>WKFP01015320.1:299326-344920 GCA_011057875.1 Pterocles orientalis | reverse complement strand
TTTTTTCAGAATGGGATTTAAGAGCTGTCATTGCCAAACGTGGTGCCGGAGCCTGGGTGTTGTAAAGGCACCCAGCACACAGGCTGGAGAAGTAGTTTGTCGGGAGCAGGAATGTTGTCTGTCTGTCCTCAGACACTTTCAGGCTCTTGCCTTGCGTCACTCCAGCCCTGCAGATGGTTCTGTTGCTGCACGATTTAAAAAAACCTCGTGTTATATTTTCACCTTCTCTCTTTCTGCAAGGTTAATGTGTTGTTACATCCTGTGACCTGGAGAATTTAATCTTGTCATTTTGTATACATTTCAAGTAAAGCTCTTGCAGCAGATTTTTTTCTTTTTTTTTTTTTTGCATCTTTCAGTCTCAATGAATGCACCCTTAACTGAAAATGTTCGGCATTAACAGGCTGAACAGGAGCTGAGTATTTAAATATTTCCCGTGATGGTTTTCTCTCTAGGCAGCACTAAGCCATCCCCTCTCCATCAGTAATACTTATTAGTAACACAAAGCACCAAAATACGCAGGAAAATGTATCTTTCTACATTTAGTCTAAGTCATCTTTTCATTGTGCTGGATTTCAGAAGAAATTGGTTTCTGAGCTTGACATTGCCAAGGGGGGAAATGGTGCAAGTGCCAACTCGGGTATTTTCAGCTTCCTTTTCTTCTCTTACGTGCGTGCAAAGGCTTAGTGCTAAACAGCCTCGGTTTCCTGCAGGAGGGTCACAGGGATGTATTCCCCCTTTGGATTCGTATTTAGAGGTGGGGAATTTGTTCCAAAGAAAATCCAGGACTTAGGAGAATCCTGAGCTGAAGTATCGTGTGTGTGTTGCCTCCGGAGGGAGGTCGGTGTATCGACAGCTCTCCTCCGCAGGGTTTGTTTTCCGCTCCCACGCAGCCGGTGATGGACTAGGCAGTTCACGGCGCGGGGTTTTTCCACCCAAAACCCGCAGCTGCGGCTCCTGGGAGCTGGTGAAGGGCAGGCAGAGGAGAGCCCGGGGCTCGGCTAACGATCGTAACGGAGGGTGGAAGTTTTATATCGAGCGCGGTTATGTGACACTGCCTGAGCTCATTCGACGGGTTCTGCATGTGAAATGCAATGCGGAGATGTTCTCTGTGCTCTTCCTGCGTTTGTCCTCTAACGAGGACGTGCTCCGGGGGGTTCTTCTGGTCGGTGCTTTAAATCTAAAATCCCCCTAACGCTAAGTTAGGAGGGAGAAGTTGCTCTCCTGCGAGGCGAGCAGCTTTGGGACAGGGAGTGTGTGCAGAGGGTTAATCCCAGGGATGGCTGGGCTGGAGCGGGAGCTCTGGAGACAAGGGACAGCTTGGGGTGGAAGAACTGGGGCGTGTTCTGCTGGTACGGCGCGGAGAGCCTGGCTGGGGTCTGCAGGCATCGCCGGGAATGCTCTTAGGGAGACGAGGTCATTGGGGCAGAGTTGCGGATGCTGGGTAAATCGTTCTTTTAGCGTCAAATAACTCTTAGCAAAATCGAGTAATAGCGTATACACTTAATTTGCAAAGATTTATGTGACGTTAAAGGGATTGTGTTAGATGTAACGTCGTTTGGAGATTTAGTGGTCTCTGGGGGAGGGAGGAAAAAATCTGTTAGGGCGGTTTAAATGTATTTTAAAGCAAGTATGATGCTTCAGTAAATAATTAAATGAGAATGTGTGGAAGACCGTGATAAGGACTTCTCTGCCGCTCAAATCTGCTTAGTTTTGACTGGTCATGGATCCTGGTATAAATGGGAGCAATTCGCTCCTTGAACAGGACTTTGCTCAAGTCGAACTCATGGTGGAGCCTGGAAATATCATTCACCAGAAGGGAAGAAGTGATGGGGTATGGAGGAGGAGCGTGCGGAGCTGCAAACGCTGTTTTTTGAAAACGTGCCGATAAAATACTCATTTTCTTCCTCTCTCGTAGGCGTGCCGTTATCCACGCAGTGGGGACCTCAAGGCTATTTCTACCCCATCCAGATCGCACAGTACGGCTTGAGTCACTACAGCAAAAACCTGACGGAGAAACCGCCTCACGTGGAGGTGTACGAAACGGCCGAAGAGAAGGACAAAACCGGCAGGGCCGGGGACTGGACGGTGCCAAAAGGCTGCTCTCTGTCCACGGTGTCCGATAAAGCCAAGTTCACTAGCGTCAAACAGTTTGTCGCTCCAGGTGGGTTATCCCGAACGTGTGGCAGCTAAGCCACCTCTGTTAATGTGCACGGATGGCATCAGGGGAGCTTTGAATCGCTGGGATTCATGAGTTTTCATTTATCCTGCGTGACTTCTACATCCTTAAGGTCTCACCTGAGAATGTCATCTCGTTTTTGTACCTCTGGCGTTTTTCTTTCTTTCTACTTTCTCTCCAGCGCTGCTTTTTCAACGTTATTTTAATGAAAAAAGGGTTGGATGGATGCATGGAGAGCCATGAGAAGCTACAGTCACGTGTCCTGAGCTTTTCAGCTTCTGTCTCAAAATAGAAGTGAAAAAAAAAAGTAGAAACCAGTTGTGAAGCCTGGGAAATAGCGCTGACGTGTGATAAGCAGATGTTGACAGATGATAGATAAGGTCTATTTTCAGCCTGGAGCAAGCGTAGCACGTGCAGCTCTCTGGTTGGACCCTCAACCTCTCCTCACTGGGATGCAACTGGAGGAGGACTGGGAGGGGCCGGTGGAGATCTGGGGCAGGATGCGGGTCTCTCCTTCACCTGCAGGTGTGCGAGGGGCATTTTGTTGCCATCCCCTCGATTTACCGCGTGCTGTTTTGTTCTTAGCAGGAAGATTCATTATTTCAGGCAAGGGGTTCCTGGGTGCTGGGACAGGCTCGTTAATAAGGACGTAATGTATTTTTCCCCAATCAATACCCATTAGAATTAATGAGTCCATTACTTAAAAAGACAATGAAGTAATTTTCAGTTGGCACCTTAGGCCTGGGTCTCTAGGGGAAAAATTGTCGAACACTCTTGTGTCTTTGTAGTAGATAAACACGGAGAGAGGAGAGGCTGAAGGATCCGTTATGTATTCTCTCCTCATCCCTTATTGATGGCAGAGTGATCCGCGGGGCTCGGAGGCCGCGGCATGCAGCCACTCCTCTTGGATGGCCTCAAGTAATGGATTTAGAGGCGCTTGAGGCAGTGCAAACAGCGGGCAGCCTTTCCGTCTTAAAACTCTTTTTTCTTTTCCCCTCTATTACAATTCACTTCGTTATCACACAAGCAGTTATTTACAAGGAACCATAAAACTTACTTGACAGGAACTGCAAGGGAGGGGGTTTTAATTAGATTTTTTTTTTCCATCAGAGCAAAATGTTGTGTAACAAAGCGCCCGGTTTCTTCTCCCAAAGCAGATGCTGATCTCCAAAGCTCAAAGGAGTGAAGCTTTGATTTGAACAGACTGGAAAACATGACATTCAGCCCAAAGAGCAGGGGCACCTTCCAGCGCGAGGCGTGGAAACGGTCCTGATGCAAAATGCCGCGGATGGGGTTGGGAGACGGGGAGAAGCCGCTGCTGTGCGGGGAAAGCAGCGCAGAACTCGTTGGTTGGGTGCAGAAACATTTATAGAGCATTGCACACCTCGAGAAGTAGCAAAAAAAGAAACAATTGCCTCACATGGGAGAATTTTATTTTATAGAAAGCCGTAGATTTAAGACGACTGCCTTTAAGTGTTTATCATCCCTCCGTGCCTTCAAAGCTGCCGGATTTGCACACAGCCTTACCAACTAATTAGCCCTTTGATCTTTCTAGGATGGGTTTTTAGGGAGGAGTTGATTTTACATTTTAAAATCTAGCCTGCGAGAGAACACTGGATTTCATTATGTGGTATTGCCTAGGAGCTTTCTTTAATATTTTTTTTAATTAGACTGAGTTTTGCCAATGGAGAGGTTAATAAATACTTTAACACATTAGTCTTTCTATATTCTTTTCTTTTTTTCCCCCTATTATGCTAATCAACGCACTGTTTTTTGGAACTGTCAGATTAGGAAAGAAAAAAGTCGCAGATTTAAATATTAGTCCCGGGGGATCCTAAATACCTGCTTCTCGGCGCTCCCCACTTGTTTTTTTTGGGGTTTTTTTTTTTCCTGAAAGCGGAGCTTTATGCAGAAACGCGACCGCTCGAGCAGCTCCATGTTTTTGGTGTCTTTTCTGCCAAGTGTAATTTTCGGTTTGGAACAAAAGGCTGGTTGTTGGTTAATGTTTTGAATTACAGAAGAGGAAAATCACGCAGCATCTACGTTCTGGCAGCTTGGCTGCTGTGCCCCATCCTGTAGGAAGAGCTGCCTGCCGTTCCTTCCTGCCGGAGAAGCAGCAGGCAGCAGTTCACCCCCCCTGTTGGTGGTCCTTTCCCTTACCCCAGACCCTGCTGGTGCCTGTTGGACTCCTCCATCCATCAGGTACCAGAAGCATCTGATAAAACCATCGATCCAGCCCCTGGCACTTCTGCTCCGCAGCAAAGTGCTGCAGCCTCTTAATGCAAGATGCAAACGAGTTCCCCCTGGTGCTGCGGGACTCAGCCTTCGCTGGCGGATTTACTTTTGTGCTTAATTAAATAATACATGGTAGTGCGCAGAAAGAGTGATTGAATTATTGATGGGCTGCCCTAAAAGCTTTTGGATCCCGCCTGGTAAGAGGGGTTACCTCTGGAAGCTGCACTTTGTGGTTTAAATGTTTTGGAGCAATGAGTGCTTTACCGCTGAGCACGGCTTTTCTGTTTGGTTTTCTTTTTTTTGCAGAAAATACCGAGGGGGTCTCCCTGCAGCTTGGGAACACCAGAGATTTTATTATTTCTTTTGATCTCAAATTCGTCACGAATGGGAGCATTTCCGTGGTTCTCGAGACGACGGAGAAGAACCAGCTCTTCACCGTGCACTACGTCTCCAACACCCAGCTCATCGCTTTTAAGGACCGAGACATCTACTACGGCGTCGGTCCCAGGACTACCTGGAGCACCCTCACCAGGGACCTGGTCACCGACCTGCGCAAAGGCGTCGGCCTCTCCAACACGAAAGCCGTGAAGCAAACCAAAATCATGCCCAAGAGAGTGGTGAGGTTGGTAGCGAAGGGTAGAGGCTTCCTCGATAACGTCACCATCTCGGCCACCGCTCACATGGCGGCTTTTTTTGCTGCCAGCAACTGGCTGGTGAGGAACCAGGACGAGCGGGGCGGCTGGCCCATCATGGTGACGAGGAAGCTGGGGGAAGGATTTAAATCCTTGGACCCGGGTTGGTACTCGGCCATGGCGCAAGGCCAGGCTATCTCCACCCTGGTGCGGGCGTACCTGCTGACCAAGGAGCAGGCGTTCCTCAGCTCGGCTCTGCGGGCCACGGCGCCCTACAAGCTGCCGTCGGAGCAGCGCGGGGTGAAAGCCGTCTTCATGAACCGGCACGACTGGTACGAGGAGTACCCCACCTCGCCCAGCTCCTTCGTGCTCAACGGGTTCATGTACTCCTTAATCGGGCTCTACGACTTGAAAGAAACGGCCGGGGAGAAGCTGGGGAAGGAGGCGCGGGTCCTCTACGAGCGGGGCATGGAGTCCCTGAAGGCCATGCTTCCCCTCTACGACACGGGCTCAGGGACCATCTACGACCTTCGGCACTTCATGCTGGGCACGGCTCCCAACCTGGCGCGCTGGGACTATCACACCACCCACATCAACCAGCTCCAGCTCCTCAGCACCATCGACGACTCGCCCATCTTCAAAGAGTTCGTCAAGAGGTGGAAGAGTTACCTGCGAGGCGGGCGGGCAAAGCACAACTAGAGCTGACGACCAAACCCCTCGGCCCCGCTGCCTCCCGGAGGGACGGTTTCAGAGGTTGCATCCTGAATTTTTTACGTTTCAAAGAAGTGATCCTTAAAAAAAAAAAATCATTGCATTCCAGTGTGAAAATATTTGGGTCTGATGGGTAAGATTCGGCAACTTCACTTGTCCTTGGTGCTCCACAGCGAAATCATCTGCACGAAGCAAAACCCCTGAGCGTGGGGATGGTTTTGGGGTTGTTGGGTTTGGTTTGTTTTTTCCTTTTTGTAGGAAAATATTTGCAGAAGCCATACAGGTCTCTAAAGTCGAGCACTTGCCTGAGAAGTTAGTCTGTGGCCTCTTAATGGAGTTCAAGGCGTGTGTGTTGGAACAGCTCGTGGTGTAACGCCGTCGGTGTGTGTTTACCTGGGTAGCGGACGGTGTATCTCTTTAAAGGTATTTTTTTTTATACCAGTTCTTTTCTTGGGGTGAAAAATATGCTTTTTTTTTTTTTTAATTCTCTGTGTGGACATCGTCTTTACAGACGGCGTGCGGGCTTCGCAGTCACGTCACGTAAGCACAACTCGGTGGGGCTGGCGCAAAGCCTGCACCCGTGCCGCCCCCGCTTTGTCAAGCCGAGCTTACCATCGCCCGTCAGGTTTGGTGCCACCTCCTCCCTGGTAGCTGGGATCTCTTGCCGTGGAGCCCCATGTTTTGTACTGTATTTTTTTTTTTATTATTACATCTGAGAGGTGTCTCTAAGCTTTGGCATCTTCATTCTTTGGGAGGCTTGTCTTGAATCCCTGTGCGTGACCTGGAGCTTGCAGGAAATGCAATTGCAGTTCAGTTTTTCCTATGGTGAGTTTCATTTTTAATCTGCTTGCCTGTATCAAGCATTTTAAAAATCAACGTTACGCCAGAGGGCTTTCCAGCTCCACCACCTTCGCCTCCTGGCTCTCTGGTGTACGGGGTCGTCCATCTCCAGCGCTGGCCTCTCGGCTGTGCTTTGTCTTCGTGGCTCCACCGAGGAGCAAGGGTGCCCGTGCAATAACCACACACACGCGTCCGAACCCAAACGCTTTCACGGTTGCAATGCAGAAGAAACCAGGCGGTTTCTTTTTCCTATTTATCCTTTACACTCCCCGTTATTCCGCCTTCTTGGCGCGGAGCATCCTGCTTGACCCAAGAAGAGCAAACCCAACCCGTTGCACCACGAGATCAGGGGTGTTTGGTTTGGTAGCGTAGCAGCGACCGCGTTGCCGGCTCTGCTGGGGCGTGCTGGTGTCTGCAAGAGTCCCAGACCCGAGAGCTCCCACTGGGTGCCAGCATGGGAAGGACGGGAGTTGATTTTGGGATTTTTCCGCTGATCCTATTACATGCTGTACGTGTAGGCGGGGGTTAAGCTGAAGATGTTCATACTGAGGACAAAGTGTATTCAAATCACAAAAAGGCTGGGCACAAGGACAATATGCATCTTGATTTATTTTTTTTCTTTATTTTTTGATGCTTTTTCTATTTCTTGCAGAAATTTGAAACAACTCTGTAATTACTTGATCTTTGCAAACGCATGCTACGATCGTATTAATTAATATGAGGAGTGGATGTCACAGGAGAAATTTCAATACCAAAGGTAGCAGAGGTGAATATTTTTTATTTTTTTTTTTTTACGTACAAGTGTGTATACACACACTCACGCGCACACATACACAACCCAGAAAAATGTGCTTCCTTTACGAATGACCGGTCCTTACTGCCGACACAGAAACATCTTCCTCCGGCGCGTTTCCTCCGTCTTTTGCCCATTCTGGATCTGGAGAGACTCTTTGGATACCGCTCAAGAGATGGTATCGGTGCCTTACAGAGGCCAATTTCCTCTTTTTTTATTTTTTGGGGGTTTTTTTGGTTTTTAATGAATGCCATTGAAGAATTGCAGCGTTGCTGATCTCCCAGTGCTCTGTGAGATCAGCCCGGCAGCTGCGGGCTGGCCAAACTCAGAACCATAGAATCATGAAGGTTGGACAAGACCTCGAGGATCGGTCGGCCACGCCAACGCCATGGGTGCTGTCCGACCGCCTTGTCCTCACCCTCTCCCTCGGTTTTTGTTGGCCTTAGCACGCGTGGAAGTTAAACCAGCCGTCGGAGGCTGTAGAACCGAAGGGGGGGTTTCTCCCGTTATTTTTTTTTAATCGAGTTGTGCAGTGGAAGGGGATTATTAGACACTGGTGCCCCGTAACTTCATCAAATTCACGTCGGTTGGGGTTGGTTGGTTTGTTGTCAGTCTCCAGACTGACGGAGGTCTTGGGCACCGAGATCTGTTGAACCTTTCCCCGCAGCTCGCTGTACATAGACTCCGTGGGAAGCGTCGTGCGCGTGGGTGGACGCAAACCGGTGACACACAAGCACAACCGTACGAGTGTGGCAGTGCTCTTTTTCTGTGCAAGACATTCACTGAAAGCTGCTATTTTCATTCACCTTGTAATTGTACTTTATTTTTTCTACTCTTTTTTTTTTTTCTTTTACATGTGGGTTATACACCATGTGTTAAATATGCAATAAATTGTTTACAGGATGCTCTTGTAAAGGGCAGTCCTTTGTAAAGCTGTACAGACTTTGCAGGTTAAGCACAATGTGCACATGTTAGTTTTATATCTGGCCAGACGTGACTTTTTGCAGAGGGAAAGGTTCTACTATGTTTATATACAAAGTAAATGGATCAACGTTTGTGCTTAATGTAAAGCTGCTTTATAAGACTGTAAAATAAATTTTTTTTTATCTTAAGACAACCGTGGGGCGTTTTTATTATTTCCATCAGTTCTGCCCTACGTCTGGTTGCAGGTGAGCCCTGATGAACAATCGTCTTAGTGGTTCTGACTCCTTTTAGGGATTTTTGGAAGGTTTTTATTCTAAATAAGATGGAAAATGTTCTTTTTTTTCAACAGTTACAGGTTTGCTGATTTGAAGGAAGGGACCACAGGTCTATATTCTCTGTCAAGTTCATGTGGTGTGTTGCTGGTTTGAGTTCTTTCTGCTGAACGCATCTCATGTTGAGTTTCTCTGATTTTTGTTAAATAACAATTTTAATCAACCAGTCACTAAAAAATATCCTGCCGAAGACGACGAGTGGGCTGCTGAGGTGGCTTGTCCTGTGCAAGAAACACACCAGTCTCTTAACTCCCCTTTCCAGCTAAAAATGTGCAAGTCCTATCCAAATTCCTCCCTAAAATTGGGATTGTCTCAGCCGCTCCGTGCCTGTGTGGCCCTTCCCACCTGGCTGCAGAAGTGGAGCTGACTGTTCCTGGTGGATGCAGACTCGGTGCTTCCTTGGCTGTAAACGTGACCCGCACCCAGGATGCCCCGTTCGACTCGCTCGTGGATAAATCGGCGTTAAATTGGAAACCATCGAGCAAACCCTCCGCAGCCGGGCAGAGCTTCGGGACTGCCTCCCAGCCGCTTGGGTGAAAATATTGATTTTCGTTACTTAGCAGTTTGTTAAAAATGTACGAATCGAAAATAGAAGTGGATTTAAATATGTTGTCTTGGTGATGAATCCGAATGTTTGCTGCTCAGTTTGTGGTGAAAGGAGATACGTTTACCATCTGCCCGGAGTGATTGATAACTCCCGGGGATGCGCTGCGCTCCCAGAATGTTAAATAGCTGCTTCTGGACTTTACTAATCTCTTCCAAAAGCAGCAGGAGCTATTGAAATGCCAAGCGCTCGGCGTTTCAGCCTGTTCAACAAGTCGGAGTTCTGCAGTGGCCAAGTGCAAGTGCTGCAAGAGCATCCTGGCACTCGCCAGCTCCAGCCTTCAGGACGGTAAATATTTTAAGAGCTCGTCTTGTTGAACTTGTATCTCTGAGCAACTCGCCAAGTAGCTCTCGTTGGGTTGAGCTGAAGATTAACGGGGCGGCTGGAGTTGCTTCCACCGTTGCTGAAGGTGAAAACGAAACGTGTGCTGGCTCCTTGCAGCGAGCTCGGGCTCCTGGTGCGAAGCGTGGGGAGAAACGAGAGCATCAGCTCCGCCTCGAGCAGGTTGAGGTCCCAGGTGTGCTGCTCCCAGGCTGTGCTCTGGGTGCTGATGAAGGTGAGATGCCTCTCTTTTTTTTTTTTTTTAATTTAGTTTCTCTTTTTCCCCCCAGAGCAAGCCTAGATTAACAGCACTTTCTACCAGGAGCATCCTCCACGTACATCCTCCCTCTGCACCGTCCCGCTGCGGCTCCAGCCTCGCCCCGGGTGCCTCTGCCCCCTCTGTCAGCAGAAGTGCTGCTCTGAGGAGTTTTCCCTGGTTATTAACCCGCTCTGCTTGCCCTCCTGAGCCCGAGAGATGCCGTTGCCGGTGGATCCATGGTGGCCAAGTGGCTTTCTGTCACCCTGGCGAGGAAATGCTGATGCACAGAGCGGCTTCCCTGCGCAGCAGCGGAGGCGGCAGCAGCTTCTTCCCGGGCGCTGGGAGACAGAATTGGTGCACGGACATGGTTCCTCGCCCGTTTGCAAGTGAAATCTCAGCCAGCCCTATCAGGGTGGGAGAAGAGGCTTTGAGGGTGCTGCCCCCCAGCACCCAGCTCTGCTCCAGCACCCCGCTCCTGCACCCAGCACCCAGCTCCCACCCCCAGCCCCTCCAGGGTCCCTGCAGTGCTGGCCCCAGGATGGTGGTTCCCCCCTTCCCGGCTCTTTTCCAGGGGGAATCAACCCCCCCTTTGCCTGGTGCCCTCCAAGGCACCGAATGAGCCCCGGCCCCCAGGCACCAAGTGGCCTCTGCAGCATCTAAGAAGACATTTCTGCAAAGCCTGTTAGTGGGAGGAGGAAAAAAAGCAAATCCAAATGGCATGGCTGGGGTGGGGAATACCAACCCACTAATTTGATCATAAAGAAGCCTTTTTCCTGCCATCCCGTCTTTATCCCAGCGCTCGCAGGGCTTGGCGGGAGCTGATTGAACGCTCCGATACTCCACTGCAGCTTTTTGTTCTCCCTGGGCCCTGTTTGAAAAATCAAATGTCAGCAGAAGCAGCTGGTGGCAGATGCCATTTCCCCTTGCCCGGGGCTGGTGGCTGGGCGCTGAGCCGGGTGCTGAGCTGCTTGGAGAGAATTAAATATTAACGCTGGGGATTGCTCTTCTTAATGCACCGACCCTGGGTGCTGCGGGGCTGTATCCAGCTGTGCCTGCGGTGGGAAGCTCTGGGGAAGTGGTGGTGATGATGGTGATGATGATGATGAGGGTGTCAGGAAGCCTCAGTTTACATTTGGGGCTGGATTCCTGTGCCAGGGATGGAGAGGAAGGGCCGGGGTGATTTTCCTCATGGAAACTCCAACAAGGGTTTGGCTCCTCTCCCATGATGTGGCTCCTCCTCGGCCCCCACTTCCCTCCCCACTGGTTTTCCAAAGCCACTCTCCTCCCTCTTCCCTCCACTCCCTGGCATCCCTCCACCATCCCCGTGGTACCCCCTCAGCATCCTCCCCAGCATCCCTGCTCCCGGCTGGGGCTGCCTGACCCCCGTCCTCCAAAAACATCCCGACACATTCCTCCATCTCACCCCCCCTGGAAGCAGAGCCCATGTTCATGTTCATTTTCTAATTAACAATATTAATTAAGGCGGGCTGGAGCCAGAAATGTGTTGTATGAGCTGGGCTGTGCCAGCAGCCGGGGCCGAGGGGGTCCCGCTCCCTGCCCAGGATGTCTTGGGGGGAGGATTTTGGGCAGATCCCTTCCCCCTTGGGGACCCTTCCCACACTTGGTCGTCACCCCTCGACAGAAATTTTGGGAAAGTCTGCACCCGGATTCTTATAAAAAAAGCAGAAGAAATACTTGCTCCGAAGCTGGGCTCAGCCTGAGAGCGGGGAAAGCCGCCTTCCTGCTCCTGCCGCCCAGTTAGAAATCAAATCTGAGCCAGCGAGGGCTGACGAACCGGATCCGCGGGGCTGGGGAGCGCAGGGGGGCAGCCGGGGCTCGAGAGCTGAGTCTGGGGGGGGACGAGCGCTGGCCCCCGCAGCACGGCTCCTGCCCTGGTCCCACAGGCAGGGGGTGGCTGTCCCCAGGCTGTGTGGGGATGAGCACATCTGCATGGGGGGTTAGGGGGCGCAGGGACACATCTGGGGGGTGCACACCAGGGAGGTGGGTGTGCACATCTGGGGATGGGTGTGCACAGCTGGAGCAGGTGTGCACATCTGGGGGTGGGTGCGCACAGCTAGGGGTGGGTGTGCACATCTGGAGCAGGTGTGCACAGCTGGAGGTGGGTGTGCACAGCTGGAGCAGGTGTGCACATCTGCACGAGGCTGTGCCCATGCACACCTTGGGGCTGGATGATGTGTGGGGTGTCCCCATTAACAACAGAGCGGGGCAGGGAGATCCCCCAGCACTCAAATACCGATTTTTCCTTTTTCATCCTCTCTGGGGTTTCGCACCTGCAGTAGAAGCGCCGCTGCCGGGGAGCTGGGCTGCAGCCGCACCTTGGAACCTCGCTGCAGGCTGGAGCAGAGCTCGATGCTGCTGGGGTGGATCCTGGCCAGCTCTCGGCAAACACGTGCCCACGGCGAGGCTCGGGGACAGACAGTGGGATGCTGAGCCCAGGGGCGAGGCTTGGGGACAGACAGTGGGATGCTGAGCCCAGCGGCGAGGCTCGGGGACAGACAGTGGGATGCTGAGCCCAGCGGCGAGGCTCAGGGACAGACAGTGGGATGCTGAGCCCAGGGGCAAGGCTTGGGGACAGACAGTGGGATGCTGAGCCCAGGGGCGAGGCTCGGGGACAGACAGTGGGATGCTGAGCCCAGGGGCGAGGCTTGGGGACAGACAGTGGGATGCTGAGCCCAGGGGCGAGGCTCGGGGACAGACAGTGGGATGCTGAGCCCAGGGGTGAGGCTCGGGGACAGACAGTGGGATGCTGAGCCCAGGGGCGAGGCTCGGGGACAGACAGTGGGATGCTGAGCCCAGGGGCGAGGCTCGGGGAAACGGGCATCTCAGCCCCGGGCATCCCTCTGGGGGGGGACCAGCACCCTAAAGGTGACCCGAGAGCCCTGGGGAGCTGTGCTGCGGTGCTGGCAGCAGAGGGTTAACCCGCTTAACGCCCAGAAATTGATGCCAAGAGCCATTCCCTTGTGATTATAACACAGGATCGTGCTGCAAAGCCCCCAGCCCTGCTTGCAAACGGCCCCTGTTGCTCCTCTACAGCCCCGTGCACAGCGCATCCCTCCTGGCCGCAGTTCTTCCCGTTTAACAGCAGCGCAGCGATGCCCGCGCCTCTCGCCGCCCTCAGCCCCCGCCCTGTTCAAATATTGTGAAACACGTTACCAACGGCAGCAGGAAAAACACAGCCGGCACCGCCAGGAGAAGGGGAAACGCGCCGGGGTTTGCAGGGGGGGCCGGCGTCGGGGGAGCCAGCGGCTGAGGGGGACCCCCAGTGCCCGGGGGGTCGTGTCCCCCATCCAGCCGGGACCCTTCATCCAGCCATGTCCCCCATCTAGCCGGGATCCCCCACCTAGCCGGGACCATTCATCCAGCTGGGATCCCCCATCCATCAGTGTCCCCCATCCAGCTGGGATCCTTCATCCAGCCGGGATCCTTCATCCAGCCGTGTCCCCCATCCGTGTCCCCATCCAGCTGTGTCCCCCATCCGTGTCCCCCATCCAGCTGTGTCCCCATCCAGCCGTGACCCTTCATCCATCCGTGTCCCCCATCCAGCCGTGTCCCCCAAGCCGGAATGGTTTAAGGATTCTCCCAGCCTGGGAGCACCTCCCTCCTCATCCCTGGGAGGGTTTGAATTTCCCAGTAAGCGAGTTTTGGGCGTTTTCCAGCGCCGAAGCGGAGGGGCTGGGGAGGTGAGGATGCACGGGGAGGTCTGTGACTGTATTTGTTCCCCTGCCCTTATTCCGCTTCCCTGCGGGCGGGCTGAAGTTAATCCCGAGCACGATCTGCGAGCGTTTGGCCGCAGTTATTTCCGGTTTTATTTTCTTGCCTTTTTCCTGTTCCACTCAAAAAAGACGAGCCAGAATTAATTCCCTCCTCAGCTGGGAAAGCAGCCGGCGGGGCTGACCTCCGCCGTGTCCTTCCCCCAGAGCCCAGCCGGGCTGCGGGAACCGTCCCGCCAGCAGAGCCGGGCTTTGGGCTGAGCCTCCCTGCCCTTCCTGCCCAACTCCCGGCTTTGCCAAACCTGCCCCAGCGCGTTCCCTGGGCCGCCCACGCCCCGGCCATGTGGGCTGTGTTTGTACACACATGAGTAATGTACTCGCCCGCAGCCAGCGCCGGCGATAGCTCAGCATCCGACCCAGCGCCGTAAGTACCCGCTGCTCTGCTTCTTCCCCCCTTGAATTTTTGCAGCTGCGCTGCCGCGGGGATGCTGAGGCTTCGCACGGCGCCGGGTGGCTCAGCACCGGGGGGGCTGGGAGGGGGGTTTCTGGTGTCCTGTGAAACGATGAAGGTGGGAAAAAGCTCACGCGCTGGGGTCGGTGTGGCGGCACGCGGCTTTCCCCACCGGCAGCTGAGTGTTCGCACAATTCCCAGAAGTTTCGCTCGGGAGCGGGACGGGGCGCTGGGACGTGATGGGAGGAGGATGGATGAAACCCCAGGGCTGGCAGAGAGCTCCAGCACGTGCCCGAGACGCAGGGATTTGGGAAAGCCTGGAGCTGCTGCGTCTGCCGGGAGCTGCCTGCTCCTCCCAGCTCCCCGGCAGCCCCCCGGCCGCCGCTCGCGGCAAGAACAACTCCCACAAAGCCTCCGCTGTGCTGCTGGAAAAAGTCTTGGCATGTCCCGCGCCGCCGGTGCCAAGCGCTCGGAGGAGTCCAGCCGCTGGTTTTACAGTTCAGCTCGTCCCTCTCTCTCCTTGTGCCGCCGTAAAAGTCAAAAAAGTTAATAATTAACAGCGCAAATGTTTTTTCCTTCCATTGAAAGCCGCCGGCCGGGGCTGGGGGGGAGAGCTGTGCCACGGGAGAGCAGGAGCCACAGCTGGGCACGGGGCGAGGGATGGGGACAGGGGACGTGTCCCAGGGGATGGTGACAAACCGCAGCGTGAAGGGTGAAAGCCGGCGCCAGGCAGGATCTGTCCCCGGGTGAACTCGGCAGCTTGCGGTGTCCCCGTGGGGCTTCGTGCGTGGCCACGGGGACAGGAGGAGGAGGAGGAGGAGGAAGAGGTGTGCTTGCAGCCGGCCGGGCGAGGCTGCAGACTTGTAACCTGCTCTTTGCAGAAGAGGCGTTCGCAAAGGTCACGGCTGCGACGGGCGCCCGTCCCTCATCCCACGCCGCTCCCGGGTGGAAAAAGTCACGCGAAGGAGGGGAAACGGGGTGCAGGGTGTGCGCGGGCGGCTGCTGCACCCTGCAGCCCCGGGGATCCGTTCTGATCTTAAAAATACAGATTACGCGTTGATCCCAGGCCCGGTGCAGGGACCAGCGCCCAGCTTTGGCCGTGGTTTGTTGGGTGGCTCTTTGCAAATCGGGGCTCCCGCGCCCGCGGCGTGCCTCCGGGAAGGGCTCGTGCGGCTTCGCCCAGATAAGGGACATTATTTTTGTTCCGTCCCATCATCACCCTCATTTGTGCTGATACGGGAGGTGCGGCGGCGACGGGCAAAAGCTCTGGGCCAGGCTGCCTGCAGCTCGGGAGCATGAAAATAACCCACGGCAGCCCTCGCTCCCTGCCCTCGGGTCCCTTTTCCCCTCCCGAAGTGCGGGAACACGGAGGGATTCGAGGCAGCGCGCCCGCAGCCCAGGGAAAAGCTCCCGGTTCAAGTCTAATCGTTAACCGACGGCATTTCCCATTTCGTTTCACGCCGGGTTTATTGCTCTCTTGCCTCGTTAATTTTTTTCCTCCCTGTCCCGGGCACACCCTGTGCCCCGCGGCGTTGCGCCCACGTCGGTTCGCTCCGGAGCTGCTCGGCCGCGGGGAGGTAGAGTATGGTGGGGAGGAAGAGCAGGGGGAGAGGACGGGTGATGCCAGGGGCTGGGGAAGGGCTGTGCAGGGTTTTTTTGGGGGCTGGCGGGTCTCTGTGCGGCACCAGCAACACGTGCTGGCGGCTGGAGCTCGGAATGTCCCGGTGTGGGGTTACGGGGTGGCTGACGCCATCCCGGGAGCTCTTCCTCGCGGCTCCGTGGGCTGGGGGGCTGCAGATATTGCTCAAAAATTCGGGGGTCCTGCGCTGGGTTACGTGCGATCCGGCCGGGCTGACCCCTGGGCCACGGTGCAGAGAATTTATTTTTCACCTTTATTTCCCAGGCTGGAGGTGGAGGGGGCAGAGGTGGTGCTGCCAAAGCCGTTGGCGGGTAAGAGATGGAGCCGGGGGCTGGGGGGGCCGGGGGGCTGCACCAGGGCACTGGGATGCTCGATGGGGAGCGGGCAGAGAGGAACCAGCCCCGGCGCTGCCTGGGACCCCCGTGCTCCCCTCTTCCCCTGCCAGCACCCCTCTGTCCCCCACCCACTTTCTGTGCCCCCTCGAGCTGCCTGGGGGCTGTGGGTGCTGTTCTCCATCACCCTGGGTCTCGTGGGGTGGTGACAGGAGGGTTCGGTCCCTCTAGACCGGGGACATGCCGTCCTTCTCCCCCTGCCCCTTTTGGGGACGGGTGGGAGGGGGGATCCCAACATCCCTGCAGGGATGGATGCTGCCTCCCCTCCCCACTCCACGGAAGCGTTTGCCAGGGGTGGGGTTGGGACCCCGCACGGGGACACTGCGCCGTGTCCCCACGAACCCTCCTCTCCCCCAGGCCACCCATCCTGCGCCCGGGGAGCATCACATCACCCATCCTGGGACAGCCCCGTCCCCGTCCCCTCGCTGCCCTGGCGGGGTGCAGGATGCGGCCGGGGGGGGTGTGAGGCACCGCTGGGGGAAGCTGAACCGAAACCATCCCCCGGAGCTGGAGCCGTGACCCGCGCGATGCTGAGCCTCAAGCTGCCCCGGCTGCTCAGCATCAACCAGGTGCCGCAGGTCAGAGAGGGGCTTTGCTCCCTATGCACGGGCTTGGGGGGGTTTTGGGGGGTGATGGGCAGGGGCAGCATGTTGGGGTGGCCATCTGGGGCGGGGGGACATGGCTTTGTCCTGGCAGCAGGGTCCTGGGTCCTGAATCACGGGATTTCGGCGACCTTCCCTCCTCCTCCTCCTCGGATGCCAGCATCGCCAGTCCTTGCCTTGCAGGGGTACCGGGAGCAGGGGATCCTCTTCGGGTATCGCCCCCCCAGCAGCTCGGCAGCAGCCTGCGTCCTCAGCGCCTTCCAAATGACCAACGAGACGCTAAACATCTGGACGCATTTCGTCCCTACCTGGTAGGAATCACATCTGGGGTCTTCAGCATCCGCGGGAGGCGGCGGTGGGTGTCCATGGTGGGGGGGACAGGGATGGAGGGACACCCAAGGGTGCGATGCTCACCGTCCTCCCCCCCCAGGTACTTCGTGTGGACGCTGGTGGGGCGGCTGTGGGGGCCGGGGGGCCGGGAGGACCCCCACTCCTGGCTGCTCCTCGCCTACCTGCTGACCTGCTGCGTGTACCCGCTGGCCTCCAGCTGCGCCCACACCTTCAGCACCATGTCTGCCCGCGCCCGCCACCTCTGCTACTTCTGCGACTACGCGGCGCTCAGCATGTACAGCCTGGGTACGGCCGGGGGGGCTGCGGGGGTCCCGAGCTGCCGGTCCTGGGAGCATGGGGGGGGGCAGGGATGGGGATGGACCCTGGGGGCTCCCATGGCTTGGACCCACCAGACAAGAGGGATCGGTGGCTGCTGCTGTGGAGTTTCTCCTCCTCCTCTTCCTCCTCCCGGCAGCCTGGTGCTGGGGAGGGACCGTGAGGCACCTCTGACACCACCAGAAATAATCATTTGGGGCTGGGTTGTGGACTGGGCAGCCCTGGGATGGAGGCAAAAGGGCAAAGAAGGCAAAAAAAAACCAAAACCACGTTAAAGATGTCAGGGAAGCTGGTGGCACCTCGCTGCCAGGGTAGGCAGCAGAACTCCCATGGGACGGTGTTTGCCGGAGCCGGCTGTCGGGGTGTCGGCCGGATGCCCCCCGGAGTTCCCAAGCCACCCCCCTCCCTCCATCCCCGTCTCCCTTTCCCGTGAGCGCCCGATGCCCAGCGCCCACCCGAGGGCTCAGGGCTGTGCCCAGGGGGATGCTGAGGGTCCCGGTGGGACCTGGCACCGACCCGGCACCTCCCGCGTTCCCAGGGTCCGCGCTGGCGTACTCGGCGTACATCTTCCCGGCGGAGTGGGTCGACAGCACCTTCCACCGCTGCTACGTCCCCGCGGCCGTGTTTAACTCCGTCGTCAGCACCAGCCTGTCCTGCTACTCCCGGTAAGCTGCTGCCGGGATTGCTGCAGCGAACTCGTTCGTTAGTGTCGCTAACGAAGCTGTTCAATGCCAGGCTGTGTCGGAACAACGGGAGCCTTAAGCTCAGGAAGAGGAAGGAGGGGAGTTTGGGGTTGGGGAGGGGGAGTTGGCACTGGGAGAGTTGGATGGTCAAAAAAGCAAAGGAACTGGATGAGCTTTAATTTCGGAAAGTTCAAGAGGTAATTTCGTGCCTGGCAGGGAGATCCCCACCTCCAGCGCCTTGTCTGACGGGTGTTTTGGGATCTAACCTGGAAAACGGGGCGAGGTGCTGTGCCCCCAACATCTAAGCGTGGGTTTGGGGTTAAACACGGGCACGGTCCTGCCAAAGGCGCCGATCGGCCGAGCGCTGCGTGCGGGGCGGCGTGTTTATAGGTGCAGGGGTGTGTTTATGTGTAAGAGCTCTGCAGAGGAGGAACCCCGGCGTTCCCATTGCATCACTCCCGCACGCCGTGCTGCTCCATTCCTGAACTGTCTGGGGTAACGCGGGTGGCTGAGGCGCCCGGCGGGGTTCCAGCGATACACGCCGTGCTCGGGCTGCGGCTGGGCTGGGGTTCATTGCGTCCGCGGAGGACACCACCCCGAAGCCGTGTTTGTAAAGCCCCGGGGCTGTCATTGCGCCAGCACGCTCTTGGCTCCGCAGGACGCGCCGTTCCTGTTTGCACAGGCGCCGTGAATCAGCCGGCGTCACTCCTTCCTCCTATTTTGGGGTACCTCTGCATTTTGGGGTGTCTCTGGCATGCGGCTGCTCTTCGGCATGTGGTCACTGTCACAGAGGGGGTTCTCCCTGGGTGCTGTGGCCCTGGCAGCCCCCCAGGATCCCCCAGCATGGGCTGGGTTCGGATGCTGGGAGAAGGATGGGTTTGGATGCCGGGAGAAGGATGGGTTCGGATGCTGGCAGAAGGATGGGTTTGGATGTGGCAGAAGGAGGGGTTTGGATGTGGGAGAAGGATGGGTTTGGGCACTGGCAGAAGGATGGGTTTGGATGCTGGGAGAAGGACGGGTTCGGATGCTGGCAGAAGGAGGGGTTTGGGCACTGGCAGAAGGAGGCGTTTGGATGCTGGGAGAAGGATGGGTTTGGATGTGGGAGAAGGAGGGGTTTGGATGCTGGGAGAAGGATGGGTTTGGATGTAGCAGAAGGATGGGTTCGGATGTGGGAGAAGGATGGGTTTGGATGTAGCAGAAGGATGGGTTTGGATGCTGGGAGAAGGACGGGTTCGGATGCTGGGAGAAGGATGGGTTCGGATGCTGGGAGAAGGATGGGTTTGGATGTGGGAGAAGGATGGGTTTGGATGTGGGAGAAGGACGGGTTTGGATGTAGCAGAAGGATGGGTTTGGGCACTGGCAGAAGGACGGGTTTGGATGTAGCAGAAGGATGGGTTTGGATGTGGGAGAAGGATGGGTTTGGATGCTGGGAGAAGGATGGGTTTTTGGGCACTGGCCGAAAGAGGGGTTTGGATGCTGGCAGAAGGATGCTCCCACATCCCAGCAAACTCCCCATGAAGTAATCGTGCTGCCCGTGGGCTCTGCGGCAAGAGCGGGGTGGGATGCAGCGGAGCATCGTCCTGCCTGCCCAAGACAGAGCTGAGCTCTCGATACTCCAAACCCTGCAAATCTGGCTCGTTTGGGTGTTGAGTACGGGAGGGTTTACTCGCATTGTGGTCTGCAGGTCACTCACCGGGGGGGAGGTTTGTACCTGTCCTGGGTGTTCCAGTGCTGTAACTCAAGGGTGTCTCTCGGATCACTCGGTGGATGATGCCAGTTGGGGCTTGGTATCTTTTCCTGACATTCCTCATTTCTTCCTCTTTCTTTTTGTCTCTTTTTCCCCATTTTATTTTTGTCCCGTGCGTCTCTATTGTCTCGTTAGACGGGCTTAGCAAAGGAAGCTCACTGACCCTGTGCTAATCCTAGTACTGGCCACTCGCAGATAACACTTAGGAAACATCAGCAGCTCGCGATCATTCCCAGATTAAAAAAAAATTCTTGATCTGCAAATTTAATTGCTAGCATCTCCCTGCTACAAAACTGTAAGTACAGCTACGTGAAAAACGTGCAACTCGCTGTGTGACAGAACAGCAGTTCTCGGTAATTAAGTAGTAAAAATCCATCCAATGTAGGCTTAAAAATTAAAAAAAAAATCAACAAGACACCCCCAAGTGAGCAGGCTCCCGGGGCCGGGGCCACCCCGTTGGTGCATTCGCTTCGGTGTCACCCTGGGCTGGGTCACACCAGGCAAGTGTCCCTCGGAGGCAGGGGGTTGGGTCCAGAAGCAAATTGTGCAACAGGCGGTGATGCTGCCGAGCGGGGTGTGCTCCCAGGGGACCTGCCCGGGCACCCCTGCTCCCGCCCGGCTCCCCGAGGGCTCGGTGACAGCCCAGCACCGCTGCCGGGGACACTGCCAGTGCACCGCGGGCAGGGCTGCATCGAGGGGTGGGGGGGTCCATGGCTGCTGGGGTCACCCGAGGGGAGAGGCGAGGCTGTGTCGGGGTGGCGCAGGGTCAGACGGGGACACCTGAGCCCGGCGGAGCTTCTGTGCCGTGGCCGGAGCAGGACCAGCCCCGGGAAGGGCGATGGGAGGGGGGGATGATGCGCAGGAGGATGCGGTGACGGGGTGACAGCTGACCCAAGGCATTCGCTAAGCTGCTGCGCCAAATTTTACCCACTGCTCAGGAAAATTTTCCCATCTTTGATGGCTGGTTGATGAGTCAGTCGTGAGATTTTTTTTTTTTTTTTGGGTGGTTTTTGCGTCCTTTGGCCCAGGCACGTTGCATTGCCAAGCAGGGAGACGTGCGGACGGATGATATCGGTGTGTTTATCCTTCCCGTGACACCGGCCACCCCTGTCACCCCGCCACAGAGATCACCCGGCTCCATCCCCGCCCTGGCCGCAGGATGAGCCGCTGCACAAAAGGTTTCTTTCACGTCGGAGGGTTTGGCATCCCCGTGAAAGCAGAAAAACCTGTACGGGCTTTTCGCGATGAGAACAGAGCGGGCTTGAACCCTGCTGCAGCTCCTGGTGTCCTCTGGGAACGCGGCACTGTCCCCAGGGTGCTCAGGCAAGCAAAGGGCAGGCACAGCACCGAGCAGGATGGGAGCACAGCACCGGGCAGGTGGACCCACAGGAGGAAATCACCGCAGGAATCACAAGGAAACAGAGCAGGAGGCATCCTCAGCATCGTCGTGGTGTGTCCTGAGCACGGTCAAACCGAGGAGGAGCGAGAAAAAAGCCGCTTAGTGGCTTTTGAGAATCATCTGAGTCGTTGGGGTTTCAACCCATCTTTGGGGTTGAACCCACCTTTTGCAGGCGGGTGGGTTGTGGTTCTGCCCCAGCTCATCCCCCTGACTCCCTGTTGGGCTGAATCCCCGCACAAGCCGGTCCATCCCCGCGGGGAGGCATGGAGGGAAAGGTTTCCTGGATCTCGCGGGGCTGCGGCGCGAGGGCAGGGCGATGGGCTCGCTGCTGGAGCCCTGCTGGTGGTGGGGACTGTCCCGACACCCACCCTGCTGCCCCCCAGCGCGGTGGGGCAGGGGTCGGGGTAGGGTCCACTGACCGTGCCGGTCTCGGCGCTGGGGATGCTGCACGGAGCGGTTCCCGTGTTCAAGAGCACGCTGGGGGCTCGGCACACGGCTTGCAACCCAGCTCCTGTTTTTATGGTTTTTTGGGGATTCGGGTGGTCAATTCTTTCACAATTTCTGCTGTAAAGCACCTCCTATGGTTTGTTCCTGGGGAACAAAAGCAGAATGTTACTCCCCATCCAGCCGTAGGCTTTCCTGGTATATAACCCTCAGGCTGCTCCGCTGTCACAGTGGTGATGGCATTAACAACTAACTCGTTAAATTAATTTACTCGGTGTTTTGAGTAACTCCATGCTCTGAAACGACACTGGCAAAGCCTTGGCAGGATGTAAAGAAAAAGGATGCTGTGACATTTCACACGTTTGGGACACAAGCTGCAGCACAGCTTAATTAACAAGCAGGGCCACTCCCAGCTGGGATGCTCATGACCTGCAAAGCCTTCCGGACCCAGGCGGGTGCGTTCATCCTCCTGCATTGCTGCGCTCAGAAAGCTTGGCTCGAAAGAAAGAGTGAAAACTCCGGGAAACCAACAGCGGCTGTTTACAGATGAGCTCTGCTCCCAGCTGCTGGTGGGTACCGGTTGGTGAGCGATGGTCAGAGAAGCAAAATCAGCCACGCCGGGATGGTGGCCCCCAAATCCATCCTCCCGCAGCCCAGGGTTCAGCCAGGGGAGGTTCAGCCAGGGGCGAGCGCAGGTTTATGCTCTCAGCACACAGCAATCGCGCGGCTGCGGAGGAATCCAGGGCTGGCGGTGGGGAAATGGTGTGTATGGGGCAGGGCACGGTCCCAGCTGACCAGCGGGATCCAGCACGGACTCACCCGCAGTGTGAAATGCCTCCTGTGTTTCCCTGCAGGTTTGTGGAGGCGGAGCGGCCGCGGTTCAGCAAGGCGTGCCGCACGCTGGCCTTCGCGTACCCCTACCTCTTCGACAGCATCCCCCTCTTCTACAGGGTATGCCTCCCACCGCCCCGTCCACCGCACCACGCCGTGTCCGCGCTGCAGGGCTGGAAGCATCAGCTGCTTCATGCGAGTCTGAAAACATTTGGAAAAATAAGCCAGCCTTTTAATTTTATTTATTTTTTTTTAAAGGAAAACAAACTCTGGCAGGAAAAGCGATCGGGTTTATTTTTTCCTGCACCTATTGACAGGCAGGTTCCTTCCACTTCAAAGCACCGCGCTCAAACTTTGCCCGTGCTGGAAAGTTACTGCCTTTGGGAGCTTCCAGGGGTTTTTTTTTTCCAAGTTTTCCAGTTCCTAAACTGGAGCGGGGTGGGAATGTCGCTGCAGTGAGGCGCGGGGCTGGGATTTGCATGAAATAGAGGCGAGGGCTCTTGGACTGAGCCCTGGGTCCTGCGCCGCGTGCCCTGGGGCTGGGAGATGGGCAGGGGAGCTCCTGGGGGCTCGGGCACTTTAGGAACGTGTCCCATTCCCCTCTTTCCCTTGCACGTTCCCCCCGTGGACACCCCTCTGCTGCTGCAGTTCTACCTGTGCGCGGCGCAGAGCTGCACGGAGGCTGCCGTCCCCGTCCACTACAAGCACACCGTCCTCGCCTTCCTCACCTGCTTCATCTTCGCCAGCCACCTGCCAGAGAGGCTCGCGCCGGGACACTTCGATTATATCGGTGAGTGCCAGCGCGGCGAGCTGCTGGTGTTTTCTCATGATTTTCAAGAAGAAAGCGCCTTCGTGCATGAGGGTATCATATATCCCCTGCTGGAAATCCAAAATGTAGTTTTCCGTACGAGACGCAGCAGTCCTGCCTATGTAAAGTGGGACGGCGCTGGAACCCTGCCATTGCCAAAATGTTTCCCAGAGGGTTTCATGATCGCAAGGCACTGATTTCTCATGCAAAAAAAAAAAAAACCCAACAAAAAAACCCAGCGGTGCTTCACAGTGCCATGGCAGCGCACTGCCGGAGCAGCCGGCCAGCAGCCCGGGCGGCAGCGCTGGTGCATCGGGGTGCTGGTGCATCGGGGTGCTGGTGCATCAGGGTGCTGGTGCATCGGGGTGCTGCTGCATTGGGGTGCTGCTGCATCAGGGTGCTGGTGCATCGGGGTGCTGGTGCATTGGGGTGCTGGTGCACTGGGTGCTGGTGCATCGGGTGCTGGTGCATCGGGGTGCTGGTGCATCAGGGTGCTGGTGCACCGGGGTTTTCCCTGCTCCCCTGATGCCGTGCACAAACACGATGCTCTTGAGCACTCCACGTGTGCTGGGGTCGCAGCAGCCAGCTGCACGTCCATTGCATCCATTCCAGCCGGCTGCATTTTGCAGATCTCTGTGCTCCAGTGGCATCACAGTAAAAGTCACAGAAATGAGCAGAATAAATATTTATAAATGTGATGCCCGGAGGCAATGGATGCTCTGCAGAAGGTCTGCTGCGCCCTCACGGCGGAGTTTTAATGAAGCTCAAGGAGTTTCTCGGTGAGTGCTTTTGGCGTTGTTGCAGGGCACAGCCACCAAGTCTTCCACGTCTGCGGGATCCTCGGCACGTACTTCCAGCTGGAGGCCATCACCGTGGACATGGCCGAGCGCCGCGGCCACCTCCCGTCCCCCTCATCACCTCCCTCCCCGCTGCAGACGCTGGGCTCCATGGGCGTCGGCGTGGCCGCGAGCCTGGCCGTCATCGGGCTCTGCGCCGCGTCCCTGCGCTTCGTGCCCGAGCCTCTGCAGAGAGAAAAACCACACGGGCAGTAGCTCCGGGTCCAGAGGTATTTCTGCTGCTCCGCGGGACAGACCCTGAACCACACGTGTGTGGTATGGACGGGGAGGTCATTCGCCCACGCTCGCCGAGAAAATGTTTATTCAAACTTTTCCCAAGAGCGGAACATGTTGCACTGGGTTTTGTACATATAGCTTTAAAGCTGGGAACAGATTCTGAAACGCTTTTAATCAAGTTGCTATTTTACTACAAGGAATATTTAAAATAATCTTAACTTTTTTTCTGTAAAAGGGAGATTTTAACTTTTTTCTGTAAAAGGGAGATAAGTGCTCTTACTTTCCACAGCAACAGGCGTTCATCAGCTCTGCCTTAGGGAGGAACCAGGGGGCAAGGGGACGTGGCTAACGCCGGTCATCTGGTGACACGGATGTCCCCTTGTCATCAGTGCAGACCGAGAGCTGAGGCTCCTCGGTGAAGGCACAAGCCAGGGATCTCCCAGGGCTCCCTAACTAAGGTTTTTACCTTAAAAGTGGCATTATGTTGGAGAATAAAACCTCAAATATTCGTGTTTTACAGCCTTACACTAAACCCAAGTGCCTGACTGAGTGCCGGGGTTTAAAATTCAGCTGTTTGCAATCATGACCCAGAGAGAGTTCCTCCAGAAGAGCTCTCCATGGGATGTTCTTCCAGAACAGCTTTTTTTTTTTTCTTTTTGGTCCAATTCTGGTGCTTAGGTAAGTCCTGGGAAATCAAATCCCGTGGGGGAGCTGAGCTGCTGCCCATGCGGGTGATGTGACGGGGCAGGGGAGGCACCTCCGTCCTGCTCCAGCCTCGTGCGTGGCGCTGAATGTAAACGGAGGAATAAATCCCTGCAGCCACGAGGTGACGACACCAGGGACTCGTTTGTGCCGAGGGTTTAACGTGGGGGTGAAGCCGCATGATTCAGAAAAGGGGTTTGACACCTTGTTGGGGGCGATGGCTGAGAAATTCACGCCTGACCCACCCTCTCCTGCGTGTTTCTGGGAGCAGGATCCTGGGCTGGACGGACCCTCGCTCTGAGGGTGGGACTGATGGCAGAGCCACCACCTCTGGCTTCTGGTCCCGCTCACACAAAAGAATGTTTTTATTCTCATGAGTGAACAGGATGGGGGTGTCTGGGGAGAACAAACCAAGCAAGCAGTGGGAGAGTGTTGGGACATGAGCAGGATTTGGAGCAGCTGAGCTGGGAACACACGAGGGGCCAAACCCATGTCGTCTTAAAACATTTCCAGAGCTCGACCTCTGCTCACCAGCGATAGCCCCCTGCTCCGGCTGCTGCTCCTCGCTTTCCTTGGGGGCTGCAGCTGGGTTTCCCAAGCAGAAGCCGAGCCCTGGAGATGGGGAGGCAGCCGGCGGGGAGAGCTTGGCTGGTGGCTCCGGCGACGGAGGTTGTCACATCAGATTGACCCAGGTACAGGAACATGATGCAGAGATTACTGCGAGGGCATATTATCAAGGTTGTTGATAATCATACGGGTGTATAATTTGTTTTGTGTATAATTACCTCTATCAAGGTATAATTGATGCACTTTTGAGTGACAATACAACGGCTCGTTAAAGATATTACGGGACAAATACGTCTTTTGAGAAATAGCTTTCTTTTGAAAGCTGAACAAGATTTATGTTAATATTTATAAGCACTGGAACATAATTGTTTATTCAACAGTTTTATTTCATTAAAAGAGAAAACTAATATAACTACCGCACAGATATATGCTAACCTGATTTGTATTTTGCATAAAAATACCGCCTGTGAAAATGAATCACTGCAGAGATAATTGCTGATAATTGCAGAGCTTATTTACCTTGTGTACTCGTGTGGCTGGAAAGGAATCTGGCTCTGCCTGCAAGACATGATTTAAGAGTCTGTAAAATTTCCATGAATCTTTCTACATTTTTTCCTGGTTGCTTAAGCTTTTGAATTTGGGAACTCCTCCTGTCCTCTTCAAACAAAATTATTTGCTGGAAAACCACATTAAAAAAAAAATAACAATGTATTACACACCACCACAATCCCTCTGGATCCTGCAGCGACCCCTTGTCGGGTACATACTTTACATACTAAATAAGTCACTGTTCGCTCCTGAAGCAGCACAGGTCAGCCAGATTTCTTGTTCAGTTGGAGACAGGCCTTCAAAAAGTGATTCAACGTACTAAATTTTATTCGCATAAAGAAATAAAAGCAATGTGTCGAATTGTTCCGAGCTGATAACACAGGATGTTTATTTGCTGGACCATCTCGTTTCGTTGTGTGCCTGCACCCAGTCCAGAGCAAATCGCAAACAGAACTACTATCTTTACGACCAAATTCCAGAGAACATCACTCATCTGCTCCTCAGACGATGAGGTTTGACTGCGCTGATGAACCAAGCCAACAGAGATGATTTTTTAGGTCTATCGAGTTCCGTTGGGTTAAGGTGAAAGGTGAATCTAATATTCCCAAATAAGCGTGAGCGAAGTTTTCTGCCGCACGTGCAGCTGCAGCTTTTACCCACTAGTTCCCAGGGCTTTGGGAGCTCAGTCCCGTTTTTCGGGCAGCAGCCCCACCTCGCCAGCTTTAGGGTGCAGGGCGAGGACGGTCGCGGCTTGCAGGGCGCTCCGTGACAACGGCACTGCACGCAGGGCGCCGGTGCTGCTCCCCGGGAGGTCCGTTCCCTTCTGACCGTTCGCATCCTCGATGCGTGTTGCGAGAACGTTAAGGAATTAATCTGTCTCCATTTATTTTAAAACACTATTTAAGAAGCGAGCGCTTTCCCAGGACACTGGTTTCTTCTGCTAGCGACCACAGTAAAAAACAACAGACAGCTTGTTGGGATTTCTTTGGATTTTATTTTTTTCTATTTATTTTTTTCCCTGTAAGGGGGTAAGCTGACTCGATTAATTTCCACTAAAACTGAGAATTGTCCAGAGCCTGTGGCTTAAGCGAGATCCAGTTCAACCCTTCGGGGGCCTTCAGAGCTGCTGACCCGGGTTAAACCCCAGGTTCCTCCGTCCTTTACCCCGTTTCCCCATTTTAATTAGAAGCGCAATGCCTCGTCGATAAGCGCGGTCTTTCAATGGACTTGTCTGGCCGGGATTTTTACGGCTTGTCCTTATTTCACATTTCAGGCTTTGTTTTCCCCCGTGAAGTATATCCTAGGGGCTGGGAATTAACGATTTTACCTGCAGGCAGGTAGCGGCGGCCCTGGCAGCAGAACTCTCTGGATCACTCCTCCTTCCCAACCCAGCCCTGGTTGGATCCATCAGATAAAACAAACACAACCCACGGCCTGGCCCGGGCGGCCTCCCCGGAGAGGCCCAGCCTGAGCCCCGAGCCCTGCTCCGCGTGAGGACGCTGGAAAGGTGACCGGGGGGGGGCTCCCCGCTTTCCCGGAGCTGTCCCCAGCCCGGGGGACACCCACAGTCCAGGGCACAGGGGCTCCGGCCCGTTCCCTGGGGCAGGGCCTGGCTCCGGGCCCCGGGACCACCACAGGCCGCAGCGAGGCCTCGCGGGTCCGCCGGGCCCAGCAGGGGGCACCCGCACGCCGCGCGGATGGCGGTTGTGTTATGTTACCGGCGTCGCCTCACGTAACGCCGCGTTGCGTGATGACGCTCGCGACGCCGCGCTCGCTGATTGGTTAGATTTGAATCGCAGCGAGCGCGGGGCGCTGCCGGTAGAGCCAGCGCGGAGCTTCGGGACGGGTCGGTGACAGCGTCCGCCTCGATCGCGATACCTCGTCTTCTCTGTTGGGAATCCCTGCGACATGAAGCCGGCGTAAGTCCCCTCCCCCGTCCCCCAGCTCCTGCCCGGCGGCGGGGCCCGGTTCGGCCTGGCCTAGCCTGGCCCAGTGGGGCCCGGTTAGGCCTGGCCCGGCCCGGTGGGGCCCGCTGCGGCGGGGCCGCCCCTCACGCCTCCCTCCTCTCCCAGTAGGGCCAAGACGCCGCGGCGGCCGGCGCTGAAGAAGCCGTCCAACCCCTGCCTGAAGGATCCCGTGGGGGTGAGTGTGGGGGCGCCGGGCTGAGCCCCCCGAGGAGGGGCTCGGGGGCTCCCCGAGGAGGGACCCGGGGCTCGGCCCGCTGCTGGCCCCGGGGCAGCGCTGAGGGGCGGCGGGCCCGGTGGGTGACCCTCTCCCCTCTCCCCTTTCCCCAGGTGTACTGCAGGGTGCGGCCGCTGAGCCGCTCGGACCAGGAGTGCTGCATCGAGGTGATCAACGAGACCACGGTGCAGATCCACCCGCCCGACGGGTACCGGATATTCCGCAACGGGGAGTACCGGGAGGTAACGGCCTGGGGGGCGGTGGGGGAAGCTGGGCGTGTGTCCCTCTGCCTCGGGCTGTGCTCGGCTCAGGAGCTGCCTTCCAGCCCGCCACGGGGGGCTGAGGGCTTTTTCCCAGCTGTCGATGTTTTCCATTAGCTTGGAGTGTCTCTTGCGATGTTCAAATCATCTGTTTGTGGTTTTAGAAAAATGAATTTTCACAACCGGAAAACCTAGGGCAGAAATGCACCCTTAGCCCTCAAATATATACTCCATTCATGAAGAGGCTGCTCCTCGAGGGAGGATAAGGGGGTAAAAAGAGCAAAAGCAAAGCTAGGAAATACTTAAACTGCTTGAAAGACTTTTTTGTGTAGGACTGACTGAAAAAAAAAAAAAAAAGCTTTAAGCTAAATTAGACACAATTTAATTAACGGTTAATTTATCCCAAACTTAAGTTGGGCAAAAAGCAGCATTTCCCTATTTATGGGGAGTGGGGGTAGCAAAGGTGGAGGTTGTGTGAATAAAGAGGTGAACTGTCATGAGGTGTGGAAAAGAAGTTAGCGGGTCACAGAGCAGTTCATGTTGTTACTTGATCAATACAAACGTTTCCTAGAAAAGGAGGGTTTAGGTCACACATATGGAATAACGAGCCAGAGTGAAACAGTTAACTGCAGGTTCTCAACACAGTGCTGTCACTCAAAATGAGATAAGGTCATGATGTTTCTAATAAAGAGAAAAAAAAGGTTAGTTGGGATGTAGAATACTTTGTTTCCAATTTCAATATGGGGAGTTCTTGTAGGAAGTACATAAAGTGAGCTTATGGAAAGTGGTTCTAAGGAACAATGAGTTTTGGAGCAGTGGACTTCTGGAGAGGAGTACTGAAGGTTTAGGATGGTGTATCTTCTTTTCTTCAGACGCAGTATTCGTTTAAAGAGGTGTTTGGTACCAGCGTTGTTCAGAAGGAGCTTTTTGACGTGGTGGCTAAACCTCTAGTGGAAGATCTCATCCGTGGGAAAAATGGTAAGCAAGTACTCGTGCTCTACTGCTTTTCTACTTATCTACCATGCAGCTTCTATATCGCTGTGATTTCATATATCTCAAGGCTTCATAGCTTGTAAAAACGTGTGTACTTTGCGATGAAAATAGTTGTGGTTCAGTTACCGGATAACACACCTTGCCTTCCATTACTTCTAAACCCCTTTATCTTGGTTATAATGCGTGCGTTGCTTGTGTCAAGGTCTAATCTTTCTGTACACCATTAACTGGAGAAGCTTTCCTTCTGCAGAAAAGGGTGGCTTATCCACCCAAAGAATGACTAGAGAAATAAATCGATTTGTGGGGCTTGATCTCCTGGGTGTGGTTTGATATCACGGTGCTGGCCCTTGAAACAGGGACACGGTTTAGTGGTGCGCTTGGCAGTGTTAAATTTACAGTTGGAGTCGGTGATCTTTAAGGTCTTTTCCAACTAAATGATTCAATGATTCTATGCTTGACTCCTCAGTAACAGTCAAAATAAATCAAGCCTCTACGCCTGGGCCCTAGTGGCTTCCTTCCATTTTGGCTTCCTGACGGGCTCTCCCCAGAGAGGCTGACAGGCACCGTTAGCTGTGGATGAAGTGGCTGTGGGCGAGAGACGCAAACACTGGTGTCGGCAGCTTTTGCTGGGCTGGAACAGTTTACTGTTAACTGTTCAAAAGGAGTCGTCGTTTTTTCCAGTTACATCTGACCCAAGAAAGACAGGGTGTGTGATCATAACTGAGCTTTTTCTTGAGACAGCAAGCATGGTGCCATAACCTTCCTGTCCCTCCTAGGTCTCCTTTTTACCTATGGTGTGACAGGCAGCGGAAAAACACACACCATGACAGGGTCTCCTGGTGACGGAGGACTTCTCCCGCGGTGTTTGGATATGATCTTCAACAGCATAGGACCATTCCAGGCCAAGCGATTTGTAAGTAGTTTTGCGCTGTTGCTCCTAACAGCCTAAGAACAGGAGATAAAATGTTCTGTTCAAAGCGTTTATCTCCTGTCTCGTCGTGTGCGTGGAGCACCTTAAAGAGAAAACCAACCGAAAAGAACCCATCCTCTTGAGATTTGAAGAGCAGGGCAAAGGAGGCAGGCGTAGTAGCTGGGACAGACATTTCATGAAGATGTATGGTCTGGCTATCCTTAGAACTGTCACTCATTCTTTAATTAACTTTTTAAAGACTTTAAAAAAGGAAAGAGGAAGCTTTCTGAGTTGTGAAATGAAATCCAGTCACAAGATACAAAAGCCACAGGAAACCATCTCTAAAGTAACGTAGGAGATGATGTGAAGCTTTTCTTTTGGTCAGACATCTGGGGGTTTTTGGTGTCTGAATATATTTGAAATAATACTGGAAGCCTTCCTCGGTAAAAACTAGCCTGGAAGCTTTTATGAAATATTGTTATCCTGGAAATATCTTTTTTTCTGTCAGATCTACTTTGTGTTAGCCAGCAGACAGAGTGTTAGTGAGGGCCATGGTGTTTGCTGGTTGCCAGACAGCTTGATCAAATGATTTGTTTTGCTGGCCAACGCCTTATGTTCATTACTTTGTGTGATTATACTGTCTAACCATACTCCCTGCTCAGGTTTTTAAGCTTGATGACAAGAACGGTGTGGATGTTCAGTGTGAAGTAGATGCTCTGTTAGAGCGCCAGAAAAGAGATGCCATGCCTGTTCCAAAAACTCCATCTGGCAGGTAAGTAACTGTTGTAACATGCAGAATGAATTTAGGTAATATAAATATTATTCTGTTGTTGTGGTTTTAACTTGCCTTGGTCTCTTTATTCTTGTCTTGAAAAAATAAAAATATAAATGGAAAGTGATTAGAGCAATTGCGTGATTAAGTGTTTAGATTAGAAGACTTCAGGCAACATAAACCTATTTTTTGTATCTGTTAACTCACAAGTGAAATGTGGTGACTTCACCGGGTAGGAATACTGTGAAGTTAAACTTGGGGATATTTTGCAAAATAGTGAGATTGCTGAATGGAGGATAGAAATGTTGACTGTCCAGGGATTTTGCAAGTTGTTTCTGACTGCAGCCGAGCACAGCTGATAGTTTATCTACTTAAACTTTTTTGGAGTGCTTTTTTAAATCTAATGTGACTGGATGTGATGTAAGCTGGCTGGGGATGCTCCGCTACGATCACGTGTGTCTGTGTGTTCAACAGGCGACAAATCGATCCAGAATTTGCGGATATGATCAATGTGCAAGATCACTGCAAAGTGGAAGAGGTTGATGAAGATAATGTCTACGGCGTCTTTGTCTCCTATATCGAGATCTACAACAACTACATCTATGACCTCCTGGAGGAAGCTCCCTTCGATCCCATAAAACCCAAGTCAGTGTTACGAATACTGTTACTCCTACTTTGGTTATGCTTTTGTGGGAGCTACAGGTTGTCTTTGTGGCTGTAGTCTTGGCAAATCTGTCTCAATTCATGGAAATAATTTCAGAAGTGATGTGGAAAAGGGAGTGGCCAAGGAGTCCAGACAAAAGTGGTGAAATTTGCCGAGTACCGATGGTTGTTCTGTTGCTGCTGAGACTTAGTGCTCCCTTCCTTCTTATAATGAAAGATTAATAAGCAAATATTTAATTTGTTAGGTGTGTGGTGTATCCCACCGAGATTCTGAGTCCATTCATGTTGTTCTGCGAGTTACTATTCCTAGCAGGTGGCTGCAGCTTGAAGAATGAGCTGTTCCATAGCTGATGTTTTCTCCTGGAAACACTGTATCGGGAGAAAGTTGCTATTTTGTTGTTGCTTTACAGTTCGTGCAAGTATAAATGTTATCTCACTTGATGGCAGTAATTTCCATAAAAACAGAAATGAGTTTTCTCACAAACGAAATTCTTGGGTGTTTTTTGGAAAGGTGTGAGCTTGGCTGATGTCTAATCGGAAAATCTTGAGACCATCAGAAAAACAATCTGCAGATTAAACTTTGAATATATTTTTAAAATTCTAAATGCATTAAAGCAAACCCTGCTCATATCCATCGGTACAGGCATTAATTAAAGAGTTGGCTGATTTACAAGGACTGACTAGAGCAAAACAAGCCACTGCTCTGAAACATCGAGAGCTATCCCTAGGGTACTGATCTGAAATGAGTTTAAATGTTTGTGAATGCTTTTTAAAGAAGCATAAAATTATTGGTTTGCTATTGTGCCTGTGTCTAAAAATCAGTGTATGAGGAATCTTGGATTATTTCTATTTATGGAAGCTACAGTGTATTATATTTAAAAAGATTTTAGACACAAGCTGAATGGTTTAATATTTTTTAACCCTGTTTTTTTGGTAGGTGGAACAATTGCAACACTCCTGTGCGAAATGGTGACTTTATGTATGTGCATAAGCATATTATTCCGAATAGTGAAAAGTTAAATTTTCTTTTAGTAGAAGCAGAAAACAAATTCAGACTGGCACCCTGTCTCTTCTTGCTTTACTAGCGAATATAGAACGCTGCTGAAGCCATCTTGCTTCTGTATGCATGTAGAAAAACAATAGCTGCCACCCCAAACCCTGATTTCCAGTAAGAATTGCAATTAAACGTAGCTTCTAAATTAAAGCAGTAGCTGAAGTGTAACTAATCTTGGCTGAATGTGTGTCCGTGTACTCGTACTTCCTCTTCCATCTGCTGTATGGGTAATTGACATATTCAGTCTGAGTTTTGTCCTTAAACAAAAGAAAATTTGCATGATACAATGTATTGTTGTACAGAAAACTCCACTCAATTTTTCTGTTTTTTTTTTATTTATTTTTTTTATTTCCTCCCTGTCCTGAAGACCCCCACAATCCAAAATGCTTCGTGAGGACCAGAATCACAACATGTACGTCACAGGATGCACAGAAGTAGAGGTGAAATCTACAGAGGAAGCTTTTGAAGTGTTTTGGAGAGGTAAATCTTGGAATAGAACTTCTGAAATTCAGTAGATATGTGTAATCCTTTACATGCTGAAAACAATTGGCTTTGCCAGTGGTTGGTCCATTAAATAAAATGGGTTTTTGGAGGAATTGTTTTTGTTCTTCTAAACAGGTCAAAAGAAGAGGCGTATTGCAAACACGCAGCTGAATCGAGAATCTAGTCGCTCTCACAGTGTTTTTATAATAAAGTTGGCCCAGGCACCCCTGGATGCGGATGGAGACAATGTGCTACAGGTAAAATCCAGGGCAGGCTGTTGCAGGAGAACCGTGCATGTGTATGTGGGTTAGAAAAGGTGCTGAACCTCGCAGCGTGGCCTGCCAGAACAGTTACTGTGTCTGGAGTGAATGCTTCTTGCTAGGTAGCAATTTCATTTGTAACCAAATAAAAATTAAGTTTCTAGTCCTGGACAGAATGAGTCTGTTTGGAGTGGAAGTAGAGCATAAAATGGAGTGAAGCTGCTTGTTCCTTTGTTCTTAACCTCTGCTTCTTTTGAACAAAACCTGTTCAGAATCTAAAACTTGGAGGATTTGAATGAGCACCCTTGTTCTATCGATCTTGTGGCCCAAACCAGAAAGCATTTACTAAATTTACAAAAAAGCTAGTGGGCACAGCTTCTTGCATTAAGGGCTGTAAAAATGCCCTCAGACTTTATTTAAGGTGCAGCACGTTTTTAAGTGTTTAGGATTGGGAGAGGGGTGTGGGTCATCATCCTCCCTTTAGAAGGCAGCGAATATAGAGCTAAGCATTAGCCTAACATGTTTTTTTTTGTGTTTGTGTGTAACAGGAGAAAGAACAGATCACTTTAAGCCAGCTGTCCTTAGTTGATCTGGCTGGAAGCGAAAGAACTAATAGAACGAAAGCGGAAGGGAACAGGCTGCGAGAAGCAGGTACGTACCACCTTCCGTCAGCCTGGCAATTTTACGTGCTGATATATGGCGATATTAGTCTTGTCTCCTAGTAAAGAAAGGATGGGAAGGATTGAAGTGTGCTGTCATGTTGTTCGATTGTCTGATTTTATGACCTAAAATCCTCTGCTTAGGAAACTTGAAGTTTTTAGTAGCACTTACTTTGATACTTCAATTAATTAGAGCAATTATCTGTAACAAATATCTTAAATCCTGGCAATTTCTTCTGAAGTAGGCTGCTAAATAATTTGGGAACATCATCCAAATGGCTGCTTACAGAGATTTTTGTTTTGTTTTGTTTTTTTAAAGGTAATATTAATCAGTCACTGATGACTTTAAGAACATGTATTGAAGTTCTCCGTGAAAACCAGTTGTATGGAACAAACAAGGTATGGAGCCCATTATCTAATTATCTTTTGATTTGATGAAGATGGGGTGTAATGAAAGCTTACTAGATCTTCTGTGTGCTTTATTTTAAGATGGTTCCGTACAGAGATTCCAAACTGACTCATCTCTTCAAGAACTATTTTGATGGGGAAGGCAAAGTGCGTATGATTGTGTGCGTTAATCCGAAAGCTGAGGACTACGAAGAAAGCTTGGTAACTTCCTTGCGGATCTTGCCTCATTTCCTCCTATTTTTTTTTTTCTTTTCATATTTGTCACTAAATTATTGTACTTTTTTAGTAGATGAGAGGAACAGTAATTTTTATTGCTTGGGCACTTCAGATAAACTATCTAGTCAGGAACTACTTGAGATTATAGCTTAATACTGTCTCCTCTAAGACTTTTATTGACCTAAAATACCACTTTCAAGCTTGCATTGGGCTGTTTTTGGTTAGTTTTGTTGTTAAGCTTGCTTTTGTCCTTTTGCAGCAAGTCATGCGCTTTGCAGAAATGACCCAGGAGGTTGAAGTCGCAAGACCTGTGGACAGACCGCTCTGCGGCTTAACGCCAGGACGGCGCTTCAGGAATCAAGCCTTCAGAGAGGAACTGTCGCGGAAATTGGAGATGCGGGGCGGCCCCATAAATGGAGGTAAATACTTGAATGCTAGGTGATTACAGCACAGGTTGGTTTTTTTTTCTGTTAGGAGTTGAAGGCTATTTTTTTAAAACAAGTTATTTGAGCCTTGAAAGTGCAAAAGGAGCTTCACTTAACTGTTAGCTGTGAGCCTTCTCTGCAGCAGGTACTGCTCTTCTCACGCTGCAGTGCTATTTGTAGTCTAAACCCGGTTACTCTGTAAGTCTCAAAGTAATTCTTTGTTACTGGCGATGAGTTGAATTCATGCTCCTATTATTGCAGCTCCTGAAAGGAAATTGTGCTGAGGATAATGCTTTGATGGTTTTGGATGCTTAGGGTCTACTTTAGAAATGAAGAGTAGCCTGGAGGTATTACAAAGCAATGAATCGAGAATGTCACTTTTCATCTTTTCTCAACACTGTCATCTCTTCTGAAAGCTTCTAGTTCTCATTGATTATTCTAGGTTCTGTCTGCTTCGTGGTACTGTGGGATGAATGATCTGTGGCTGGGCACTGTCAAATGGAATTTTTCTGTTCTGTAGCTTGCTGACAGGCTTTCTTGGCTTTAAATCTTACAGAAACAGAAGAGCTGTCTGTTTCGGAGATGTTTTTGCAGAGCTTTCCTCCATTGCCTTCGTGTGAGCTATTGGATGCTAATGATGATCAAACAATTCCAAAGCTTATTGAAGTCCTGGAAAAGCGCCATAAACTACGACAAATGTTGTCAGAGGAGTTTGCCAAAAACGGTAAGAGTTTGAACATCAGCGTGGAGCTAGATTTTTTTGGTGCCCTTATTACTTCTCAAAGGATCTCTTCTGTATCAACAGGAATTAAGTATCTTGTCTAGATTGATCATTTTAAAACCATTGTTGAGGTAATGAAATAGTTGGTAGCGTTAAATTGGTCGGAGAAAAACAAAACTGCTTTTGATATTGTGAAGATACAAGGAGAAGATTAAAATATATCGATTCTCTTGCAGTGCTTACGTTTAAAACAATGCTGCAAGAGTTTGACTCCAGTGTTGTATCCAAGGAGAACTATATTCAAGGAAAACTGTCTGAAAAAGAGAAAACAATAGCAGGACAGAAAACGGAGCTAGAACGCCTGGAGAAGAAAATTAAAACTTTGGAATACAAGGTCAGTTTTTTTCATTTTCATTAGAAAGAAGATTAAAAGTATTTTGTGGATAAGTTATAAGAAAGGTGTAAATATCTGAAGCTCTTTAGAATGCGAACTAGTTATCTGGGTGTGTTTGTACAACAGCGAATATTCTAGTGTATGCTAGCAGCCAAATGTAACTAGCAATTCTGGGCTTAGATGGTTGCGCTTCTAAGAAGTCCTTCCTCTCTTCCTCCAGATTGAGATTTTAGAGAAAACTGCAACAATTTATGAAGAAGACAAGCGTAATCTTCAGCAAGAACTAGAAAGCAAGAGCCAGAAATTGCAACGTCAGGCTTCTGACAAGCGTAGGTTGGAGGCACGATTGCAAGGCATGGTGGCAGAAACAACCATGAAATGGGAGAAGGAGTGTGTAAGTACACTGCCATGTCTGTTAGAAATGCGTGATGGGTTAGCTGGGCGGATTGGTTTTGTGTTTGGTTTGTTTTTGTGTTTTTTTTTAATATAGTGCCAGTATTAAGCATGGAGGTGGTACTGTTTTATAATCTGGAAAGTCTGTCTTTAGCTTGATATGTCACTATTTCCGATAGCTCGTATCTCGATGGGGAAGAAATTAATTCCATGTGGAATATGCAATTCCCTTCAAACTTTCAGCACAGCTACTTGTGCTTTTGAGTGAGGTGCTTCATGCTCTTCCTCCTGTGTCTTTGTAGGAACGTCGTGTGGCGGCAAAGCAGCTGGAAATGCAAAACAAACTTTGGGTCAAAGATGAAAAACTGAAGCAACTGAAGGCCATTGTTACTGAACCGAAAAATGAAAAACCAGAGAGGCCTTCGCGGGAGAGAGACCGAGAGAAACCTGTTCAGAGATCAGTGTCTCCTTCACCAGCACCTGTAAGTCACCTTTAAAACACTTCTTGGTATAGGGAAAAGCATATTTATAAGAATGAACTACAGTGCTAGGGCTGTTCTCTTTAGTGGCTAGAAAATAGTTCCCAAGCTCAGAATTTGGATAATTTACACGTGCTTTGAAGTCTTTGTCTGCTGTTGTATTTATCAGTGCTCTTTATTTGTGCTCCTACCTTCTAATGCCACTGGTATTGGAAGAATACCTGATTCTGTGCTGTCACTGCAACACAATGCCTGTCCAAAACCATAAGCCTGACGAGCTGAATTGTCACTCTGCATGTTGTCAGTATTCATTGTTTTATTGCCTTATAAGTTGACAGTTCTGCATGTTCACTAATTTCTTTCCTGTTCTCTCTAGACTTCTAGTAACTGTATTACTCAGGTCCCTAACAGCCAGCGGCTCGTGAGCAACCTGCAGGTGCACAGACTTTCTAATTCTTGTAGCAGCATTTCTGTGGCATCCTGTGTTATGGAGTGGGAGCAGAAAACTCCTTCGCACAAGCAGACCAGTGGCACTTCTAATGCAAGGAGTAGACACCAAGAACCAGGACAAAGTAGAGACTATAACACCTCAGACAGAAGGCGAGGGATGTGCTGGACTGGAGTCACTGAGCTTCCCAGGCCTAGAGATCAGCTAGAAATAGAAGAGGATCAATGCTGCAGGGTTAGTGCTGCTCCTGTCAACAGTTAAACGTAGTGTTGCTTAGTCTGCCTCAAAAACTCATTGAAACTGCTCTCTGACATTGAGCGCTCCTAACGTAGACTGGAGTTTTCCCCAAAACGTGTTTCTCCTAGAACAGTACTGTTTCCAAGTTGAGTCTCACTACTCGTTCTATTTGACTTCTCAGCATGACGTTTAAAAACTCCTCCAAAGCGGTGTGTGTGTTTCTTGCTAGCGCATAGATAGCTCTAGTAAGGAACTCCAAACGAGCTGAACCTTTTCTCTAACTGTGAACATCCCTGTGTTTTAGCTTCTGTCCGTCTCCTCAAATCTGTCTTGCAGCCTGCAATTTACCGTAGTCTGGGCAGCTTAAAAGGTGGTTTTATGAGCCATGTCTGCAAACGTCTACTGGAAATTGCGCTTGGGCAAACGTCTCACTTGTGTGACTGCTCGCTTTAACACTCTTAGAATCCTCTTCCCTAATTTTCACATCTGTGTTAAAACTGGAGGCTTTGCTTACAGTGGGAGAGTTTTTTTTCTCTTTAAACTAATGGGTGCAAATGTTTGAATTGGCGGTGTCTCTGTCACGCGATAGCGCTGTCGCAGGGGCTCAGGGAAATCAAAGAGAATTGTACAACCCCAGCGTCTCGAGAGAGGAGGCAAGTTTATCAGGGTATGATTCATTTTTTTTCATAGTGTTCTCAAAAGTTGGGTTACTTGCTGGCTCTTTGAAGTCAGGATGTGCTTTTAAGCAAATGTTGTTCCAATTAACTCTCACGAACCTCTGTCAGCAGAGGAAGGGGTGTGGTCTCTGCTGCAGTAAAGTGTGACCAGTTCTAGTGTACCCACTCCTTGGACATAACTTCTAAGGCACCTTGGCAGAATTGTTTCAAAAACACATGGAAATAAGTACTTGCCCACTAAAAGGGGAAGAAGTATTGAAATTTTTTCTTTTTTTTTTAATTTTCATGGAAGTTTCTTGCTTGAAAGCCACAGTTCCCTGTGTGCGTTTAATTTTTAAGAGCTGCTTTAGGCTTGTAAGAGGTTTACCTCCAAAGGGTACAGCCAGTCTCACGTCTGTTGGTCAAAGAAATCCTAGTTGATGCACATCACCTGAAACTACAGTGGACACGATTTGCATTCATAGGTTTGGGTTGTGCGACCTCGCTGTGATTCAGAGGTCTCTCAAATTGGCGTGTAAACGGGACACAGAGAGTCTGTAAATACTCTTCTGAAGGCCCATTCAAAGATCTTGAAGGCACCCAGGTTTTTAAGCAAGTTTCCAGAATGTTCTGGTTTTCCTGAGCAACTGACAATAATGTTCACAAAATTAAAATGTGTGAACATCAGTCCTTTCTCGTGGCTTTCCAACAGCTGAGCCCAGAAGCGATAGCACTAGCACAGGGGGTGCTTCCTCTGCTCTCTTTACTCAGAGGTGTTAGGTGGCCTTGCATCCTCTGGAGTTGTTGGAAATCCATACTCCATCTGCTTGCTTTGCTGCCTCAAAAATCCATTTTGATCCATACATAAATTTCTCTTTTTCTGGTTGGTTAATATGTTTGTAGCGATCTGTTTTGATTTGGAAACTCGGGAGGAGCATTACCAAACAGAAAGGTGTCCTCCTTGGGGAGAGTTTGCTGGGTGTGGAGTGCAAGAGATTGGGTAACGCTTCGCTCAAATTGACAAGAATAGGAATTGGCACAGAAATAATCCACTAATAATTTCATGCAAGGCTCTTGGTCACGGTGCCTTTCGGAGTGCACTCTGGAAGCGCTTTAGGAGCAAAGCTCTGATCTGCGTACAAACACATCTTAACCAGACCTGCAGAGTTCACTTCTGCTAATGATATCCTCAGAGATTTACTGTGTGCTGATTTCTTCTGATTCTCTTCCACTCCGATCAGAATGCGCCTCCAGTTCGCCTCAGACACAGACGCTCGCGCTCGGCCGGGGAGCGATGGGTAGATCATAAGCCACCTTCTAACCTGCCCACTGAGACGGTCATGCAGCCGCACGTCCCTCACGCCATCACGGTGGCGGCTGCCAGTGAAAAGGCACTAGCTAAGTGTGACAAGTACATGCTGACGCACCAGGAGCTAGCCTCTGATGGGGAGATTGAGACAAAGCTAATTAAGGTAAAGCAAACACCGGTGTCGTGAACTTGCGGTGGTAACCCTCTCGAAGGCTCTTTCTGCCAGTGTGTTTGTGCTGCAGGCTCTGCCTGGGGAAAGGGCCGGTTTGACTCCATCTGCCGAGAGATTTGATTATGCAGCTGGATTTAAGGGAGCTTTTAGAGCCTGAAAAGACTTTTCTTAAATTTTGTCATTGTTTCATAGAAACCATTTCAAGCTTGTTTATTTCGGTCACCGTTTGTCTCGAAAGTAATTAATTTATTTTCCCCCCTGGTTAAATGCAATAATCCATTTATAGTGGAAGTTTCTTAGACTTGTGGCTGCAGCTCATCCTGTGGAGTCAGCCTTGTTGGAGTGATGTTGTTTCATTTCCACTAGCAATATGAGTAAGCTCGCTGCAGTGATGGATGCTCAAATGCTCCAGGACATAATTTCTAGTACTGACAAACAAATTGGCGAGACAGCCAAGGCTTTGAACGCTTGCGATGTTTGGTCCCACGACGCTGACTGTACTTACCCCAGGCAATTCGAGAGCTCTGTGTAATTTGTAGTAACAAGCTCTTGGTTCATTTTTCCTGTAGTCATGGGCCTTCCAATATTGTCTTTTTTTTCTTTTTGAGTTTTAAAAAGGCCCTCACTCCTGTAAGGCAACCTTGTAGGTTCCAGAGATGTTTCCAAAAGCAAAGTCTTGTGTAGCTGACACCGTGTGTGTTCGTGCTGTGGAACAGAACTACTGAAACTCAGCCCAGGCTGGGATTTCTGTAATATTAGTTAATAATGGTTATCATACAGGAATTTTTGTCAGCATAGTGCCTGCTCTGTGGGTATCCTGCATGGTGATTAGGGTAGATGGTGTTCACTCGTTATTGTCTGGTGTATAATAAGAGAAGATATCTAATGGGGGAGAGTGTGCACATGTACCTGCTGGCTGCTAACCTGCAAGGAAATGACAGTTGTAAGCGCTTCAGTTTTCATTTGAGAGCTGGCACTGAAGCCATCATACTGACCTGGTGACTGTACCTTGTAAACTGCTTTTGGTTTCCAGGGTGATGTTTTCAAAACCAGGGGTGGAGGACAGGCTGTGCAGTTCACAGAGATAGAGACTCTGAAGCAAGAATCTCCAACTGGGTGAGTTGTCGTGGTAATTTTAGGTTCTGATGCTGTTAGAGGTCTGTAACCCGAATAGAAACTGATCCTGGTCCAAAGGATTGAACAAAACGTTGTTGCATCTAACTTGTAAATCATATAAAAGTAACTTGGAGAGGCTTGTAGCTACTGTATCTGCTTTTAAAACTGGTCTGCTGCTGAGAGCTAAGTTTTTTAAGATAGTATAAAATGTGTTCTCTTGTGTATGAGAATCTGCCGAGGCCTGTAACTTATTTCCCACGTACGCCTCTTTCAGCCGAAAGCGAAGATCATCACCTTCCAATCCTGACCCACTGGAGGATGCCGCAGACTCTGAATGGACAGATGTAGAAACCAGAGTAAGCTGTGAAAGGAGGGGGACATCTCATGCTTGATCAGGATGAGAATTTGGGGTAATGCTGATAGCTGGGTGGGGGGCTAGCAGCTGAGACTGATTTTTCTGTGTTGTCTCAGTGTTCCGTGGCAGTGGAGATGAGGGCAGGATCAGCTCTTGGACCTGGATATCAGCATCATGCTCAGCCCAAGTAAGTGCATCGCTCCTTTGCAGCTGGGGTGTTGCAGTCTCCTTCCTGGTAACATCTGAAGTGAGAAAACTTTTTTTTTTTTCCCCTTGACCTTGCTGCCCTTCCCTCTTTAGGTTTGGGGTGCGCATCCCTTTCGTACTGTAAGATAAGCAGGTTTATTGGGTGTTGGAAACTGGTGGCAGGATAGGTCTGTAGGAGACTCTGAACAGAATGAGTAACTTGTCTTCTGGGTAAAACTGTCACTCAGCGCAGTGAGCAGAGTGTCAAGTTCGATCTTGTGCTCTCTTGACTGTAAAAAGCTGGGAACTGTAGGATGCCCGGCAGGTCCAGAGGGGCACAGGGTTTAGGGATGGCTGTGGCAAAGTGCTAAGCTGTGTCGCTCTTCTTCCACCCCCCTAGCCTTTATCAGATGCTGATGTAGTAAAATATTCATTTTTCTATCTTTAGATAAATATAAATTAAATAATTTTACAAATACCTTAGTATTCATTTCAGTGTGGCTCAGGGAGGAGGGAACTGAGGCAGCTGTGGGATCACCTAATGGAATACTCGAGTGTAGCTAGTATTCCAGCTGCTACCTGCTGTGTCATTGTCACGGCACCGCTAAGGAAGCATGGGCTCTGGTCACACTAGAAAAAGCATTCCTCTTTTTCAAATGCACAGATAAGTCTGAATTCTTCAGGACTGTCTTACTGCTCTTTAACGTGGTGAGCTCAGCGGTGGTCGCACACATAAATCGAGCTTCTCAAATCACAAGTCCCAATTTCCAGCAAGAAGTCCAAATGACCCAGCAGTTAGTAAGGCCAGTGCCCAAACACTCGAGCCCCACATCTGAAAAACCACTTCAGTGACAAAAATAAATGCTTTGGATAAGATAATCGTGTTAAAGTAGCTGTTGCAGAACAGAATTCAATATCCAGGTTTGGCCTCTTGCAGCTAGGCGCTGGCAGGGCCGTGGAAGGCACCTGTTAGCTCAGGGGAGGGAAATTGCAGGTTTACCAGACGTGTTTACAGGCAGGAGAGAGGGCTGGAGACGTAACGAGGTTTCCGTGAAGCCAAAATCAGCCAAACTTACTGCATTTGCAATCCAAAGAGTTTGAAGGGTATTTTGGAGAGCATCTGAAATGAGTAATGCCTCTTTCAGACAAGGTGACAAATACGTGCCTTTTATGCTTTTTATTACATATCTTGTTAGGAATCGGACCTGGCTGCTTGCAGCCTTGTAACGTTGTAGGAAATCCTGTAGTTTGCCTGTGCATTGAGTTGGAGCTTGGATTTTTATTTCAATTATTTAATAAGTTTAAATAACTTTGGTTTTAAGCTCATGGCTGTTTAAAAAAGAAAGCAAAATAATCCAACTGTTTCTTGATAAATAAGCTCTTTAGATTTATTGTGTTAATTGTAGCACTTAGCTTAGAACATATGTGAGACTTATCCATACAGCAGAAGAGGTAAAGAGGTTACTGCCTACTGCTAAGGGAAACTGCTGCTCTGTAAAATCTGAAAGTTGTTTATGGCTTTTTTTTTTTTTTTTTTTTTTTTTTTTTTTTTTTTTTTTTTTTTTTTTTTTTTTTTTTTTTTTTTTTTAGGCGAAGAAAGCCATGAACTCAATGTACTGCTGCGTTGGGATCCTCTTGTTTTTATCAGACTGATCTAATATCTACTGCTGGGGAGAAACTTGACAAACTGCTCTGTTATCACTGCAGGCTGATATTTTTATGCAGCCTGTGCTAGGCAATGGTTAAATGAGAGATACTTTTTTTTTTTTTTCCATCCCAAAGAAGCATTTGTGTGGGTGTATATATTTTCAATAGGTGTAGGGGGGCTTCTCCTCCTGGACTGAAGAACACCTTGTGTCTCGTGTGTATGAAGCCCTTGTTATTAAGCTGTATCTTTATAGACTAGTGACACAAGGCTTTTGCCTTGCATGTTTTTTTTCAGCTTTTTCTTTTTATAGTGCAAAATCCTTCAGTTCTGGTCGCTATTCCCTCCTTGTCAGGTCCTCTGTTTTGAAGAGGCATCAATGCTGCTATTTATTTAGACGCAGTAACGCACTTTAAGAGTGTTTCTATGCCATTTCATATTTTATTGTAACTAGCAACAGCTTGGTAATATGGATTTCTTCTTGGAAGAATTACCTTTCATTATTTAATATGCAATTCAGCTTCTGAGAACAATTTCAGTCTTCAAACCTTCATAGTAACGAAGCAAGAATACTGATAGGATGAGTAATGGTGCCTTGACATCAGACCTACTTTATTTTGTAGTGCGAGTAAGTAATTAAATGTTTTACATCTGTAGATACGGGGTAAGAGGGTGATTTGCTCACAGATACGGTGAGAACTTTATATGTGTGGCTCTGCAAACATGTTAAAATAAATACTTTTATTCAGTGGCTCTTACAAACCACGTTCTCGTTGCTTAGGGGTGTGCAAAGAAACTAAGGTGAGCGCCACAGCATCTGGACCGTGTCTTGTGCAAGGAGCTGTGGGTGAATGCACCTTTTGGGATGTCTCTGGAGTTTAAACCACGCTTGGATCCCAAGATATGTTTTGGACAACCTTATCTTCATGTCTGCAACTCGCTTTCGGGGACGGTTGGTTCCGTTCTGAGTGGCTGACAGCCTCGTTAAAGATGTTGAAGCTTTGAGCTTTTGTTACCGAGTAATTTGAAAAACAAGGAGATTTTAAAAATTCTTTTTAAGGAAAAAAGTGACCAATATGAGTGCCTGTTCCTAGCTGGTATAAACAAATTGATTTTTCAGATGGCCCGTGAAAGGGCGTAGATCCTAAAGAAACATCGTTTCTGCAGGTTCCGTAGGCAGGAGCAGGCTTGATCGTAATCACTCTGAGAAACCGCCCGGCAGCGCGTTGGTATTTTATTGTCTGGAGCAGGCAGTGCTGCTTTCGAAGGCTTTCCGCCCTGGCCCGGGAGATGAGAATTCCTGCTTCACAAAGCTGGGAGCAGCGATAGCCCTGCGTGGCAGGCGGGTGTGTGCTCCGCGTGTGGTCGGGATGCTGGCTGAGGTGGTTTTGCTTTTATTTACTGCCTGACTGGTTAAATGCAACGGCTTTGAGTGTAGCAAATAGGTCATCGGTGACAAACAGCAGAAGAACCAGCCTGAAGAAAAGGGTGGTTTTTGGATCCCGTGCTGCCTGGAGCTGCGTGGTGAGCCGGTGCCACTAGATGGTGTGAAATAACCACCGGGGCTGGAGCCTGGATGCTCCGGGTTCCTCCCTGCTGTGGGGTCCTAGGGTAGCACCAACCTGCGCGGTGGGTCCCGCACCCCCGTCTTCCTACCGCTAACCTGCAGGAGGAGGGGGATAGAAGGGCAGCCGACAGAAATAGCGATGAAAGGAACTTAAATAAAGCACGTGCTCCTATTTCTGGCGTTTAAATTAATTATTTTAGCGCATGCAAAGGAGTTAATCTGCTATTAATGATGAGCAAGCTGTCAGGCGCGTTATCTCTTTGATTCGGAGTCAATCATCCTGTCACCGGCGTTAAGTCGGTGTTGAGCGTGTTACTGGAGGGACCCGGGAGGGGGACGTGAGGAACTGATTCTCAGAACTTTGTCGGGGGAAATGTTGAGCTGCAGAGCTGGCGTCGTTTGGGTGGCATTCTGAATCAGCTCGCAAAATGCTGGGACTGCTGTCACTGGTGGCCAAGGATGCAGTGCCGAGGTCTGTCTGTCGGTCCTTGCCAAGCGCTGTGTTTCGAGGTGGGATGTTT
>WKFP01015320.1:273809-290778 GCA_011057875.1 Pterocles orientalis | reverse complement strand
TGCAGCCGGCGTGGCCGTGGGGTGGTGCGTGCGGTCGCCAGGTCTCGGTGCCAGCCCGGGCTGTGTGGTCTGGCTGCCGGGGAGGTGATAATGCATTCGGTGGTTGCCTTGGCTGGGCTGCTCCAGGGCGTGGATTTGGGTTTTTACAGTCCTTGGGTTTTATAAATAGCTGCTGCAGTGTTTTAGCTGAAGGTTAGAGAGGTGCTGGCAAGGCACAGCCTGCCTAAGGACATCCTGAATCGCTGTTTGGGGTCAGGTATAACTCCCCTGTGCTGCCCTGGCCCCATCCCCAACAGAGGGGTCGCTGGCTCCGCTGCCCACCCCGGGGCTGCTTGTGGTCCTGGGTCTGGGCTCAGAACCTCTCCCGGGGTTTTGGGTGCAGACGGACGGGGCACCCTGGCTCAGCGGTGCCCAGCGATGCTGGCTCCCCTTCCAGGCGCTGCCTCGGGATCGCTTTGGGTCAACACCGGCACGCTTGCTTGCTTTCCAGGGAGGAAACTCCCGCAGCATCCGTTTCATATAGAAATAATAAGTGTTGGGAAGGACTAATAGCTTCGGGGCAGTGGTCAGGCACGGAAAGGCTCTCGCTAGCGAGGGGTTGTGACCTCAAGTCATTAATGTCTGATTAAAATGCATGAAATCGGGCGGATGGTTTCTGCTCATCACCTGCAGCCAGGGGTCAGCGGGGCTGCGAGGCAGGATTGGGGCAGCTGCCCTGTCCCCCAGCCCCCTGGCCACAGCACGGTGTCACCGCGGTGGCTGCAGAGCCCTTGTCACCGGTGTGCCAGCCTTGGTGTGGGGTGATGCCGTTTAGTGGGGGTGTTGGTGCTCCTCCCGTGGCAGGGTGGGAGCGGGACCCTCCTCGCTCCCCTGAGAGTGGCTGTAGGAGGTGGGTTTGCCCAGAGCTGCGCCGAATTATTGATCTCCTCGGGCTGCTGTCTAGGGGCTGCGAGGGGATGCAGATGCTGAGCACATCTGGATCTGTCCAGATGAAGCGAGTTGTCACAGCTAAAAGGATCTGCGCTGGCAGGGGATGGGACACATCTTCACACATCAGGGTGGAAACCTGTGCGTGTTTTATTTTCTCCCACCTTTCAGGATGGATAAATGTCTGCATCCCCCATGGCCAGGGCTGGGGACACCCGGGGAGGTTTGCCAGGTGTGGGTGGGCACGGATTGATCCTCTCACTGACTGCACAGAGCATCGGGATGTGGCATCCCACTGCTAGGGATGGTGACAGGTGACCCCCCTCTCAACCTGCATCCTCCTCCCCAGCATCTGAACACACACGGGCTGGAGGGGAACGGATGGGGAGCAGCCCTGAGGAGGACTCGGGGGTGCTGGGGGATGAGAAGCTGAACACGAGCCAGCAATGTGCGCTGGCAGCCCAGAAACCAACCGTGTCCTGGGGGCATCCCCAGCAGCATGAGCAGCAGGGCGAGGGAGGGGATTGTCCCCCTCTGCTCCGCTCTGGTGAGACCCCCCCCTGCAGGGCTGCGCCCAGCTCTGGGGTCCCCCCATAAGGACACGGAGCTGCTGGAGCGGGGCCAGAGGAGCCACGAGGATGCTCAGGGGCTGGAGGACAGGCTGAGAGAGTTGGGGGTGCGCAGCCGGGAGAGGAGAAGGCTCCGGGGAGACCTTCCAGTGCTGAAAGGGGGCTACAGGAGAGCTGGGGGGGCTCTGGATCAGGGGGTGCAGTGATGGGACGAGGGGGAACGGTTTGAAGCTGCAAGAGGGGAGATGGAGATGAGAGATTGGGAAGAAATGTTTCCCTGTGCGGGGGGTGAGGCAGTGGCCCAGGGTGCCCAGAGAAGCTGTGGATGCCCCATCCCTGGAGGGGTCCAAGGCCAGGCTGGATGAGGCTTTGGGCAACCTGGGCTGGCACCCTTATCGAAAGGCCACTTGCGCTGGCGTGGTTGGTGGCCACCGCAGGGAGCCGGGAGGATGAATTCCCAGCAGTTTTTTTCAAAAAAAAAGAAAAAAGGGAAAAAGTTGGTGTTTGAGCTGGCTGAGGATTTGAACAAAGCTTTTATGGTCAGTCTCTGGGGGGAGGAGGGTTTGCCAAGGGAGGGCCTGGCAGGGGTGGCCTGGGGTGCACATCCTGCAGTCTGGGGGGGTCACAGGACCCCCCTCCCATGGGGCTGGTGGTGGCTGCAGAGGCCAGGAGTGCTCAGGGGGGAAGGGAAAAGTCACATCAGGACCCCTCGGTTCTCACCTCCATCACCCCCCAGGTACGTTCACCTCTGCCGCTGCCCCCAGGGGCTTGCTGCCTGGGGTGTGGGCTTCATCCCCGCTCCCACCGCCCTGCTGCTGGTCTGGGACTGGGAGGGAAAAGGCATTGAATCCTGGTGGGAAACGGCGTTAAATCCTGGGAGCAGTGGGCTCTGGCAGTGCCAGGGCTGGCTAAGCGGCAGGGCTCCCCCGAGGGCGATGCATCCCTATCTGGGTACTGGACCGCTGCTCTCTGGGATGGTTATTTTAAGCAATTTTGTTCATACTGTGCAGTTTTTCCTATTTACACACAGGCAGTGATCTTGAAAGCAGCCTAAGAGGCTCAGATAAGCTGCTCGATACCTTGCAGCCAGATTATTTCTGCTTCCCTCCAAAAACCTCCTGGCTATGGGATGTGATGGGTGAGCTGGCAGCCCGGGGGTGTCCGGCTCTCCCCTGTGCTCCTGCTGCTTCCACGCATCCGTCTTGTACAGAGCGAAGGACGAGCCACGTGCTCGCTGTTATCTTGTGCTCGGCAACTCAAGATTCCCTCTTCATTAGCGTCTAGCCATTTAATTTTGTATCTTGCTGTAGAGGTCAGTGCACTGAAAGATATTTTTTTTTTAAGAAATTCAGCAGAAATAAGTGAGGCTGGAGGTTAAGTGTTTGATTTGCAGCGACACAACCTCCTCCCAGTTGAGCTGAGCAGCGAAGGGATTCACCCTCTCACTTTTTTTGCTTTAATTGCAGAAAATCTTTTTTTTTTTCTTTTTTTTTTTTTTCAATGCAGCGTATACCCTGGCAACCAGAAGCAGTTTTATCGGGTCAGGGTGGGGAGCAGGATCTGAGCCCTTCTGTTGCAAACCCATCTCCAGCTCCGCGACTGTAACAAATGCTGTTTCCATGAGATGTCAGTGTGGCACAGGAGTTTGGGCTCCTGGTTGTCAGCTGGGGGAGAAATCCATCACCGGCAAACCATCTCCTGGACCTCCCCCAGGTTTCAGCTGGTTTGCAGCTCACAGCATTATTTTTTCCTCTGGCGGAAAGGCGGATTGCTGGGCTGAGCCAGTGCCACGGAGGGACGATCGCTCACCTCCAGCATCAAAATCCGTGCGAGATGTGCCCGGCCAGCCCAGGTCTGTCCTCCTGCCTCTCGGTGTTCAGCACTTTCATCCCACTGACCCCATTTGGCTTCTTTCACACCCTGCAAAATCCACCCTCCAGCGCTCTCTGCGCCTTTCTGTGCGTTTGAAGCAACGGGCAGGGAAATATTTTGTTGTATTAATAATATTCTAGATTCCTCATACACCAGATATAACCCAAACAGGGAGGAAAAAAAGCTCCACTTTGCTTTCAGCTGCCATACGCCTCCGGTGGTCCCCGGGGAAGGAAGGCAGGACTCCCTAAACGTGGGTAAGTGGGGATACTGGGGCAGTGTTTTCTCTGACCCTCTGGATTTTCTCCCCCTAGAACATGTGGAGGATGCTGGAGGTGGCTTCACATGCTTGGAGCCTGGTGCTGTTGGTGAGCCCCGAGGAAGAAACAAGAGTTGTTAGAAGAGCTGCAGCCTCACAGCAAACGAGGAAACCAGCCGGGGCCCCAAGGCACGAAACACACGGCACAGCCCCGCAGGACTGCGGCTCGAACGCAGCGGGGAGCTCTGGTTAACTCGGGGCTGCATCGTGCTGGTTTGGCACTACGAGTTTTTCGGTATCAAAGTTTGGCTCCTAATGTGGAACCGAGCTTGTAGGTAGAGCCTGTGCCAGCTCCTCCTGCTCGTCCCAGCCCCAGCCTCCTGCAGAGCTGCCGAGATGCTCCCCGAGATGCTCTCCATGATGTTCCCCATGAATCCTCCCGATGCTCCCCACGACGCTCCCCGAGATGCTGCCCATTATGCTGCCCATGATGCTCTCCATGAATCTTCCCCATGATGTTCTCCACGATGCTCCCCATGGTGCTCCCCGTGATGCTCCCCGTGATGCTCCCCGAGATGCTGCCCATGATGCTCTCCGTGAATCTTCCCCATGATGTTCTCCACGATGCTCCCCGTGATGCTCCCTGTTGGTGTTCCCCATGGTGCTCTCCACCAGCTGCTGCCCCCAGCCCCCGGGCGGAGGGAGGCAGGATGCTCAGTCTCCCTCTTGCCCATCTGCAGGGAGGTGGGCTGGTGGCAGCAGCTCCTCCACTCCCCACATTAGTTGCCCCCCTGCCGGAGCTGTGCCTCCCTAAAGGTTCTGGGTTTTGGCTTTGTGGGGAAGCAGCAGCTCCCAGGGCTGCCGGAGCCTGTGGAAAGCCTCCTCTTGACCTCATTAAGGGCTGGATCGATGCCTGACGACCCAGGGCTCTCCCTGAGCAGCGCTGGCTCTGAGCACAGCACTCTGACCCCCCCTCTTCCACCGGCGAGGACTTTGGGGGCCGAGGGGATTTATTTCCTCTCCGGGTAAGGGACACGCTTGGCTAGCTCAGATATTGCATAGTCCTTTTCCTTCTCCAGTTTCAATTCCGTGCTTAAATCCAATAATATGTGTAATAATCTGCATGTCTGGGATTAATATAATGTTATATATTTCTTGAAAGCCTTTCTGATCCCCTAGTTAATTTAATCTTTTATGAACATTAACTAGCTCACGTGGTGTCCAGCAAGCCCGGGGAGTGCGCTTTCCAATACCAACAGATGACAGAGAGATGAAAATACAACAGCAGACGCATTCCCCCTCGACCGCAAAAGCAGCGACGAGGAGGCGGCTCCGGCAAAGAGCCTTCTCCTGCTCGGGGAGCGTTGTCTCCCAGGCAGAGCACGTACCGCTGCCGGGGATTGCCAGGAAGCAACGCTTAGTGTCGAGGCTTTGAAATGGGGAGGGGGGAGATGACTGCTCGCTGGCCTCGGAGCAGCCTGCACTTAACAGCTATCGAGGGGCGAGTGCCAAGAGCAGAGCGTTAACCTCCCCGCTGCCAAAGAGGCTCCGCGGATCCGTTCTTTGGCTGCTGCACAATGTTATAAAATAGAAAATAACGGCATGCTGGAAAATGGCCATTTCGCTGCTCGAAACGCTGCTCTTGTGCAAATGCCGAGGCTCTGGCACAGGCATGGCTTTGTCCGGACTGGAGCATCCCAGTGGCTTTGTCCGGCTCAGAGCATCCCGGCGGCTTTGTCTGGACCAGAGCATCCCAGTGGCTTTGTCCGGCTCGGAGCATCCCGGCGGCTTTGTCCGGACTGGAGCATCCCGGCGGCTTTGTCCAGCTCAGAGCATCCCGGCGGCAGCATACCGGTCCCTGCCAGCCTGGGAGCATGCATCTTGCTCCACTGCAGTTTTGGGGTGAGCTCAGCCTCCAGGCTGTCCCTGCAGCACCCATCCCTCCACAGGCATCCCCTTGGGGTGCTGCTTCAGCCCCAATGTCCCTCCACTGAGCTGCTGCTCGGCCGGCTCAGCACATCCACCGAAGGGCTCCAGCAGTTCCAGTGATTTCCCAGCGAATTTTTGCCGGTGCAGCTCACTTGTTAAACTGAGGCGGTTCTGCTGTCCCTGACACCCCCGTGCTGGGATAATCCTGGCGTTAGATCCGGATGGGAGCGGCTCTGCTCTGGCTGTGCAGAGGGAACCCATTAGCAGTCCCAATGGACTCCTTTTCCATTCCCTTCCTCGTTATACCACTGATCCCCAAGCACCAACCCTCCCCTGCTCCCCCTTGGGTTTATTTCTCCACTAACTCTCCTGAACTTACGTATTTTCTTTTATCTCCATCCTGGTTTAGGGATTTTCTCGGAGCTGGGCAGCCCAGAAGGTCCATGCCGGCAGGGAGCAGGTCTGCGCGGGGTGGTTGGTGATGGGGTACACGGGTCCGGGGGGCTTTGGGGGGCTGATTTGTTTTATGCAGAGTCCTACAAAGATACAGCCCCTGCGCAGCGCTCACTTTTCATGAAAGACTTTTCATTGCAGCTTCTCCGAGCCGTGTCAGATGGGATGCTGCTCCCCGTGGCTGGACCACCTCCGTCCTCTTGCCAGCTGCTGTTTCTCCTCTGACATGCCGTGTACGTATGGAGCAGAGCATCCCCCACGCTGCAGCCCTCAGGACTGCTCCCTCTCCACGTGCGGGGGGACGTGGGGGTGGACAGTGTGCTCTCCTTTCCCGCAGGATGGGTGCCAGTTTCCTTATCCCCATGTTGCTTTTTCTTGCACCCACAGGTCAGTGAGGACTCGGGTTCAGCTGCTCTCCGTTATAACCCCAGATTTTTTCCTGCAAGCGCTCCGCAGCTTATCAGACCCCAAAGCGCCTTGCCAGCAGGATGCATTTATTTGCATTTGCCCATTAGACGTTCTCATGGGGTTTGCTCGAGCTGCGCCCTGGTGTCTGCAAGGTGAGGGGTTGAAATCAAGCCTGGAGCAGCGCTGGGTGCAAATTTGGCCTTGAATATCCAGCACGGGAATTTTCTTTTGCATGCAACCAGCCCTTGCTTTTGCATATTGCATCAAAAACCCGAGCACCGTAAGTGCTGCACCGGGGTGGGCAGGATGCTGGTTAAACCCCCGCGTCCCCCGAGCCCTGCACCCCGTCGGCACGCTGTGAGATCCGGGCGCTGCGGGCTGCCAAAGCGGGAAAGTGGTGTAAAAAAAGGAACCGGGACGCACGGGGCGGTAAATGGGGTTTTCACCGGTTTGGTGAGAAGTTGGCAAACGAGCTGGGAGAGGCTGGGCTGTGTTTTCTGAGCTGGAAGCCGCAGTCAAAAGTAAACTTTGGGGAAGTGTGGTCTCCTCTGAGGTCTGCGCCACGGGGAGCACGGTGCTGCTTTCCAAACCTCCTCTGGTTTTGCCGGGGTAATAAAACGTTGTAAGAAACGAGGGAAAAGACGTAGTGGAATCGGGCGAGGCGAGAGCCAGGACCTGAGCTGAAACTTCAGATCCGAGCCCAGCTCTGAATCAAGCAGCCCCAAACCCAGCTGGCGGCTCCAGCCGCGGGCAGGATCAGCGCAGCAAACGGCACCGGGAGCCGTGAGGGCTGGGGGGCGCGGCGCTGGCAGCCCCCACGTACCTCCATCCTCTGCCGACGTCCCGCAAGGTCTTTGCAAATTTTCTGGTATGGGGCTGCTTTTAATTTATTTTTTTGCCTTTTTTTTTTTTCTCTTTGGGAGAAGGTGCACCAGCGTGTGCTCAGGGAGGTGTAAGGTGAGGGCAGGTTGTGGTGGTGAAGTGATGGAGGAGGAGTTGGAAAAACCATAGTCTGGGGAAAAAAATTGACTTTTGCAATCGTTTGGGGAGGGCTGCTAATTAGTGCGGAGTCGCCGCACAAGGGAACACCGCAGGAATCGGCAGCGCTCAGGTTCGAGATGGCGACGGAATATTAATGAGATCTGCTGAACTTCACCTTGAAATAAAACCCATGAAGAAATTCAGGATTTAGTGCTGAGCAAACCTCCCTGGGCGATGCTCCCTCCTCCAGCCCCGGTGTGTCCCCCTGCACAGCCCCGGGGTGGGTGGGTGATGGGGCAGGAGGGTCCCTCGGGGGGAGCATCACCCCCACCCCAGCACGATGCAGAAGAGGTCGGTGCAGGAGAGGTGGGTGCAAAATATCTGCCTGGGCATTTGGTCGTGGTGGGGATTTAATTTTGGGCTCTCAGATAACCTGGTCCTGTGCTACGTGCATGCTTGGTGCGCGCGCTGGCTGTCGGGTTTTGTGTGTTAAGGATGTGCCGGGGGTTTAGGGATGTGCGAGCATCCGGGGTGCAGCTCCCTCCTCCCAGGAGCCGGGCTGGGGCTCTTTGGGGGGATGCTGCTGGAAAGAAGAGCTTCGGAGCCTGCGGGAGTGGGGTTTGGGGAGCTTTGTGGGTACCCGTGCGGGACCGACCGCCTCCCCAAACCCATCTTTGGGGTAAGGCTGCTGGAAAGGAGCTTTTCCAACGAGCAGCGAGGGCTCCGGCTCAGCACCGTGGGACCTCATCGCACCCTAGCTCGTGCTCCGAGGGTTTGATGGGCGCTTGGGTGGGGGTCTGCCTGGGGCCATCAGAGAGAAACTCTTCCTCCATGAACATCGACGGGTATGGGGTTGATGAAGAATCCACCTGGGACAGATCCCTTAGAGAAGGGAGACCTCGGAGACCTCCAGACAGGCGGTAAGAGAAGCATCAGCCGTCAGCGCGAGGGTGGGATTTGTCTCTCGATCTCTTTAACGCGGGGCTGAGGGACACTTCCCGGGTAAATACAACGTTCAGCTGTCTTGGCGCGGCGGCGAAGGGCAAATCCGCCTCCTTGGCAGATGATAATGACATACATTAGCCACCCAATTTAGTGAAAAATATTGTTTTCTCCTAATTAAGCAAATTGTTGCAAGCTGGGTCGCTGACTCCCGGGGAAGTCACAGTTTCTGCCTTCTAGGCTGGCTGACAAGAGAGGAGATTTATCTCCAATTCAGATCACTGGAGAGGGTTCTCGGCATTTTATTACCACGTGCAACTTCGGGGTGTTACTAAGAGATTAATGAAGAGGGGAGGGCGGGGGTGAGGGGAGTTCAGCAGCAGCCTGTGCATGACAAATATTAATTATATTTAATTTCACATGCAGATGATGCAATCAGCTGTGCAACGCTGGAGATAACGCTTCTGTCTAGGTTTGTTTTTTGACCTTGAGAGGCCGTGTTCCCCCCTCTCTCCCTTCTTCCTACGCATCAGAACTCGCAGCTTAATTACGCTCCATGACTCGAGTTCCCTTTCGTGCGCTCAGATCAGCCAACGTTAACACGTGGAACAGACAAGAACCCTCGCCCTGCAGGGATCCTCGGGCAGGATTGTCCCACTGCCCCGGGGGGAAGGACCCATCCCAGCTTCTCCATCCACCAGCTTGGACTTGGTTTCAGAGGCCCCATGAACACCCCCAGCAGCATCGCGTGCACTGGGGATGCGCACTGGTGTTTGGATACGGCTGGGCAGGGGCTGGCTGGCAGCATCCTCCATCCAGGGAGGTCCCCAGCATCCTCCATCCAGGGAGGTCCCCAGCATCCTTCATCCAGGGAGGTCCCCAGCATCCTGGGGTGGGATGCAGGAGTCACCTCCCGCTTCCCCAAGAGCCATCGCTTGACGGTGGTAATGGGGAAGGTGTTGGTGTGGCAGCCCATGGAGCTGGCATGGCAGGGCTCAGGGATGCTATTCATGGTATTTACAGCGGTTGGGATCACTGTCTTCCCGAGCAGAGAGGAGGGAAGGAGGAGCAGGCACAAGGCTGGTGGCTCAGGGGTGACTGGCGAGTGGCCACCAGTTGGGCATGGCGTCGTGGGTTTGTCTGACATGTCACAGAATCCCAGAAGGGTTTGGGTGGGAAGGGACCTTAAAGCCCACCCAGTGCCACCCCCTGCCATGGGCAGGGACACCTCCCACCAGCCCAGGTTGCCCAAAGCCTCATCCAGCCTGGCCTTGAACCCCTCCAGGGATGGGGCACCCACAGCTGCTCTGGGTGACAGACACACGTGTGCTCTGCCTTTACGTGGCTGTGCCTATACACACGTGTATGTATCTATAGGTGTGCGTATGTGTAGTTCAAAGTGCCCTGAAGCATCCCACAGCAAAACGGAGCTACTGGAGGGTGTGAATTTTCTTAATATTCCAGCTGAGCAGCTCTTGGCCGCGATTCCAGCTTTTTATTAAAATTTGATTCAAAGCCTTCATCCACGGTAGTATTTTTTCTGTCTTTAAGATCTTAGTGCTTATAAATGTCATCACCCCTGGCTTTTCTTCTGTTCCGTGGACTCTCGCAGGCTCTGGGAAGCGGCGGCGGTGGTTTATTGTCGTAAGGAGCCGCTCCGCGGGCTGGGAGCTGCCGGCCCTGGGTAGCGCCTGGCGCAGCCGCCACTGTACTAACACACGATAAATAATCATAACGTACAGAGACGCTGTCAGCTTAAATACATCGGGCTTGTTTTCTCGCGGAGTGGCAATTTGCTCTGTCATTTATAGTTATGCAAAGTGAGGGTAAGACAGCAACATCCTCCTCTGCTGAGCTGCGTGGGGCTGCGAGAGCCTGGAAACTCCCCGTGTCCGGCACCGTGGGCTCCGATCAGCTTTCAGGGCTTCTCCACTTGGGTGTGCTTCCTTGCTGTTTGCTTTCCCCCAGCCTCTTCCATTTATTTTTCCAGCCTTTTGCACGCTGAGCTCCTAATTTTTTCTTACGCTTTGAAGCGGAGCTAGCGTGCCGAGGGGCGGTTTGGTATTAAAGCCTCGCAGAGCTGCTTCGCTTTAACAGGCATTTTGTCTACAGCTCTCAGCTTTCCAAAAAAAACCACTTGGGGTGCTTAACACAGGAATGTTAAAGTCATTTCTTCCTGCAGGACCCTGGGGGTCCCCAGCCTGCTGGATCCCAAAGCCGCAGGACCGATGTCCCCGAGCTGCTGGTCCTTGCACAGCAGAGATGCTGGAGGAGGTGGGGGGGCGTTCCCCACCAGTGGGTATTTCAAGACCCATTGCATCCTGCACGCCAGCTAATTACAGGGCAGCCGGCGGGCTCCCTCGCTAACGGCCGGGTTTGCCCCTTTCCAGGACCAGCTGCCGGCTCTTTCCTCCAGCTCCCCGTCGCCCGTGGGATCTGCTACAGGCGATGCCAACGCGGGTGTTTGTACGGTACCAGCAGAAGTGGCCTTTGCTTGGGCGAGGAGTCTGCCACCGGGTCCTGCAGTGCACCCATGGGTGCTCAGCAGAACCAGAGGAGGATTTCGGCTTCTCCTGCTGGTCTCAAGGTCAGAGCGGTGGGGGTTTTGGGGACAGGTCGGGCTGGGAGCGGACATTCTGGGCAATCCCTGGTTGTTGGTTTGCTTTGAAGCAAATCCCCGGCGTGTGCTCGATGCGCAGAGCTGTCGGGGCGGGGTAGTGGGGTTGGACATTCAACGAGGCTCATGAAACAGTGCCGTCAGCCCCGGCTTCCCCGCGGCGGGGAGAGGCTGGGACACAGCCCCCAGGTGGGTTTCCCCATTGCCCTGTGATGGGTGTCCAGCTGGAGCATCCTTCTGCTGGGATTTAGTCCCAAGCTGTGACCCCCAGCATCCCCCTCCTCAGCCCTGGGGATGCTCTGCTCCCCTGGGAGTGAACTCATCCACCGAGAATTTAATTGATTCAGCATTTTCTGCCTTCCCCTTACAGGTACGAGTATTTTCCTAACCCTTCTAATTCCTCCAGGCTTGTTTTTTCCATTCTGGGGTGGTTGGGTTTTTTTGTTGTTTTTTTTTTTGTTTCTCTGCACACAAAGAGATAAGATAGCTTAAGAGCTCTTATCTGCGAAGGGGAAAAAAAAATAGTCTTAATCCCCGTTTAATAACATAATATCAGCAGGTAACATGTTCAATATGGCAAAAGAACTCCAGCACCAGGTCAATAGGGTAGCTATAATTTTTAGCAATAAACAAAGCCTGCTTTTAATTACTTCTGTGAAATTGCTTGATCCATGCATGATTAAATATTCATTCTGTGTAACTAGACAGTTTCTTTGTATATAGATCCATATTAAATTTAGCTGGCATCCTGCCCGCGCAACACATCTAATAAATTCCTTTTAATGTGCTGCAGCTTTGAAGATGTTTCCCCTCCCCTCTTCCCCCCCCTCCCCATGTAGTTGTATAAAAGCCGATGTCTCTGCCTTACCTGGGCCACCGCGCGCTCGGGATACACATGGAATCTTTTAGGAAGGGAAACGATGGAATTTGTGAGCGACATGGGAAAAATAAACCTTCTGATCGCTCGGTGATGGATCTGCTCGGGGAAAAAGTGACTCTCAGACCTTGTTTTTTTCACTGGCTTGCCAGCTAACTACTTTGGCAGCGTGTGCAAGAGGGAAAAAAATCCCTCCTTTTAAAGCAAAGCCAGGGCTGATGTAAATATTTATGTAATATTTTATTACAATCTGAATTTACTTCTTGATTGAAAACATTTCCTAGAAACCCTCTGGAAAATCAAATTAATATGTAATTTAAGTGTCTTGATGTTTTTTATTTTTTTTTTTTAACAGGGGTTTTGCTAGGAACGCTGATGTCCGCAGGTAGGGCGGAGAGGCTGGGTCTCGAGGAATGCAGCCGGTGTGGGATGTCCGTGGATGAGCGACCTGGTTCAAACTCTGCTCAGGAAGAAGCTGCATCCTTGGGAAACCCTCCTTACCCCCAGGGCTGGGAGCAGCTTTACCCATCAGCAGCACCCCCCCCACTGCTTTTTCTGCCTCTTTTTAATTGCACGAAGGCGTGTTGATCGATGCAACGTGATGTTGACCCCATCCTGCTGCCTGCCCACACCTCGCCAAGCATCCCGGCTGCCTCCGATGACCGTGGTCCCCCAGGGTCCCAGTGTCACCCATCCGCGGGGGCTCCAGCACCCACCAATCCTGCCCTGGAGGTCTCTGGGCCAAGCCTCCGTCTGTCTGTGCGAGTTTGGTTTTCCACCGCAAACCTCTTTATTGATATTGCAAATTGAACGAAATAGCTGGCAGGTCTGAAAATTAATAATGGATTTGTTGCTGTCATCAAGACCGCGTTGTGCAATGAAATCTAATTCAGCAGGAGATAATTACTGAATGGAACAAAAAAAAAAAAAAAAAAAAAAAAAAAACCCTCTGAACTAATCAAGGCTGCACTGACAGAGCTGAACCCAGCGCTGGTTCCCAACCCAGCCGCCAGAGCAGTGGTCTGGCCGGTACCTCCGCAGCTCGCCCTGCCCGCGGGGTGCTGCTCCCAGCACAGCTCAGCACATCCCCGCTCGCCACGTTACGCTGGACTCTGCCTCGGGGACAGTCCAGTTTCTGGCTGGATTCACAATATTAATTACCGAGCCCGCGTTTCACAGCAGAACCTGCTCCGCGTTATCTCCCGCAGCAGCAGCCTCCGCTTTGCTCCCCCTTTACTTCTAACCTCACATTCGGGCTTTTCCAATCGAAACCAAAGGGTGTTTCATCTAATGAGGATGCCACTAGTGTTTAGGAAGCATTATTTTTATTGTATGGTACAAAAAAAAAAAAATTAATTCCGTGGAGGCCCGATACTTCAAGCTGGAGTAGCAGGATGCTTTTAAATTTGCCTATGAGGAGATACAGGAGCTGTAACGAGCAGGCAGCTGAGCTAAATGACTGGCAAGCCAATTAGCCTGCTTTAAAACATTGTATTCATTAGGATGAAAACAAAGGCAAAGTTTTTAAAGATAATTGCATCTTTTAAATATCAGGATTCCTGATCCGGGGTTGTCTCATAAATATGCATTATTATCTAATCCCTTAAAAACACGCTCCTGTTAATAAGGAGCACGAAAAGTACGCTAAGTGTTTGAATCTGTGACATGAAATAAAACAAAACAAAAAGAAAAGTAACAAAAGCAAAGAGATTTGACTTTCAAAAGCTCAGCCTGGCGCTTCGCTGTCCCCAGGATGTGCCCGGTGCTGGGTGCGATGAGCCCTGGGAGGGGCTGGTGATGGATGGGACGGATCCTGCATCCCCCCGGGACCCCTGGCCAGGCTGTGCCGGGGGGACCCGAGTGGCACCTGGGACCTGGATCAGGAGTTTAGGGACATTCGGGCAAAATTCAGGGCTTTTCTCTAGCCCGACCCTTGGTGTTGCTCCAGGCTCCACAGCCTCCTGCTCGCTCAATTTCCTGATTTTATAACCCATGATAAATTACCCAAAGTGGGAAAGTTCGCTTAATTTTGCAGTTGTGCCTAAGTTTGCCACATTGGGCACGACAGCGGGAGGAAGGTGTCCCCGGCGCCCTCTCCAGCATCCCCATGTGACAATTAGGATGAGCAGCAGCTAATCAGATGTTGCTTTTTGTAATTTATTTTTTTTTCCAGGAGAAAACTTACAGGGGGTTATACTCCAGGCAAGAGAGGGCGGGTTACACGAGGATGCCGGCGGGTCCCTGCGGTGAAGCAGAGCGGCTGCTTGTGGAGGGAAATGTTTTTCAGGAGGGATTTCCCATCCTCCTGCAGCCCGAGGGGCCGACACCGCACCCATCAGCGATGCTGAAAATCAAAGCGTTGAGAAGGTGGATGAAGGCAGGAGGGTAAATTCAGCTCCTCGGGGCGGTGAGTGCTGCCCGTGCCCCGAGATCCGCTGGAATGTCAGCTTTAGGACTAGCGTGGGCATTTTGGAGCTTACCCTTTAAAACCCCAGCGTAGTGATTTATTTATGGCTCTGGGGGAGTTAACCCGTCAAACAAGGAGCATCGCTGGTGGAAGGTGACCCAGGGTTGGTGCCTTACCTGGGGAATGCCGAAACCGCTCCCGTGTTTCCCTCCGCCCGCCACCTCTGCGCCGCTAGCGATGGGAGAGGATTCCCCCCCAAAACCCTCTGTGATCTTGGGGTGATGCCCACCTCCGCCTGTTCTCAAAATATCCCTGGCTGGATAACGCCGCGAATGTCCTTAAACCCCCGTCCTGCTGCCGGTAAAACTCGCGGTGGTCGGTCAGCACCCCTCTCCGGGGGGCTTTTGCTGCGGCAGAAAGTTGCTTCCCTCCTGCTCTGCCTCTGTTTACCTGCAAAATCAAGATTTAAAAGACTGGCTTAGTTGCCAGACAAGCTGAGACAGGAGTCAGTCGATGTACGTACGATATTTGGAGAACGCAAAGCGCACGCGTTAATAAATCATTGTTCGGGTTCAGCCCGGCAAGGCGGCACAACGCCGACCGAGCAGCTGCTTCCTTCCCCTCGTTGTTCCAGGGATAAGCTGTTGTTATAGGACAAAACAGGATAATTACCAGCTACCTATAGGAAGGCAGCTATAAGCAGCAATAGCGGGCGATACAGCACGTTGAATTCATTTTCTGCCGGTTTACATTCTTTCCCAGCCTCTCCCGGGGTAAATAGGATCCTGCGGCTCCTGCCATTTCCTGTCCACTCTGGGCTTCGTTAAGAAAATGAAGCTCCAGGATTGAGCATCTTGTCCGTTTGGTGACTCACGGATGCGTGTGTGCGGCTGGGAACGCGCCAGCCCTGGGAATGAAGACGATGCTCATCAGGCTGCATCCCCCCACCTCCGGAGCCTGGGTAAGGTTTTTATCCTCTCTGCCCTTTCGGTGCCTCCAAAAGCGAAGGATTCTGGTGCGAGCCTGGAGGTGTGGAGCCAAGGGGGAGATCTGCACGTGACAGCAGCGCTGGAACTGGCCTGAACTTCCTGGGGGCTTTAATGCACCAAGTAAGTGCTTAAATAATCTTCTATTAATTCTTGTTGCTGTATGGCTGCTCCAGAGATCTGAGATTGCTCCAGATTAGGAAATGTTGGAGCATCACCCAGTGCAGCGCATTTTCTTTGTCTCAGTTACGCACTAAACCTTTGGAAAAGGAATTTATCATAGAAATGCCGGGGCAGCCTTTGCTCCCGTGCTGCTGCAGCACGTTTCTAGTGCATCTTTCCCTCCCTCCTTCCCTCCCTCCTCACTCCCATCACAACCACACATGTCTTGTGAGTCCCGCTGGATTTCTTCCCCCGCTGGACCTGGGTTTGGCGGCTCCTGCTTTTTCCTTTGCCCGTTTGCCGTGGCCATGCCCTGCTGAGCTTGTTTCCATGGGGAGTGACGCATCCCCAGCCTCTCTGGGCTGTTCCATGCTGCCAAAACCCTTTTTCTGGCCGTCGGGAAGGAGATGTCCCCAGGATGCGGCTCTGAGGAGCAGATGCTCCCGGCCATCGCTCCACGCCTCTCCTCCCAGCTGTGGGGTTTGGAAAACACTCGCCTGTTTTGAACAGTTGGGCTCAAAACTTTTATCAACTTTGGTTTGAAACCCCCAGAAAGTGATTTACTGGTTTAGAATGGTCAGCGCCCACCAAAACACCTTCCTGACGCCTTCGCAGCAAATAATCTCATTCCGAGCCCCTGTTGCTGCAGGAGCGGGTGGGGGAGATGCATCATCGGGTTTCCTTCCGGAGGCGTTTGGCTTCATGGTCGGCTTCCTAAGCCGCTGTGACCGCAGCATCCCGCCGCGGTGCTGAGTGCCACCGAAGCAGGGCTGGGCATTACAGAATAATGTTAATTTTTCTTCGGGCTTGGCAGTGCTAATGGCTTTTGGATTACACTGCACGCTTTGTTCTGCTTGGCCAGACCTCAGACACGGGAGGAGGGGAAGGGGAAGCGATGCCCTCGCCCACCGCCGCGGTGGCACAGCACTTCCGAACGATGGGAATGGGTCACCGCTGCGCGAGCGGCGCCGTCAATCCCCCTTGCACGGCGTGCTCATAACACTGGGCTTGTCTCAGATTTTCCCTGCTGCCACTGGGAAGTTTTCCCACGATTTCAGGGAGCAGGATGTGACCCACGATGGTGCACAGCGAGGAGCAGCGGGTGGGCAAATCTCCAAGCACAGAAAACCTCCCAAAGCGCAAGGGCTGGGCACACCGAAAGTTCTTCCCGGCGCCTGTGCAATTGCAGACGTACGCTGCTGGGGTTTAATAATTAATTGGAGCTTTATTTAAGTCCATCGCTCCGCTGTACTGCGGTAAGGATTCATCAGATACGTGCTTATGATGTGTACACTGTAATTTTTATTAGAAGGCACTTCTGAAGCAAGAAGCTGGTCGTTAGCTGTTTGTGTTCGACCTCGTCACCAGTCACTATGTACCGCGGGTCAATACACGGCCATAAACCCATCCTCGTTCTTCTCTTGCAATGGTTAACCCGCCTATCAACAGCGTCTGTTTAACATCTCGTACTATAAACAGTCGTTATTTGCGAGTAGAGCCAGATGGGCAGATAATTTAAAACATAACTTAGAATTTATTTTTGTTTTTAGAGGCCCAACTTAAAAAAAAAAAAAATCCTA
>WKFP01015320.1:240294-251751 GCA_011057875.1 Pterocles orientalis | reverse complement strand
TTGCCCGTTTGCCGTGGCCATGCCCTGCTGAGCTTGTTTCCATGGGGAGTGACGCATCCCCAGCCTCTCTGGGCTGTTCCATGCTGCCAAAACCCTTTTTCTGGCCGTCGGGAAGGAGATGTCCCCAGGATGTGGCTCTGAGGAGCGGATGCTCCCGGCCATCGTTCCATGCCTCTCCTCCCAGCTGTGGGGTTTGGAAAACACTCGCCTGTTTTGAACAGTTGGGCTCAAAACTTTTATCAACTTTGGTTTGAAACCCCCAGAAAGTGATTTACTGGTTTAGAATGGTCAGCGCCCACCAAAACACCTTCCTGACGCCTTCGCAGCAAATAATCTCATTCCGAGCCCCTGTTGCTACAGGAGCGAGCAGGGGAGATGCATCATCGGGTTTCCTTCCGGAGGCGTTTGGCTTCATGGTCGGCTTCCTAAGCCGCTGTGACCGCAGCATCCCGCCGTGGTGCTGAGCGCCACCAAACCAGGGCTGTGTATTAAAGAATAATGTTAATTTTTCTTCGGGTTTGGCAGTGCTAAAGGCTTTTGGATTACACTGCACGCCTTGTTCTGCTTGGCCAGACCTCAGACACGGGAGGAGGGGAAGGGGAAGCGATGCCCTCGCCCACCGCCGCGGTGGCACAGCACTTCCAAACGATGGGGATGGGTCACCGCTGCGCAAGCGGTGCCGTCAATCCCCCTTGCACGGCGTGCTCATAACACTGGGCTTGTCTCGGATTTTCCCTGCTGCCACTGGGAAGTTTTCCCATGATTTCAGGGAGCAGGATGTGACCCACGATGGTGCACAGCGAGGAGCAGCGGGTGGGTGAAGCTCCGAGCACAGAAACCCTCCCAAAGCGCGAGGGCTGGGCACGCCGTAAGCTCCGCCAGCTCTTCCCGGCGCCTGTGCAATTGCAGACGTACGCTGCTGGGGTTTAATAATTAATTGGAGCTTTATTTAAGTCCATCGCTCCGCTGTACTGCGGTAAGGATTCATCAGATACGTGCTTATGATGTGTACACTGTAATTTTTATTAGAAGGCACTTCTGAAGCAAGAAGCTGGTCGTTAGCTGTTTGTGTTCGACCTCGTCACCAGTCACTATGTACCGCGGGTCAATACACGGCCATAAACCCATCCTCGTTCTTCTCTTGCAATGGTTAACCCGCCTATCAACAGCGTCTGTTTAACATCTCGTACTATAAACAGTCGTTATTTGCGAGTAGAGCCAGATGGGCAGATAATTTAAAACATAACTTAGAATTTATTTTTGTTTTTAGAGGCCCAACTTAAAAAAAAAAAAAAGCCAACCAACCTGTACATGAAAAGGGTTCGATTTCCGCAGCCGCTCGGCGGGTTTTCCCACTGCCTGTGCTGACAGAAAGGGTTTTTTATTGTGCATCAATTACTTTCAAGTGAATGGGAGACATTATGTTATTAAATCCCACCCTGCCTCTCGAGGTGCTTTTAATTTGTATGTTTAGGTTTAAATTTCTCCAGGAGTGCCAAACCTTGTATTTGTTTTCCTCGGGCTATTTTCATTTCAGGTTTCGGTAACTGTCAAAGCCTGCGAGTTAATTGTAGCTCGCAAGGTTATCTTTCAAAGCTCACTTATATTTCTGTCATGTGCTGGAGCCAGTCCTTGACTACCTATCTTTACGATACTGTAGATTTCGACTCTTGTAATTATCCTTGGAGTTTAAGCTGATTATGTAGACTTTATAACCGGTGTTTGTTTAATTTACCCACAGTGTGGTGTTTGTACAGTGGCTCCGAAAGTAAACACAGACCTGATTAACCATCTCTGCCTGCCACCGATGGCCCTTTTCCCAAAGACACTCTCAAATAAACAGCGCAGGGGCTGCGGCGGGGAGGCAGCGATGCTCGTCTGCATCAGACCCCCCTCAGCCCAGCCGCACCAGAAAGAGCCGATTCCAAAATCAGCATTTTCCTAAACCGAGCCAGCCCAGCCTGAAGGGGACTGGGGAGGGGGCACACCATCAGGGAGGGGGCTCGGTGCTGGCACTGCCATGCCGGTGCCTGGTCGGACGGTTGGGCATCATGGGGCTGTGCTGGGGCTGTGCTCCAGCAGCAAGGGGCTGGGATTGCTCCTGAGCATCCTCACCAGCAGTGAGGGGCTGGTGTTGCTCCTGAGCATCCCTCTGAGCATCCCTCTGAGCATCCTCACCAGCAGTGAGGGGCTGGGGTTTCTCCTGAGCATCCTCAACAGCAGTGAGGGGCTGGTGTTGATCCCGAGCATCCCTCTGAACATCCTCACCAGCAGCGAGGGGCTGGGGTTGCTCCTGAGCATCCCTCTGAGCATCCCACCAGCAGTGAGGGGCTGGGGTTGATCCCGAGCATCCCTCCGAGCATCCCTGCTGGCAGCGAGGGGCTGGGGCTCCCCCTCTTCCCAGGATGGACCCCCCCCACGTCTGGAGTGATGCCAGGCAGGGTGAGGGGGGACATGTCTGTCTGTCCCCTGGGCAGCTGGGAGAACAAACGCTTCTGTCTGTGCCTGCAGCACCCACAGCACCGGGGCTGGAGCAGCGCTTCACCATGCGGTGTCCTTCTGTAAGTGCATTCGTTTGTGATTAGAAGTAATTAGCTCTTGGAGCAGCACGGCGTGTTGTGCAGGCGTTTGAAGCCAAGGGGTTTGGGCAGCTCCCAGCCCTTGGATGGCTCCTCTGGAGGCGGGGGATTTGGACGGGGAGCCCTCGATGTGACAGCACAGGTCGGATCCTGCCGGCTTTCCCCAACAGGGACCCGGCGTGGGCATCGTTGGGGGTCCCTCCAGAGGGGCTGGAGCCAAGCATCCCTCCGAGGATGCTGAGGAAGGCTACTGGGGCCAGGCATCGCGCCAGCTCACTCCGTTCAGCAGCTGCAGGGATGTTCTGGAGGTGACACATTGCTAATGAATATTTTTTTCTTTTCATTAATCAACCAGCTTTAAACTTACTCTTGAGCAACTCCAGCTTATCGCATTATCTGGTCTCTCGCTGCAATGGACAGGTTAAAACCTGTGCATCTTATCTCATTTTTTTTTCTGTTTGCTCTCCCAGCCATGCCAGCAACCCAGAGCCACGCTCCGAAATGCCGGTTGCTCCGGGCACCAAGGACCTGCTGCTCTTGAGGAAGGGCACCCGGAGAGGCAGAGGAAGGCTGCTGGAAGACGAAAGGTAAAGGTTTCTCCCCAGGAATGGGAGCAGGGAGCCCGGACAAGCCGGAGGTTCCTGCAGGTCGATGCAGCTCCCAGTGCGGGCACGGGCTCCCCAGCATCCCCCGGCCGGTGCCAGCGGCTCGGCGGCTGGTTGGGTTTGCGAAAGGTGCAAAGCGGGGTGGCGGGCGGCCAGCATTCCTGCGGGCTGCCTTTAATAGCGGGTTGGGACGGATTGGAAAAGCTCCTCGTTCGCACCGGCGCCGTGGGTGGTTTCCTCCTCCCCAGCCTCGCAGCACCCGCTGCTGCTGATGGGTGCTGATGGGGCGGCCGGGGCCCTGGGACTCCATCCCAGCCCCGGTCTCGGTCCCTCCTGCCTGGAAGCAGAGGGGACTTGGTCATTTGGTTGCAAAGGAAAAGCCGCCGCCTCCTTTTCCCGCTGCTGCTCCATGACGCTGCGCAGTTTTAGGGAGAGCAGAAGCTATTTTCCATCTCAGCACCTCCCCAGGACCCCTTGGAGCGGCCGCCTGGTTCACACCTCACTTCCACCAGTGCTTTCTCCAAACTGGGCAGGTCCCTGCCGTGCTGGACCATCGCCGGGGCAGCTCTGCACCCGCAGCCCTTCTCCCAAGAGGGTCCACGGGCTGGTCCCTGCTGCCCAGCATCACCCTGTGGTCCCTGGCACCCGGCATCACCTGCTTGAGGAGGGACAAACTCTGCTTTTGCTCTTTTAATGATATTTTCTTATCTGGTCCTCTGGGGATGGGGGGTCTGGACCCCTCTCGGGTGAGCCCATCATCTGCAGCGAGCACTGATGGGCGGCTGGTGCTGATGGGGGGTGGGAGAGGACTGGAGCTTTCTCTATGGGGTCAGACCACCCCCGAGCATGCTGTACCCTCCAGCGTGGACTGGTCGGACTGGAAAGGTGGGCACGGGGAGTGGTAGCTGGGTGTGCAGAGGGGCAAAGACATCGCTGCCATTCCTGGGGCACAAAGGAAGGGCTGATGACCTAGAGCGAGGGAGAAACTTCACATGAAAACTCCAACGCGGCAGCCCGGGGGTTAAAGGAGGGGGCTGTGGGAAGGAAACAGCTTTTTCTCTTCTGCTGGAGATGCCCCTGTCAGCTCAGCCTTGGGCTCCAGCCTCCCCCGCTCCCCCCGCAGCCAGAGTTTCCATCTCTTCTGAGCACTTTTATCTCCGCAGATGGTTTGTGGATCAGGGCAGAGCCAGCTGGGATGACCCCGGGCTGTCTCCTGGCTCTTATCGGTCTCCTCTCCTCCCCAGCAAACGCCTCCCATCCCCACCTGCCCCAGCATCTCCCCAGCCCCAAACCACTCCTCCCCCATTAAACCCACTCCCCTGGCCCCGCTATGGGGGCAGGTGCTCCCGGGCTGCAGCCGTGCCCAAAGCCAAGCCCCGGTGCCATAGGGAAGGGCTTTGATATTTTTTTTTTTTCTCCCCAGAGGAGGTTTGTAGAGGATTCCTTGAGCCAAACCAAAAAGTCTCTGCCAGGTCTCCCCGCTCAGCACCCGGGGAAATTCCTGGGGCTCTCGTTAGGACGGCACCTCCGGGCAGCCCGAATTACAGGGCGGGAGCTGGAGAGCGCAGATCCCTGCATCCCTCATCCGTGCTCACACCCCCCTGGCCGTGCCCTGACCCCCTGTCCAAGCATCATCCCTCCGTCCCCTCCGGCATCCCGGCTCCTGGGGCCGTTCCCACCGGCTCTGATGGGAGAATCCTCTCGGCAGCACGTTCACGGGAAGAGAGACCAGCTGCAGGGCTGGTAAAAATCACCAAATTTGGCGTCTCTGGGGCTGGGGCATCCTGCAGCCCTTTGAGGTCTCTCTGGGGGGAAGGAGAAAAGCAAGTAGCAAAAATAATAAGAAATTCTGGAAATTTTGGCTTAGGCACGCTGGGGTTTCACAGAAGTGCCGGTCAATGGGACCGTTGGTTCAGGGGCGTTACTGGCTTTTTGTTGGTTGGGTTCTTCTTGCTTTGGGGTCAAGAAGTCACTTGCAGCAGCCTGGAAACGTGTCTGGTTTTCTTTTCATCATCTTTCCGACAAAAAAAATGCCATCAAAACCGAGCCTCGAGTGAAATTTCTTTTTCTTCGCTGAAACGGGCACATTTCATCTCTCTGAAATAGGAACATTTCGCTTTGTTGGGGCTTTTTTATTTCTTTTTAAATTACATTGGCTGCGTCTAAACATATTTCAAAACAAGAGAGGAGTCGTTCTATTTAAAAAATGCGGAAATAAAAATTTTCACCTTTCCAATCTCTCTTCCAATAGGATGCGGATGAGGCTGAGCATTGCTGACGGGCTTCCCGAGACCTTTGCCAGCCCCGAGAAATGGATGTCTGACCCCAAAATTAATTTGGAAACAGAAATAAGGAGGCGATGCAGGAAACTGCCAACAGGGAGCTCTTGGACGTGGAGAAGAGCACTGATATTTCGGGAAATTGAAATTCCAGCCATGAAATCGCCCATCATTTATCATCCCCAACCACCTTACCGAGTACGAGAAGCAGGCATTACGCCTTATTGCTTTTTAAATACTTATGATCTCGGGGAAAAGCTGTCTAATCTACTCCCTTTAACACCAATTCTGCAAAACCACCCCTGAGTGCAAGGGCTCCGTGTGTTTGTCTGTGCACCCACACACACAGCAAACGCCGTCAGGCTGCTGCGGAGGTGGCCGGTGACAAACCCATCCCTGGGGCTCCGGGGCTGCTGTCCCCTCCCGGGATCCCCCACCTCTGCAACCAAACCTTTTCCTCTTCCGCAGCAGAGTTCCCACCCCTTTCCTTGCAGCCTCGCGGGTGTCGGGGGGTGCTGAGCTCTGGCGATGTTCGGCGCAGCACCGTGCAAAGCTGTTTGGCGCTGCTGCATGGTGATGCATCGGAAAAATCCCGTGTTCAGCAGCCGGTTGACTCGCACGGCCGCCTGCACCATCCCTTGGCCCCAGTGCTGCAGCCCGTCCAGACCTGCTGCTGGCTCCATGACTCCGGCCACCACGTGCCTCAGCTCCTGCCTTTCGGCTAATTAGCTTGGAGTGGAACTGGAAAAAGCAAAAACCCGTGTGGGTGGGCTGCAGGGGTCCCTCGGACCCACACAACACCCAAGGTGCCTCCTGCTCGGGGTTTCAGGGGGATGCCTGAACATCCCGGCTGCGCAGGATGCAGAGGGGGGACAGTGGGAGCGATGCTGCGAAAGCAGCTCTGCAGGGCTGCTGTCACCATCATCATCCTCTCTGGTGATCCGGGAGGATGCTCAGTGTCTGAACCGCATCAGCCCCATTGGTGTTGCTCCCCAAAGCCCCCAGGAGACCCACCGGCACCCTGCAAAGGGCTGCCCTCGCCCGGGGGTCTGCAGCTTCTCCCCACGCCGTGGGGGGGTTTGGGTTCAGCTGGGGAGGGCTCATCTCCTCCTCCTCCTCCTCCTCTTCCTCCTCCATGGGCAGCCTTCCAGAGGCTTCACAGCTCTGGAGGAAATGTTGGAGTTTACCTGCTAATGGTCAACCACAAGGCAAAAAAAAAAAAAAAAAAAAAAAAAATTAAAAAAAGGAAGCAAACAAACAAACCAACCAAGCCTCGAACGATAGGGGAACATAAATTATCCAGAACTGGCAAGAAATGAAAGTGTTGCTTGGTCCCCTGACAGCAATGGGATGAATAACTGATGATGATTAGTTAAATCACAACATTGCTCATGCCATGCATAAGTGATGAGCCAACTGCTCGCCGTGCCCTGATGAGATGCGGCGTTCCTCGCCTTCTATCATTCCCACTTTGTAGCCCCAAAGAAACTACCACATTTCTGCATTTTTGTGTTATCTGGCACATCAAGCAATGCGACAATGAATATATATTGACCTTATTATAGCAGCCGGCTGCTTGTGCCAGAAGCAACCAGGCATACTTTGCACAAATTAAAGCTGTCAGCGTGTAATTTATGGTTCATTGCAAAAGAGGAACAGAACTCTGAGGGGAACAGCGTGGTTTGGGAAGCAGGTAGGTAGGCAGATGAATTGCATGATAAAATATCTCGCTAATGATGTGATGTTAAAGCTGGAGTGTCATTTCCATTCCGGTTTGCACATTTTTTTAGTTATTTCTCACTCAAGATGATTTTCCCCTTTCCACAATTGTGGGTGTTTGGTTTTTTGTTTTTTTTCTTTCCAAAAGCTAAATTATGGGTTATACCTGAAAAGGATGAAGTAGGTGTGATAATTCATGAAACGACAATTTCTGAAGACAGCGCGGTGGCACCGTAACGGGGAGTCGTCTCGGGGTACAGCCACCAGCCTTGACACCAGCGCTGGGTGTGGATGGTGAAAGTTTTGCTCTTTTTTTTTTCAGCCTAGAGAACAGTCTAGAGGAGTAATAAAATAAAGAAATCTATCTGTGCGCCCTCGCTGCTGTTGACACACAGGTGGTGGCAGAGCCGTACACGGAGAAGGATGCTGGATGCTCCTCAGCACCGATGCTTGTCGGGTTCAGGGATGCTGGGTCCTTCCTGCCGTTTTCTTTCCCAAGTGCTCAGCAGCTGGAGGAAACAAAGGGGAAAAAATATAATTCGGAGAAATGGGTGGGGAGATACATCTGCATGGGATTGTGTCACCTTGGGTAACGCACAGGAGCGGGGAACTCGAGAGTGGAGCGAGGAAAAGCAGTGGGAGGCTGGAGGAAACAGGGATTTATAGCCTGCTGCGCCGGAGAGCTCTCTTTAGTGCGATAAATAAATGATAAAATAATTAAATTCTGAAATAAAACATCACTGAATTATTTAACTGCTCACCTAGGAATAGCTCTGCCCCAGCCAGGCGAGCGCTGCTGTCCTGCTGCCGGTGCTGCCAAAACCAACACCCGACCGGCGATGTGCTCTCGGTCCGGGGACGAACTGGGGGGTGGCCGGTCCCCTCTGGGGTCGGGAAATCCGGGGTTCGCTCTGCCTTGGAGCCGGTCCAACGTGGCTGGAGCGGTTCCGCACGGAGGGGAGGGGAGGACGGGTTGTGTTGGGGACCCAGGGAGCGGGATGTGGGGACCCCGCTGGGTGCCACCAGCCCCGCCAAGCCCCTTGTCCCCCTCCCCAAGGGGTGCGAGCCCCAGCACCACTGTTCTCTACACCCACAGGTTTGCACCGGAGCTGTCACGAATTCGGGATGCCAGGCTCCCGGGAAAGGTGGAAGATTATTCTGCTGGTGTTTTGGAAATCCCGCCGGGCCGAGCGGTTTGAGTCCCGGCTCTCCAGGGTCAATAAAGGGTAAAGTGAGTCTGAGAGCGGGCTAAAGCCTGACGAGCTGGGGGGGTTTCCCCAGGACATCACCAGAGCCACGGCTCTTGGGGATGTGCAAAAATGCAGAATATGCCGGAAACCCTCAGGCAGGTGTCAGTGATTGCCAACATTGATTTTTTCCCTCTTTGGACACTTTAGTGACTCTCTGTGGGTGCGTGGCTCGTTAGTCCAGCTCCTTTGCCTGCAACAGGACGCTGCACAGCTGTAACTGGTGTTAACTGGGAGATGGCTGTCGGTCTTGGGTGCACCACTGGGAGAGCCTGGCCTGCATCCCTCCTGTACCTGCATCCCTCCTGTACCTGCATCCCTCCTGTACCTGCATCCCTCCTGTACCCACATCCATCCCTCACCCGCATCCATCCCACACCTGCGTCCATCCCTCACCCACATCCGTCCCTCACCCGTGTCCTGCACCCGTATCCATCCCACACCCGCATCTATTCCTCACCCACATCCATCCCTCACCTGCATCCATCCTTCACCTGCATCCATCCCTCACCTGTATCCATCCCTCACCTGCATCCATCCCACACCCGCATCCATCCCACACCCGCATCCATCCCTCACCTGCATCCCTCCTGTACCCGCATCCATCCCTCACCCGCATCCATCCCTCACCTGTATCCATCCCTCACCCGCATCCATCCCTCACCCGCATCCATCCCTCACCGGTATCCATCCCTCACCTGCATCCATCCCTCACCTGCATCCATCCCGCATCCCTCCTGCACCCACATCCATCCCAAAGTGCCTTCCCGAAAGGGGGGAAAAAAAAAAAAGTGTTTTTTTTAAAAACCAAGTTCAAGCTGGCTGGGTGCTGGCACTGCCTTTGAACCAACTGTCTCGCCGCAGCCAGTGACAGCTCCGCAGCACGAGCGGTGGCAGCATTCGCGAACTATTAGTGTTAAATTATTCCAACAAAAGCAGGCCTTGATGTCGTGTTGAAGTTGATAACTTGAGGACGTGTTTGAAAAGGATAAAAGCTCTGCCTTCAAAGGCTGCCTCCTCTTTTGTACGAGACACGCTGCTGAGCGAATTAACCATTTTCGTATCGAACGCATCACTCCGGAGGCTAATTAGCAAGCGTTGGGGCTCGTGATTTGGTAACTGTACATTAAAAAAAAAAAAAAAAAAAAAAAGGATTAGCTGTCTTCTTGACATCCCGTGACAGGTCTGGAATGCCACCGTGCTGCCTGCACGTCCTCCAAAGGAAAGGGTCATTTATCCATCGCCGGCCACGCCACGTGCTGAGGACCAGGGCACAGGCTGCAATCCTGCCGCAGAGATAACGGGTGGGGAGAGACGTGGGAGGAGGGAGGTGAATCACAGAGCCTAAAGCTTCACCCTTGAAACGGGACCCGGGTTAGAACCGAACTCATCTGGTGATGCTGCTGATGGAGGGAGGGAGGCAGGAGAGCATCTCGTGGGGCACGACCAGGGTTTCCCTGCACCGCCCAAGGCGCATCGCCATCGCTGCAGAGCCGGGCACAGGGCTGCGCTTGCTCCTGGGAATGGGCTGTCTTAGCCCACGCCAATAACGAGAGAAAAAACCCGGGTTCATAAGGTCCGATGGGAGCTGAGCATGGGAACACGGGGGTGAGGTCCCTGCATCTCGAAATGTGGGGGTCCAGCCCGGTGCGGTGCTGGGTACCGCTCGCTGGAGGACCACCAGCCACCCGTGCCATCGCGGCGGTCCCCGGGGGATGCCGGCCCCGTGCCGCCAGCCATCCTGCCGGGCGGCCGCACCGAGGTTGGGTTGATGCCATCTGACATCGAGCCGGGGCTAAATCTGTCCGGTTGACACCCGGGCAGAGTGACAGCCGCGAGGAGAGAGAAGTGCCTTCCCTTTCCAGAGCAATAAAGATATGATGGGGGACGGGGAGGGGGGGGAAGTGTCCTGGTGGATTAGCACCCTTGAGGCACTTGAAGCTGTCACTTGCAATCTGCAAGAGCCGGCGCTTGACCTCTGCTGGGCGCGAGGGAGGGGAGGTGAAAAAAAAAAGAAAAGAAAAAAGCCTTTTCCAGGATCCCTGTTGCAGCCACGTGACGGGCCACAAATCAAGCCCGTAACACGCAGAACTTACCCGGTAATTAGTTTTATAAACACGCAATTCAGCTGATGTAACAAAAGCCGTAATTTAAAATCCGACACCAGCTCCCTTCGGCGGGGGCCGGCGGGAGGGCGGTTATTAATAGCAGGAGTAAGAGTTTGTATTTTTCTTCTCCGTGGCACTTGGGAAGGGGGCAAATGACCTCAGTGTGAAGAAACTTTATTTTCTACTGCCTCTTGATTTATGTGGGGAATCTGCGGGATGATTAGCGCCTATCATCAATAACCGGGCGGCGCGGGCTGACAGCTGCTGAGTGGAACGCAGAAACCCTGCGAAGCAAATAGCTACAAATTTCCCTGACAGCCCCGCTGCCGTTACACGCCGTCAGCTGCCAAAACACCCGTTAGTGCAGGCGTGGAGTGCCGGGAATAGCTGAGCAGAGAGGAGCATGGGCAGCGGGGACGGGGGGGGTGATGTTCACACCCCCGGTGCTCCCGTCCCTCTGCGGGGGCATTCGGGGATGGGTTATTTCCAGCCCGGTGCGAGCCAGAGCCTGGAGCTGCTGCGGACGCTGAGGGATCACCTCCGCCGACACCAGTGGGTGCGTTTGCCCCTAGAACTTTGTTAGAAATAATTTTATAGCAAAGCCCCCGCCCTGGCGTTCCGGGAGAACCCTTCCCGAGAATTTGGCAATGCATGCATCATTAGGAAAAAACTCGGAGGCAGTAAGGAAAATCTTGGAGGAAGTTTGGAAGTGAACGCAGGACTTGCTGCTGTCCCCGCAGCATCGACTCCTGCAGCTGAGATGGGACCGAGGGGGCTGGGGAGCGCTGGGCAAGCACCAGCCCTGTCCCCGCGGCCACACGCTGCACCCCCAGCCCTGGGCGCGGTCGCTGCGGGCTCTGCTTGTGAGCTGGGGAAAAAGTGATTAAAAAAATTATTAAAAAAAAAAAAAGGGAAAAGAA
>WKFP01015320.1:222049-234897 GCA_011057875.1 Pterocles orientalis | reverse complement strand
GCACCAGCCCTGTCCCCGCGGCCACACGCTGCACCCCCAGCCCTGGGCGCGGTCGCTGCGGGCTCTGCTTGTGAGCTGGGGAAAAAGTGATTAAAAAAATTATTAAAAAAAAAAAAAAGGGAAAAGAATGATAAATTTTAAACCAATGTTGGGAAATCATCCTGAAAAGCACAAACGTGCACAATGGAAACTCAGCTGCAAACTATCCACGCACCGAATTGGGGGGTCGCAGCGTTCCCCGAGACTGGCCGGGCTCGGGCACCCTGAGCAAACACAGCTGGGGCTGAGCCTGCCCACAGCGAGCTGTTTGCAAACAACCCGGGGCACCGAGCATCATTTCCGAAACGGAGAGAGGCACCAGCCTGGATAAATCCGAGAAACCTTCGTCTGCGGGCAGTCATTCCACGTGGGAACGAGGTAACCCAGGGCACACCGCTTACCGGGAGCTATTCACCCCTTCGTGTGTGTGCCCCTGGCGGGCTGAGGATCTCCCCTCCTTGCTCTAATAATGAGGATTTTTTTATTTTTTTTTTTCCTAGAGGAGACTGCAGAGCCCACTGCAGCACCAGCTGCCCGGGTCCCTTCCCCAGGTGTTGGGGATGATAGTTGGAGGGTGGGGGCAAGGGAAATGTTTTGTAAACGGGGAATAAAAGAACAGCTCTGGAGCTGGCGGCTCTTTGCTCGCTGCAGGGTCTCAGACCCATTGCTTGAGGCTTCCTGGAGAAAAAGAATTTTTTCCAGAGATAGGTATGTTTCGATTTTAGGCTTTTGTGTCGAGTGCCAGGGTTTCACGTTGGTTTGATGTCTATTTATTGTCGTTTTTGTTCGAGCCACAACGCACGCACCGGCCAGAGCAGTCCTGGGGAGACGGGATTTTCGTCTGCTTGCAGCACATCCAGCAGGGAGCCGCCCCTCCTGGGGTGATGTTCCCAAAGGGAAAGTTTTGGGGCTGGCAGAGGGGCAGGTTCACCCCGAAAGCCTGGAGCCGGGGGGCTCGCACACAGCTTCTCCCCCTGCAGAGCCCCGTGGTGCATCTTGTCGGGATGGCGACAAGAGGAAAGGTTTTAGCTTTTTTCTTACAAAGTTCTGAATTTTGCTTTTCTTCCCTGTTTGGCATGAAACCCCCTCCCAGTGCTGAGGTTATTCATGGCCACGAGCCCCCACTTTCTAACAAGGATTTTTTCTTCTCTTCCAGGACATCGGTGCTGTTGGGGACCGGCATCAGGGTGAGGGATGGGCAAGAGGCTAGAGGAAGAGGCTCCGTGGGTCCTGTGCTGTGCGCTGCAAGGGCGGATGGGATGTCCTGGCCATGCACCCCAACAATGGAAGCCGTGCACCCCGCTGCAGGCAGGGCACCCCACTGCAGGCAGTGCACCCCAACAATGGAAGCCGTGCACCCCAACAATGCAAGCTGTGCACCCCACTGCAGGCAGGGCACCCCAACAATTCAAGCCGTGCATCCCGCTGCAGGCAGGGCACCCCAACAATTCAAGCCATGCACCCCACTGCAGGCAGGGCACCCCACTGCAAGCCGTGCACCCCACTGCAGGCAGCGTGCCCCACGCCAGCAGCCGCCGTGCACCGACACCAAGGGCAGGCTGCACCCAGCCGTGTCCACGCAAAGCCAAGGCAACCCCGAGCCCCAGCTCACGGCGTTTTCTGCTGGAACCTCTCCAGGTGTTGATGAAACATGGATGAGCCAGGGCACGCACAGCCTCCGACGGCAGGCTAGAAACCGTTTTTATTGTGAAGATGAACTTGAGGGGAACATTTTATCACAGAGCATGGTGGTGTAAACCATCGTATTCCGAAGGGGACGGTGTGTGATTTACCTCCTGCGGAGCACAGCTCAGGTTCTGAGCTGGAAGCCAAGGGTTCCTCACCCAGATGCATGATGCTGCCGTGGGGCTGAGGTCTCCTAAGGACAGGACCTGCTCTGGAGCACCGCTGATGGTGATAAATGGCTTTTGCTTTCCAAACCAGCATCCCTGTCCTCCCCACTGGTGACCGCCTGGTATCGGTGGGAGATGTGATATACCATCAGCTCCCCGAGGAGGGCTGGGGAAGGCTTCCCCTGGTCAGGAATCCCGGCAGAGCAGGATGGGTCCACAGCTGTGCTCAGCCGGGCGCGATGCTCCGGAGCTGGCTCTGGTTTGCCCCTCTCCCCCGGCACGAGGTGGTTCCTCAGGTTTTCGCTTCTCTCAGCTTTCCTTTGAAAATAATGGAAGTGTCAGCTCTGGTTCACGGGCCGGTCAAGGTTTTAATTCCTCCCAAACTTTATAAGGCAATTTCATGAATTATACAGTGTGGCAACAGAAGGAGCTAAATAAAGCTGCGACGCTAGCCGCGTTCAATAAATACACCCTCGCCACCCGGGGAAGCTGTTTGCAAGTCAAAAATACGGCACACGGTGATCTAGCTGTCGATTGCAAACGGTTTAGATTACTGCTGGGTCAGCACTATTTTACACTAAATCCCATCAACTGAAAACAAGAGGAGGAGGCTGTGCATGGGGAGCTGCAGAGAAGAGGCAACCGCGCCGTGGGCTCCGGGTGCCGAGCCAAGGACCAGGCACAAACGGACAAACTTGTGTTTGTCTGGGATCCAACGGGGCTGTTTGGGCGATGCCAGGAGGGATTGATACCAAAGGTGACCCTCAGCCATGGTCTGATGCTGGGAGGAACCCGGCAGCTGCCCGGAGAAGGAGCACGGGAGGTGCTGGGCTTGGAGCTGCTGCTTCTCCCATCGCAACCAAAGCAGAGGACGAGGATTTGGCAGGTGCTGCCTGCCCCGAGCAGCACGGGGACAGCCAGGCCAGGCGGCTGAGGATGATAGATCAGAAAGTCATTTCTGCAGCTGGAGCACATGCACTGAGCTCTTCCTTGAAGGCTCGGCTGGAGGCTGCAGGAGGATGCTGATGCTCTGCTCCAAGGGGCTGAAGGGTCCCAGCCGGTGGCATCCGGGGCTCCCACCGGTTGCACACCCCTGGGATGGGGAGGGAGCCCAGTCCTCCTGCCAGCACCCCCAAATCCTGCTGCAACACTTCAGCAGGAGCTTCACCTCGCCGTGCTGCGCTGAGCTGCTCTCTCCTGGTTCCATCAGTCGCGGCTGCAAACCAGGCAGAGCCGCTTCGCCCGTCCCACGCACGGCACAGAAATCCCAGTCTCTTCTCCAACCCAAAAGCAAAAACTAACTGGACCGGCACACCGGGAGGACACCACCGTGAATTAGCCCTCGGTCACAGACGAGGAGCATGTCGGATGTTTCATTACCTGCTGAAGGCCAGTTGCTGTGTGCTGGGGAATATCTATAAAGCCAAACTCCAGCTCCCTGCCTTCTCCTTGCCAGCACGCAGCCAGAAAGGCATTCATAAAGTAGCCCTGACCGGAATGATTTATGGAGCGGCGATTCTGTAAATAAGGCTCAAACTTCTAAAGATTTATTTGTTTTCCAAGAAAAAGTCACCCTAGCGGTACACGACGTACAGACCGTGTAGGTTAATTATGCCATTTATGTCTAAGATAAATTGTTCCGTGGGCACTGTGCCCATGCATCGGTTTTTCCAAGAGATCTTTTTTTCTCCAGCTGGAAGTTTTGCAGAGGGTTGGTGTAACTCATCAGCTGTTGGGAGACGTGCCTTTGGACCAGGTGTCACAGCGCCCGGGTGTCCCCCGTGGCCGGGCCATATTCATGGAATCACAGAATGGTTAGGGCTGGAAGGGACCTTGAAGGTTGTCTAGTTCCAATAATTCCGATTTCTTATTAAAAATTCTCTTTGCTCCCCTCTGTCTGCTGTCGGTCCTTCCTTGCACCGCAGCCCCTGAGCAGCAGAACGCCGTGTCGGATTCTGAAGGGCAAGCAGCTTTCTTTCCAAATGCTTCCTCTCAAACCCCTCCAGTACCACCTCCTCCAGGAGTCCCCCCCCTCTGCCAAGCCTTCCCATCACTTTTGTCCATTGCTCTGCTTCCCTGAAGCCTGGTCCCCATCCATCACACCTGCCAGAGGAACGCAGGATGCAAAGATCCCAACCAGCGCCTCGCTTTCTGCCTCCCTCCCTCCCTCCAGCATCCTCCGCATCACACCCTCTCCATTGCTCCCCAGCAGCTCCCCATCTCCCCTCCAGCATCCCAGGCTGCAAATCACTCCTGCCCCACGTACGCACACGGGGTTTGAATTCAGTCAGCGTTTCCACCCCAGGGGTTGGATTTCTTCGCTCTGGCTCTCGGCAGCAGCCGGGATGCGGTGGATAAGGCTGACTCCCAGTGGCTCGCGCCCCTCGACTCGGCCGGCGTTGCTCTGTTTCCTATCCAGGCAATGAAGCGCAGAAGCAGTTCTTGCTCTTGGAAAGCTTGCCAGCGCACATAAGGAGATTTTGAGCCGTTCCTTCCAGATGCTGCAGCTCTAAGTGCCCGTGTACGTTTCGTTACGGTTCCCCAGATAACAGCATTTGGAGTATCGCTCCTGCAGCAAATCCAGGCAAACCCAGCTGCGATTTTCCGCTCTCGGACGGATAATTGGGTTGTCGTGTCGGGTGGGCTGGGGGCTTGGGCTTGTTTCCTCGCCTGAAAACTCCGAGGTCCTTCCAACCAGGCTCCAAGAGGCTTTCAGACAAGAACCTGCGCCCTCCCTCCTGGCTGGAGGTGACCAGTTTGCCACCAGCAACCCCAGTTAGCGCCCAGCTGCCCCCCTGCACATCTCCCAGCCGCTCCCATACCCTCACACACCAGGTGGGAGCCTCAGTTTTCCTACTCCCTTGGCCCCGTATTTTAAAGCACCCTTTAAAGAGCTGCAGAACCTCTTTGATGCCATTTTAATATCTGATACGTTCCTCCGGGGCGACCCAGCTTTCTTTTCTTTCCTGTGGAATAATTAAACGCCGGGTGACGGTGGCATTTCTAATGGACAGACGCTGGCCCGGGGCTGGTGCTCTCCTCCTCCCCTGATTTATTGTCTCTGCCCAGCACACAGAGAGGAGGATTCATCCCGGGAAGGAAAGTTGGCAAGTCGAGTCCGTCCCTTGGGAGCCACCAGTGTCTGTCTGGGCATCCATCCATTCAAGGGCGCAGAGGGAGAAGAGAAAAAGCTGTAGGAAGATTTTAAAAAAAAAAATAATTTGGAGGGTCTTGCAAAGCTGGACTGCAGCAGGGCAGGGAGAGTTTGGGGGAGGACACAGACCTGCAGAGATGAGCTTTGCATATCCAGAAAAGTAAACAGCAGGCTCAGCCTCGGGTTTTTTTGCAGAATTACAGGACCTAGAGATGGAAAAAACTCTCATCTTTCCGTTTCCCTGCAGGGCAGAGCCGGGCTGCTCCCCGGGGAGGTTATTTTTAGCGCCCTAGAGTTTTCAGCATCTCTCCAGGCGGGGGTTTCTTTTCCAGGGGTTGAGATGTGTGAATGATAAACCAGGCTCTGCCGAAAGAAGGTTTGACCCAGAGATGAAACGAGGATCAAAGTGGTGTGATGAGGCTCAGCAACATTTGCCGGCGTGTTTTCTTCCCTCTCTGACACGTTTCTGCGTCTCTCTGCAGCGTGCCTGGCCTGGGAAGGGAGCAGAGGCAGTGAAGCCCTGGTTCTCCAGGGATTTTTCTTACAGAAAGAAGAAATGTGACAATTGCTCTGGAAGACGCTTCACATGGGCATCCCATGTCCTGGGGAAACGTGGTGCACGCTTGCATTTACGGGGAGAAACAGAGGCTCTGCACTGCTGGGGAAGCAGCACATGCAGCATCCCACAGGCTCAGCAGAAGGAGGTGAGCCGTGCTACTGGGTGATGCCTGGCACGGGTTTGGGGTGACTGTGCTCCCCCACGGGCTCTGCAGGGAACTGGGGAACCAGCACCCACCAGCGCTGAACCCCCGGGACCTGCAAAACTGGGGTCCAGGGGAGCTTGGAGCTGGGGCCGTGCATCGCCTGCAGCCCCCTGCACACCTTGCTGCAGCCCTCGCTGGGGCCGTGCATCGCCTGCAGCTCCCTGCGCGCCTTGCTGCAGCCCTCGCTGGGGCCGTGCATCGCCTGCAGCCCCCTGCACGCCTGCTGCAGCCCTCTCTGGGGTCATGCATCACTTGAAGCCCCCTGCACGCCTTGCTGCAGCCCTCGCTGGGGCCGTGCATCGCCTGCAGCCCCCTGCACGCCTTGCTGCAGCCCTCGCTGGGGCCGTGCATCGCCTGCAGCCCCCTGCACGGCTCCTCCTCGGTGCTGCAATTGCTGCGGGTGCAGAGTCCGGTGGCTGCAATTGCTGCGGGTGCAGAGTCCAGCGGCTGCGCAGCTCCTGCAACTGCTGCAGCTCGTTAGAAAGCAGAGACACACACCCGGTGTTCTCCTGGATGCCTCTCTCTCTCCTTCCTCCAGCTCTCTTTGATCTCAAAATTAAATTTTTTCCAGCCTGCGATTATATTTTCGCTGGGCGCGGGCTGAGCGACGCCAGCCGAGCGGGGCTCTGGCTCTGCAGCACCCTCGGCTCGCGGGGAGCAGCTGCAGGACCCGGCGAAGCCTCGTATTTGCGCCCAGAGCAATCGCAGTTTGCAAATGGTTTGGGTGGCTGTTTCAGTGCGAGGGGGAGGAACTGGACTTGGACGCTGATTGTTTGCAGGCCGTGCAGTTGTTAACCCTGGGGAAGCGGCTGCTGCCTGCGTGCTGCGGGGAGCAGGACAGGAGCACCCTGCGTGCTGCTCCCTGAGCACCCAGGATGCCCGTCCGGGCACACCGAGGGTGCTGCAGAGGAAGGGTGTGCACGGGGGTTTGCAGGTGCTGCATTGCCATTAAGTGGGGTACACACACTGCCATGGGATGTTGCAAAGGTCACGAGATATTGCAATGGCCACGGGATATTGCAACGGCCATGGGATATTGCAATGGCCATGGGATATTGCAATGACCACAAGATATTGCAATGGCCACGGGATATTGCAATGGCCACGAGATATTGCAACGGCCACGGGATATTGCAATGGCCACGAGATATTGCAATGGCCACGGGATATTGCAATGACCACGAGATATTGCAGTGGCAACGAGATATTGCAACGGCCACGGGATATTGCAATGGCAACGAGATATTGCAATGACCATGAGATATTGCAATGGCCACAAGATATTGCAATGGCCACGAGATATTGCAATGGCCACGAGATATTGCAGTGGCCACGAGATATTGCAATGGCCATGAGATATTGCAGTGGCCACGAGATATTGCAATGACCATGAGGCAACGAGATATTGCAATGGCCACGAGATATTGCAATGGCCACGAGATATTGCAGTGGCCACGAGATATTGCAATGACCATGAGATATTGCAGTGGCCACGAGATATTGCAATGGCCACGGGATATTGCAATGGCCACACTCTGCCACGGGACATTGCAGTGGCCCAAATCACAAGCGGGTTTAGGTCACGCTGCCAAACTCCCCAGCAAAGGGTCTCGGCACGACCGTTCTCCCAGGGTGCATCCCTACGGGATTTGGGGCATTCCTCCCATGTTTCCATTGACCTTTTGTCCCTCGCAGCTCCAAGGAGGAGGAAATGTTTGTCTGCAAGAAGCAGGTCTCTGGCTGAATTCCCCTCCTGGGGGGGAGAGGTTTCGTGTTGTGCGGCTGCGCTTTGCCCGAAAACATTAACTTAACATTATCACGGGGTAAATCAACAAATATGGAAAAATCCACCATTTTAGTTACATTTTACCCACTTTTCTCGCACCTTTGGAGATGAAACTCAAGCTGCGCTGGTAAGTTACAGTGATTTATTGGAGGGCTGAGAAGCTGGGTTTAAATACTGCATCTTTGGGATGCTGGCAGCCTCGCTTCCTATAAATCTTAACTAGTATTTCTGAGCCCTTTTATGCCAGCTGCTTTCATGTATTCAGAACCTTTTCCGTGCAGTAGCCTATGAAAATATTGAAACGATGCCCAGAGCAACACCAGGATATGAAGGGGAAAACTTTAAGATGTTTTGTAACTATTTCTTAACAGAACCTGCCAAATCTTAATTTTTCCAGTTTACAAGTAAGAGCCTCTAACCATCTGTTTGCTGTCAACCCATGTTTGTTTGGGAAGGAATTTTATTATTTTTTTCCATCTCGCACTCCTGTTCTTACAACTAGTTTACTGAACTTCATAAATGTCAGCTTTCACAGTTGTTTTGTAAGCCAGTTATGATTTAGGATTTAATCAAAATTGAGCAGTCAGTGTCTTTAATCAGTCTGAATGGAGATCAAAAACAAAGAAAAGGAGAGAGACTGAAAAATGAAACATTTAATGTCTCCCAACAGCCTTTGAAAGACCCTTATTCCAGCATAATAGCTACCAGGAATCATTATAACTAACTTAAAAAAAAAAAAACAACCCCAAACCCTCCGAAACTGCTCGTTGTGTTTTTTCAAGATAAAAAGGGCTAAGGCAATTTAAGGCTTAAAAGCAATTCCAACCTTTTATCTCATTAAGTATTAAAAATAAACCAGCGGCAGCCGCTCTGGGGCTGCGCCGGACCGTGCTGCGGGGAGCGCTCAGCACTCGGATGGGTTATCGGGGAAAACCCAGCTCATCCCAACGGGAATGGGACGACCCCGCATCCCTCCTGCGGTGGCAGGGACCCTCATTAGCTGGTGTGATGCCCACCGTTAACGATGCACGGGGCTCAGCACAGCCCGTGCGGGTCAGGAAAACCAAATTAATTGGGGTGGGAAGTGGAGTGAGGAGTGACAAAGGGGCAAAACCCAGCCTAGAGGGGCTGGATGGTGTCCCAGCCGTGGTCCCGCACTGGGGTGCACTGGGACCCAGCACCCGGGGCTGTAAGGAGGGTCAGACACAGTGAGGGCACGCAGGGATGGGAGCAGGGCAGCACATCCCTGGCTTGGCCTGGCTCAGTCCAGCTCAGCTCAGCATGGCCCTGCTTAGCCTGGCTCAGCTCAGCCTGGCCTAGCCCGGCTCAGTCCAGCTCAGCTTGGTCCGGCTTGGCCTGGCTCAGCCCAGCCTGGCCTAGCCTGGCTCAGTCCAGCTCAGCTTGGTCCGGCTTGGCCTGGCTCAGCCCAGCCTGGCTCAGCTTGGCACAGCTCAACTCAGGCTGGCTCAGTCCAGCTCAGCTCAGCCCAGCCTGGCTCAGCCCAGTCCAGCCCAGCCTGGCTCAGCTTGGCACAGCTTAACTCAGGCTGGCTCAGTCCAGCTCAGCTCAGCCCAGCCTGGCTCAGCCCGGCTCAGTCCAGCCCAATTTAGCCCGGTTCAGCCCAGCCCAGCCTGGCCTGGCTCAGCCCGGCTTGGCTCGGTCCAGCTCAGCCCAGCTCAGCCCAGCTCAGCCCAGCTCAGCCTGGCTCATCCTCGCCCAGGGTGGCTCGGCCCCGCCCAGCAAAGCCCGGTTTAGCTCGGCTCGGCTCGGCTCGGCTCGGCTCGGCTCGGCTCCGCGCTCTCTGGCGCCCTCTGCCGGCGGGCCCGGGGTGCGAGCCCATAAAGGGCGGAGCGGGCATCGGGGCGGCAGCGCGGCGGCAGCGGAGGCGGGCAGGTGAGCGGGGGTAATTGAGCTTCGTTAAGGTTAATGAGTTTTTCTCCCTGGTGTCCCTCGTGGTGGGGGTGGGACGGGGCTTCGTGGGGTCCCCGGAGCCTCGCCGGGGCTTTAACTCAGAGCCAGCCCCTGGTTTTTGGGGTCGAACCACGAAGGTTTGCTTTGCTCTCCTGGGCTTGGCTTGTTCCCCCCGTTTCGGGCTCGCAAGGGCCCATCCCTGGTGGGTTTGCAGGGGGTGGGGTGCCCCCGTGGGTGCTCGTGGGGTTGGAGGTGCTGAGCAGCCCTGGGGGGACCAGCACCTTGGAGGGTCCCCACCTTTGGTCTGTCCTGCCTCTGAGCCCCAGCTTTTACTGGGCTGCTGGGCTGCTCAAGGGTGGACTGGTGGGAGTGGGAGAGGACGGGGTCTCCTCTCCGGTGGCAGTGTCCCCCCTCTGCTGCGGCGCCGGGTTCCCATGGATGCTTTGGTGTAGCTCAGGGTTCGTGCAACAGCAGGAATGCCGCATCCTGGGGTGATGCTGTATCCCCTCGGAAAGCGGCAGGGGAAGGAGCGGGTCCGAGCTGTGGACAAAATCCCCATCACCTCCTTAAAGGGGTTTGTGCAGGGGGGGTGCGGGGTGGCCTGCCTCGTCTCCTGGGGCGCAGGCTTGCTGGGACGTGGGACGATGCTGTGGGTGACAAGGACTCCCTCCTCAATGGGGTTAAGAGTCCTCGCACCCGGCTCCTGCGTGCGGTGGCTGCTGATGGTCTCGGAGATGCTCCTTGGTTTCCTGCTGTAATTTCCATCCTGGTTTAAGCCAGGGTTAATTTTATTTCCGTGTGCAAGCAGTTGCACTGGGTCTGGGCAGCACGGGGAAGGTGCAAAGCGCTTCCACGGAGCCGGGACAGGGCTTTGCAGAGACGCTGGCGGCATGAGAGCAGCCACCTCCAGCACGAGAGCTGCATGGTGGCAGGGCTGGGAGCATCCCTGTCCCACCGGGCTTTGGGAAATGCCCTGTTCCAGTGCCTGAGCCCTTCGACTGCTTTTGGGGTCCCCACTCCCCATGGAGGAGGAGAGGAGAAAACCCTCCTGCTGCAAAAGCTGCTGCAAGTGTGGGGCAGGTGAGGGTAAATCCCGGCACCATCCTGCAGCCAGACCCCCCGATGCCCGCAGCATCGCCTGGTTCCCATCCTGCCTGGTGCTGGATGCTCCAGCACGCTGGGAGCCCGGTACTGGTAAATGTTAACCCGCGTCAGGAAATCGGGGGGTTTATTCCTGCCCGAAACCCCGGCTCGGCGTCGCCTGGCCTCGCAACAACCCGCCAGCGCTTTGCTGGTGCTACTCCATAAAATTCCCTCTGAATCGAGGGAAATGGGTTTTTTAAATCGGTTTTAAAGCCCTCCGGGGGCTCCACATATTCTCGCAAGCCTTCCTCTTTATTTGTCCCCTTGCTGTAATCCCCGGCGCTCAGGATGCGCGGGGCAGAGCCCAACATCTGGCTCCCATCACACCTTCTGCTGGCTCCCGGCTCGGCACGGGGCCGCCGTGGCTCCCAGATGTTGCAGCCCGGAGGTGCCCCCCCCCAGCCGCTTATTGGGGCGGTGGGGGATCGCTGGAAATCGGGGAAGGGCTGAAGAGTGTTCCCTGGGGGGTAGGGGCACGCGGGGGCTGCTGCGTGTTTGGGGAAACCCTGCACAGGTCACCCAGGGCTCCCAGGGGGGTTCTGGCTGGCTGTGGTGGCGGCGGGTGGTCCTTGCTGACCCCCACCCATCCCTCGGGCTCCCCTTGGGGCATTTGCTGTATTTTGAATTCGAGGCGCGGCGTGCTGGTTCTGTGTCTCTGCGCTGGGAGAGGCGGTGAGCGGGGCCAGCAACGGAGCCACCACGGTCGGGTTGTCACACAAGCTGTCCCAGAGCTTGGGGAAGAGCTGGGGGGGGTCCTGCACACCCCCTGTGGGATTTTACCTGTTCAGAGCTGTGCAAAACCCCTGCGCGTGCGTTTGAAGTTGAAGCACCAGCTCCTGCTGAAGCAGGCTGTGTCCCCGGGGCTTTCGCTGCCCAGTTGTCCCCATGTTGGTGGCAGTGTGCTGTGGCAGCTGGGGGCACTCAGTGTGGGATGTCCCTCGGGGTCTGGGGTGCCCCAGCCGTGCTCCCAAGCTCCTCGGTGCCTTCACCAGGGTTGGCATCTCGCCTATGGGTGGGACCTCCTGGGATGCGCAGGGAGCAAGCGGTGGCATCCCTCCGTGTCCTGTGACCTTGCAAGGGTGACAGCCACCCAGGTGTTTGCTTGCAGAGGAGTCCAGAGGAGATGCTGAGATGCCATCAGGCAGGGAACGGTGTCGTTAGCGGGTCTGAAGTCTGCTGTGGAGCTCTGGGTCAGCTTTTCGTCATTGCTACAGCGTGTTTGTCTAGCGAGGAATCTCGTTTTTCATTATTTCGGATTTAGGGGCTTTTTGCTCGGCATGCCGCTGAGCGGGGAGGGGGGATGGAGCCGCAGCTGGTTAGGATGCCCTCTGCACGTACCCACCTCAGACAAACCGCCCCGCCGCCCGGAGGCATTGCCATCCCGGGGACCCTTTGCTGGGGGAAGGCAGCACATCAGAGCGCTGGGATTTCTCCAGGCAAGCCAATCTGCTCTCATCTGGTTCTCCTCTTTGGTGCGTTTTTATGTTAAGGGGCCTAAGTGCTCTTTTAACAGTCAGAGGAGCTGAGGTTTCTTTACTTTCTTCTCTCTCCCAGCCTTCCCTCCGTGATGCTGCTCCTCTCCGCGATGGAGGTTCCCGAGCCCCCGCGCTCCCCCAGCCCCGAGCTGGGAATATCTGTAGCTTCCAGCAGTGATGCTCAGAAATGCGTCGTGTCCGGTTATTTGCCTCGGCGGCTGGGCGCTCCCAGGAGAAGCCCAGGCTCTGATGGCAGCAGCGGCAGCCAAAGTGAACCCTGGCTGGGGTTGGTGGTGGGAGTGCTGGGGTCGGTGGGGGGGTGCTGGGGTCCAGGGGCTGGTGCCTGGCTCCGGGTCGGTGCCAAGCTGACGCCGTGTGCTCCTGCAGCTTTCCAGGAGCCAGACAGGGACAGAGGAGCAGGACGAGCAGGTGACAGCCAGTGCCATCCCCAGAGCATGCAGGAGGGCTACTGCAGGTGCCCCAAAAGCAATGACCTTGCCCAGGTGCTGTGTTTAGCTCCCTGGGAGGGGTCCCTGCTATGGGTGTCCGAGGGTGAGAGGAATTTGATTACAGCAGTCTGGTGCTGAGCTCGGTGTGACCCTGACATCCCTTCAGATGTCACCAAGGGAGCTGGGGGCTGTCTCAGAAACATCTCGGGGGGTCTCAGCACCAGGGTGCCTCCAGCTTTGCCTCCCTCCCATGGAGAGCTGGCAGGAGGGCAGT
>WKFP01015320.1:205443-219581 GCA_011057875.1 Pterocles orientalis | reverse complement strand
CTGCAAACCCCGCAGCACGGGGGGGTTCTGCTGGTGGAAACCCGCGGGGCTGGGTGGCGACGGCGATTCATGGCTTTGTTCACCGAACAGCCTTATTGTCGGTGTTCAGAGCAAGATGCACAAACCAGGGAACACGCTCAGATGTTTTTCCTCCTACAAAAGCTTTTTGCGAGGGAGGGTTTTCCCGGAGCCATCCCGCCGGTCATGGCTGCATCCCCCTGGGTGCTCCCGGCATCCCTGCGCGGGGACCTCGTGGGTGACACGGGGACCTCGTGGGTGACACGGGGCTGTCCCCAAGAGCTGAGCCTGCTGGGGAGCAGCCTGAAACACAAGATGTTGGCTGACATTGCAGAGGAAAAACCCATTTTTTGGTGCAAACCTTGCTAATCCAGACCTTTTCCAAAGATATTTTCCAATATTTAATTCTCGCTGGGTGGTGAAGGGCAGTGCAGCAGTGGAGGGGGGTTCCTGCTGCTGTGGGTGCTCACGGGAGGATGCTGGGGGTGCTGGCGGCTGTTCCAGCGATGCTTTGTGCCGGTGTGATACGGACCTGCCTGGACCGTGCTCCGCGAGGCAGTAACGTGCAAAAGTGGGGTTGGGAGTTGCCAGGAAAATGTGTTTTGTTCTGCTCGGGTCCCCTCTGTGCTTTTTTCCAAGTGAAGCAGATGAAAATCCCGCTGAAATGGTGCGTGCGGTGCCTCCGGAGGGGGCTGGGGGCGGGGGAATGGCTGCGTTTAGTGAAATGCGGCGATGGGCTGAGCTGGAGGTGAAGCCAAGTGCAGCGACAGACCGCTTCTATAAATTACGAGAAGACGAGGAAGCCGACAATGATCCATAAAGTACTGTAGGGCCCATAAAAAAAAAGGGAAAAAGCAGGGGTTTGAATGCTCTTTTTGTGCAGCAAAGCCCCAAGCCATCGCTGGGCGCATCCCAAGGGGCTCTGGGGGATGTGGCAGCGGGTGGGCGTTGGGCAAATCCTGTCCCATTGAGAAGTGTCACGTTTGTGTCCCTTGTGCCCCCCGGGGGCTGTCCCCTCCCTGTGTCCCGTGCCTGCTGTGGGTTCAGGGCTAAGGACAAACTCGGATGAAGAGGATTTGGAGAGAAACATCTTCCAGGCTGCAGACGGGTGCCTGGCGGGTGACCCGCGATGGGTGGCGGTTGCCCACCCTGCAGAGCATCCCCTACAGGTTTCTGCGCGAGCCCAGCGCGTTGCTGAGGGATGCAGCTCCGCTCACAAATGAGCGAAGACTTATTGCTGCTGCTCAAATGACTGATGTCCTCCTTCTGGAACGAGCACCGTTGTGCTTTGCCTCTCCCTCTGCTCCGAGCTGCGGGAGCGGCTTGGGCCAGAGGAGGAGCTGGGGGAAGGATGCTGGCTGGGGGGAAGGATGCTGGCTGGGAGGAAGGATGCTGGCTGGGGTCTTGGGCCGATGTGGTGGTCTCACCCGTCGTGTTACGCTGCTGTTGGCTCCTTTCTTGTTTGCACCTTGGAAGGAAATATAATGAACTGAATGGCCGATCCCTGTGCTGAGGGGTGGGTTTGTGGTGATGCCCCCCCTCCCTTAGGGCTGTCTGTCCCGCAGGGATAAGGTGATTTTTGATGTTAAAGCCTTCAGGGGACGAGATGACCCCTTGGTCTGCTCTCCTGGCCAGACCCCTCCTTGCCTGCCACATCCCCTGCATCCCGCAGCATCCCTGGGTCCCCCGCTGCTGGTCCCTGGGTCCCCCGCTGCTGGTCCCTGGGGCTCCCGCTGCCGGTCCCTGGGTGCTGCCCCAGGGCCAGGAACCGCAGAAGCAGGGCACCTTGGAGCCTGCTGTCCCCCCGGGTTGTATTTTTTATACAAATCAACCAAAGTCACCAGGGAGAGCAGGGTCGGGCGCAGGAGCACTTGCATCCGCTTTATTTATCTTCGGCGGCTGCTACCTTGCTGTGCGTGAGCATAACTCTTCCGTGCATAATGCGGGGGCTTTGTGCTCCGTCGTACTTTAAATAGCACAGCGGAGCGGAGAAATAATTATTCTTTTTGGTTGGCTGGGATTGAGGCTAAATCTGCACGAGCAGCGGCTGTTCGGGGACTTTCAGTGCTTGAGTCAGCGATCTTCTGACTTTGTAACTTCAGAAGGGGACAAGCGCTTGGCTTTTTTTTTTTTTTTTTAAACAATATATCTAACGACAAAGATCTAAATCTGCGGCGCTGGCCCTGAAGCATAAATAGCAGCAGCGTGGCTAGCTTGCTCTGCCGCCCGTGAGGGGTTTGCACAGCTCTGCTTTGCAGCTGTAAAATTGCTTCGTTGCCTGTGACCAGCTTGGGCACAAAGCAAACCAGCCCAGCGCCGTGTCCCTGTCCCTCGTGGGGACACCTGGGCCGTGTCCCTGTCCCTCGTGGGGACACCTGGGCCGTGTCCCTGTCCCTCGTGGGGACACATAGCAGCAAAGATGGACAGGGAGCAGCTTTCCAGCCCCCTTCCCTCTGGCCGGGAGAGGATGCGTCTGGCTGGTGATGCTGGGGAGGAAGATGCTCCTTTGCTCAGGAATCCATTGCGGGGGGGCTGCCTGTCCGGGGGGCTTCACGCGCTCTCGCAGGCTTTGCCCACTGCGGGTGCTGGTAGCAGCGAGAGCTGCAGAAATATCAGCTGGAGTGTTTGCAGATTGGTTTTAATTTTTTTTTAATTTCTTTTTTTTTTTGAGATGCTGTGATTATGAGCCAGACGTTTCGAGGCAGGAAGGACCTGGCAGATAAGCGTATCAATCATTGCTTTTAGAAGCTTTTGAAGATTTTTGCAAATCATTTTATTGCTCAGATAGCAGCCTTCCCACGAAGGCAGCAAACCCGGCACTGGATCAGGCACAGGGACGAGCGTGGAGAGTCGTGCACAACGGGCCAGATCCCAGGGTGAAGAGGAGGGGAGCCCTGCTCGGGGACTTAAGATTTAAAAACGTCTTTTTTTTATTCCTCCTGAGTGTATGAGATGTGTGTGAGTTATCCCTCCCGCTGTGCACACTGTGTGCATGCACTGGGGTGTAAGATAGGGGAAAAGGGACGGATGCTGGTCCCCGCAGCTGTACCTAGCTGGGAGGTGTTGTCCCAGGGATTGCCCAGGGGAGCTGCTCAGATCCAGCTCCAGGGGCAGCAGGATTTTCCAGGATTGGAAAATATTCCGCGTGGCAGGAATCAGTCTGTCCGGTGCTGGCCTGTCCTAACACCGAGTTTCAATAATACCATCTTTCCTGTAACTCAGATTCTCTCTTTCCACCATGAAAAATGTAATTCCGCAGTGCTGGGCAGTAATTAAACCGCCGGGTTTAGCTCGGGGGGGTTTCCCTGGGATGGATCTGTGGCTCTGTCTCGTCTTGGTGAGGATGATGCTCTGGTCCATTGCCTCGAAACACCCAAAACGTGGGAGCCTGGCTTTGCTTGGGAGGCTGAGGATGGAGACGGCGTCATCGTCAAGTCTGTATGACGGTGTGACTGTGCACTTAGTGTCATTTTCCGTACGGAGTAACTGGCTTTTGGTGTGCAGAGTGACCCGGGGAGGATCTGGCGGTGCAGGATGCGGCACGGCCGAAGGAGCAGCAGCCATGGTCCTGTGCCTTGCTGAGGTGTTTCCAAAGCCGCGTGCAAGCAGGGGGGTCATTGCAGAGAGGTTTGTGAGCTTTATTCTCATGCATCAATTTTAAGCTGAGCTGCTGGCTTTGCACAGGAAATTCCCCAGGGGCCAGTCCTTCACCCGCCCGAGCAAGTGTCCCCTGGGTCCCCTGGGTTTTGCAGCGGAGGAGGGACGAGGAGGCAGCAGCGCCCAGCCGGTGGCTGCAAAATTCATCCTTGCTGTTCCCAGGCTCTGCAGCCAATTAAACCTCTTGCTCCCTCTCCGTTCCCGGGGCAATTACCGTCCTGCACCCTGTGACTCGCGGCGATGAGTAAGCCAAATTCAATTTTATCTCCAGCGCGCACCGTGAACTGTAGCTGGGGAGCAGTTTCCCGCGTGCCTGCCCTCCCCAGCCTGACAAGCGTTCTGACTGCCCGGCAGGGAATAGGCTGATCGCTCATTTACGGCTGCAATCATCTCCCTGTTACGGCATTAGGAAGGAACGAGCACCAAAAGCCGTTATAATTAAGATCTCTCAGGAGCTGACAGTAGAAATAGATGGCATGCGGAGCTGGAGCGCTGTGGCTCAGCTGTTTCTTTGCGAGCTGTCACTGGAAAATTGCAGAGGCTGGCAATCATATTTTTAACGCGGCGGCGCTAAGTAATATATATATATATATATATATCTCCACCCTGAGCTGGGGAGCCAAGAGGAGATGGGGGCCGGTGCTCTTGGGCATGGTTCTGGGCTGGGGAGGCTGAGACATCCCCGCCGCGTCCCCCCGGCTCGTCGTGGAGCTGAAGGGCTGGAGCATCTTCCTACGGCTCGAACGAGCATCTGCTGATGAGGGTGAGCTGGCAGTGGGGACCACCGGCGTGGGGCAGAGGGGCTCGCACCCAGTTTTCGAGCCCTGCTGAGCTCTGGGGATGTGTTCCTAGAGACATCTGGGAAATTAAAAAGAAAAATTAAAAATCCCCATTTCTCCTCTTCCCATTGAGCGCCTGGGGCTGAAGAGATGTCCCGGTGTGCTGAGACCTGCGGGTCTTCATCCTGCTCAACAGCGATGGACGATTGACAACAGCAGACGATGCTTCCCCAATTATTTCATCAACCGGGAGCCGCCTCCCTGCCCGGACAGCAGGCACCACGCGGCGATTCTGTAATTGAGGGGCGGCAGCAGATTAACGGGGGCTGTGGCAGCCCCCCTGCCCTCGCCCTCCATCCTGCCGGGCGCTGGGGGGAAGCTGCCAAGCGCGGGCGCTTTGGAGGGACCCCCAGAGGGCTCGTGGCCGGGGACCCCCTCCCCACTGCCCCCCATCCTCTGGGTCCTCCCAGTATGAACCAGGCTGGGAAGGTCCCCACCACTTCGACAGCGCTGCCGTCCCTGGTTAAAGGGTGTTTTAGCGGCTTTTCCTCCCCCGCTGCAGAGCCAAACTCCTCTTCCTACAGCAGCCGTCGCAGGGAGGTTTCTTTCGAAGCTGCGGATGAATTATTGATGCAATTATTCATTCTCATTTAAATATCTATTTAATGGCATTTAAATGGATGTGTCAACAGTTTACACAATAATTTGGATTCTGGACTTTCTACCTCTGTTTTCTCCCCCCACGGATAACTGGGGCTCAGCCACTTGCAGTGACGGTTGTCGATGAGTGTCACTTCTTCCCTGGCACGCGTGCGCTAGCGAAATGCATTGAATCACTCCGGTTTAATTTCGTTGGAATGATTAATCGGTTACTTGCCTGTAATTATTTGTGTTAAGACATCTCCGATCAGAAAACAGAGCAGAGAGAGACAATTAGGAAAACAAGCGTGTTGAAAATCCGCCCGAGCATCCTGCAGCGCGTGCTTTGGGATGCGGGAAGCTGCCGCTGCCAGCAGCCCTGACGCCGGGGTGAGAGGCGCAGCCTGCGGGGTGGCTCGGGATATGGGCAGGATGGGAGAAATGTTCTTGTGGGATTTCCTTTGGCTCTGGGGGTGGCTGTCGGGGCAGGACGCGGGTGCCCCCCAGCACGGAGAGCGGCACATCGCTGGAACCTCACTGGTTTCGGTGACTTCGGCCGCTTTGCATGAGAGCGGGCTCCGGTATATCGTTCCCAGATGGAAATGAAACCCTTGGCTTTAAAAACACGCTTCTGCCTTTGATCCCGCTTCCCCACACGTGTAACTTTACGGCTTTTGCAGAATTGGCTCCTGATGCGCGTCCCTCCAGAGCCCATCGCCTCCCTTAAGGTGGAGAGACGCTCCCGCAGCTGCCGGAGGGGTTTTATTCCGGGGTCGGTTGGGATTTTGCAGATTTTGGTGAATGCTTTGATTCCCGGGTGCTTTGCTGGTTCTTGCCGTGCCGACCCGCTGAACTGCGGGAGGTGGGTGCAGAGGGGAGGGTCTCGAAGGCTGCCCCTGCCCTGGCGACGGGGCGCTGGGTTTGCTGGGATCGTGGCACAGCCAGCACGGGAGCGGGGTGCTGGCAGCGAGGCTGAGTCAATTTGCCGAATTTTAGGGCCATTCCCCTTCGAAAATGTCTTTGCCTGCGATCCTCCAACCCGTTCCCTCCGTGTTGTCCCATCTTTCTTTTTTTTTTTTTGGTTTTGGGTTTGGTTTTTTTTTTTAATCCCAGAGATGCATCCCAGATGTCAGCTCTCTGTAACTCATTTTCCCTGCGGAGGAGCCTGGGAAGGGCAGAGCCAGGCAGACCCACGGGGCTGACATGGGGGGGTCCGTGGGCTTGGGGACTTGGGGGGGGTCCTGCCCAGCCCTACACCTCGGGCACGTTGCAGCGAACCCATCAGCATCCTTACGGGGCTGGGGAGAGCCTGCCCTGGAAAACGGCTTTCTGCCCTGGAAAACGGCTTTAACCCCAGGCACAAAGCTGCCGGGGGAGCGGGGTCAGGCTCCTAAACCCCAGCCCCTATTTGCCCCAGTTGCCCTGTGCTGCACACCGTTGCCAGGCTGCAGTTTTAGGGGTGCACTGGCATTAAAACGCCGCATTTTATATCATTTTCTGGAGGGTTGCATGGCCAGGAAGGCACTGAACGTGTGAGCATTAAAGTGCAGCTGGAGCAGGAATTCCATCTTTATATATTTTTTTTTAATTTTTTTTTTTTTTACATATATACACACCCCGGGGTGAGGGCACAGCAGCGCCAGATGTTCCCCCCCCCCGCGGGCTGCCGGCGTGCGGCGGCTGCTGTGTGCAGCGGTAGTCGTGTCGGTGGTAGGAGGAAGCCGACACACATGGGGGTCACGGCGAGCTCCGGCAGATCCCCGCAAGATTTATGGCCGAGCCTGCCAGCTGGAACGCGTTTGGGGCCGGGATGGGCTGCCGGGGATTGCTGCTGGGGAGGGATGGGATGGCGGGATCGTGGGTCCCTGCGGGTGATGCTTAAGCCTGGTCTCAGTCTATGGTGGGACCCTGAGGACCAGGGGAGCTGCAAAATGGGGAAATGTTGGAGAAACCCCCCCAGGAGGGGAGAATAAAGGGGCCCCTTTCCCAGGGAGATGGTGCTTGGTGCTGCTCTCCGGTGCCTTTCCCCCGCGCTGGCATTGGGGCTGGAGCAGGATGCTCCCCTTCCCATGGGCATCCTTCCCGGCACGCTGCCCGTGGGTTCCCGGTCAGGGTCCTGTGCCGTTAATTACCCCTGGGGGGTTCTCCGTTCACCCCAAGCGCTCATCCTGTAGGGTCCGGGTCTCGTTTTCAGCCTCGACGGGGGCAGGAGGGGAGAATCGGGCTCTGAGGTTACAGCTCTGGTTGGAGGAGCCCCATGTGCGATCCATGCTGGCAGCATCCCGTGCGCGGTGGCGGCGATGACAAGTGTCACTGACCCGAACTGCCATCGCCGTAGCCCCGCTGGCCCCCCCAGCCCGGCTGAGACCCCCAGCCCAGCAAAGCCCCCCCAGCCTTCAAAGGCTCCGAGTTTCCCTTTCGGAGGTGCGGCTTGGCACCGCCTTGGGTGAAAATGCGCCGTAATGAGCCAAAATGTGCACTTCTTGGCGCTCGCTGGCCCCGAGCTGGGTGTCAGCCAAGGGTTTGGCCCCGGCTCCAGCAGCAGAAGAGATCTTCCCTTCAACATCTCCTCTCTGGAGAAATCTTCCCGGCACAGAGCTGTTGGAGCGGCGGCCGGAGGTGCTCGGTTAAATCCCTTTGGGTTAAATCTCTGCCGTTGCAGCCCCGGCTCCCCGAGCTGTCCCGAGGTGTTGCTGCGGCAGAACCCCGGGGAGCACACAGCTCGCACACAGCCTCGGGCACGCATCCCTGCCTTTGCTTTAAAAAAAAAAAAAAATTTTTTTTTTTTTGGCTGCAAGGAGGAACGTTGGAGCTGCCCCAATTCTTCGTGTTGTTAAAGTGCCTCCGCGCTTTCCGGGCTCCTCTGGCTCAGTAGAAAAATCAGGTTTTTATTTTGCTGATTGTTACCAGAAGCAAAGAAAGGGATGTTTGTGCTCAACGACCAAAGCGACTGCCGGGTGCTCGAAGTGTCCGTGCCGGGGATGCCCGGGGTGGGTACGACAGCAGAGCCGGGCTGTGGGGAGGGGGACGCGTGGTTTGCAGCCAGCAGCATCCACACCGCCAGAAACCACTTTGTATCCTGGTGCAAAACCTTCGTGGCACGTGCTCTGCAATGCCTCGCTGCGGGCGGTGTGTTCGGCAGCGCTGCGCGGTTGCTTTTCATTCCATCCTGCTGAAGGGGACAGCCGGGAGGGAGCTGGTGGCAGCTCAGATGACACGTCTGGCTGTCCTCGTGGTATCTTCCAAACCACGGCTGCCAGGCTCTTCCCTCTTGAGTGCTTTAGGAAGGGAAACTGGAATAAGCCGTGGATGTAACCACCTTTGATGCTGAATCCAGGAGCGAGGAGGCGCGTGGCTGGGGCAGTGGGCGGTGGTGGGCTGTAGCCGTGCTCCTCCACTCCGTGGGTGTTGCAGGGATGGGTCCAGACCGGTCCCGATGCTCCTGGAGCCCGGGCAGTTGGGATAACGCTCCTCAGCTCTGTGAGTGTTGCAGGGATGGGTCCAGAATGTTCCCAATGCTCCTGGATCCTGGGCAGTTGGGATAACGCTCCTCTGCTCCATGGGTGTTGCAGGGATGGGTCCAGACCAGTCCCGATGCTCCTGGATCCTGGGCAGTTGGGATAACGCTCCTCCGCTCCATGGGTGTTGCAGGGATGGGTCCAGAATGGTCCCAATGCTCCTGGAGCCCGGGCAGTTGGGATAACGCTCCTCAGCTCCAGCTCATTTTCTTACACCCGAGATGGAACAGGAGCTGCTGCGGTGCCGCATCCCGTCCCCAGCGATGCTCTCGCCAGCCCGGTGCCTGCTCTGGCCCCGGGAGCAGATGCGAAAGCTGGGTTATGTGTCCCAAACCAGAGCCTTTCGCATCCTCCTGGGATTTTGTGGGCAGCAGGGCTGGCTCAGAGGCTCTGCCTGGACCGCTGAATCTGGTGTTCCCCTCTCTGTGCGGGAGCAGAGGCTGCGGGGAGTGGATGGCCTGAGCCTCACCTTTCCTGAGTACCACCCACCCAAGCATCTCCCTGTCCGCGTGCAGGATAAAATCCAGGAGCATTCATTACTCCCTGCAGGATGCTAAACAGTGCTGTCGTTCCCAGCTCATCCCATCCAGGCAGGATTTGTGCCCCGTTCGCTGGGGCAGGCGGTGGGGCTGCGACCGTCCCGATTGAATTGTCTTTCAGGAGCCGTTGGGAAGCGCCCAGCTTGGCTCCTCTCTCCCTGTGATAACCGACCTGGGGGTGCCATGGGGAACGTCAGCGAAAATAAACCGGGCTAATCCCGAGGAACGACCGGGCGCAGCAGCAGCTCCGGGGAGATTAAAATAAAATCTTACGTGACACCACTTGGAAGGGCTGGGATTTACTTGGAAACCGAATCACATTAATTAGCATTCTGCTAATGGCTGGTTTGTATAAATATAGCGTGCCTTAATACCAACACGAGTCGCAGGTTGACATATTTAGATCGTTGATATCAAAGCCATTAACGCCTCTCGGCGGTAAACCTATTCTCAGCCGGGGCTGCAAATGGGATTCTCCCGAGCCAGCCCGTCCTCCCAAAGCCCGAGCGGAGCCGGTTGATCTTTAGCCACCCAGTGGATACGGCTTCCCAGCAATGTGCTTGCATCCGTCAGAATTATAAGCAGCTGGCAACCCCAGACAAAGGTCGTGTTTGCCGCGAGTGTGAAAATAGGATCTCGGGACAAGAAGGGCTGTTTAGCGGGGTATCGGGTTGGGATGTGCTATTAATGCTGCAGCACAACGCGTGCGTCCGCGTCCATTCCCGCGGGCACGGCCGCTGTATATGTCTGTATAACATTTTTCACGTATACCCTGTGGTCCTGGCGCTTATCCAGGGCTTATTAAAAAGCCTGGTCACATCAAAGGGTGGGAAAGGTCTGCCCGAGTTTAGGAACTTGGAGAGCTTAACAATTATTAGCACTAATTCACTCCTAATTTATCGTTATTGCCCTGGTTAAAAGCCCCCCTGCTTGACTGCAGCGGTGGAGGTAACGGGTTCCTTTAAAAACTGATTTTTGGGGAATTTCAGCACGGCAGGAGGATGGGGTGTTTCCAGGATGGCATCCCCCAGTGTGTGCTGCCCAGGATGGAGCGGGGACCCCGGGGGTGCCGCAGGAGGGCACGAGTCCCCTCACCGGTGGGGAAGCCCTGACCTGGGGGCTGGACCCAGTGCTTGTGCTTTGGGGCTGGGAGCAGGGTTCCGTCTGGGGTTATTCTTAGATTGCCCTGAGGAGGATGGCACGACGTGGGTCCAGCTTCTGAAGCATGCAAATACCCGGCTCGTCCAGGAGACCTTGCTCCTCGGTGGAATTTAAGGCCAAGCATTTTAACTTGGGAGTTAGAGTTTTAAATCACAAATCCGTACGGTACCAAAATCCGGGCACCGTGGCTGCTGCTGCCCGCGGGTCCCATGCTGGGGCTGGCGAGAGGATGGATGCTGCTTCCCAAAAACTGGAATGCGCTTGGGCACCGAGCGGTCTGAGATGGCATCCCCGGGGGGAACGCAGCCCCGTTCCCCGCTGCCATTGCAGGGGGTACCAGGGGTGACTCCCACCCCTGGGGAGACCAGCCCTGGCAGCAGGAGCATCGTTTGATTTGCACAAAAACCCCAAAACACGCCTTGTTTGTGTGCAGGGGGTCCCAGTCCAGCTGTATCCCGCGGGAGGCTGGACCGAGCATCGCTTCCCGCGGGCAGCCTGCGGGTTAACCCAGCTGGGGGGGAGCATCCCCCCCTCCGCGTGTGCAGAGCTCAGAAAACACGGAATGAACTCCACCGAGCTGGCGAGGAGGGAAAAATGCTAGGCAACAAGTTGAAAGGGCCGAACAATAGCCAGCGCTTATTTTGACAGCAGGGGTTGGGGTTTGGTGGGTTTGTTGGGTTGTTTTTTTTTGCAGTTGGGAGGTTGTGGTTATAATAAAATCTGCACTTGTCTGGTGGATTTTAAATAACACTCGGAGCGAGCCAGACGGCGTGTAACGCTGAGGTCCGTGTGCGGCATGGCTTTCCCTTAATTATCCCCACCTCCTATTTCGGGTGTTTGTTGGTGAGCCCCGAAGCCCTGGAGTGGTTGCAGATCGCAAACGAAGGTTTTTAGAATCTTACCGATCGATGAAGGTATTAAATAAAAGTGGGAGAGAGCCCTGGAAGCTGCACGAAAGGTTATTGGAGAGGACAGGGCTTGGGAAATACATTTCATGTGAACAAACATAAATATCTGTTAATTTTTTTAATTCGAAAAGGAGATGTGGGAGCGGAAAAAACCCCCGTCAGTGTGAAATGGCTGGAATAACGTGTTTTGTCAGAGCCCAGGCAGCTGGAGGGAGCTTTAGGCGCAATCCTCCTCCAAAAGCGACGCAAGCAGAGGAAAAGATTATCAAGAGGAAAGGCTTTCAGAAACTGCGAAGCCCTGCTCACCCACCGAGCAGCGGAGCTTAATTAGGAGATTAAACCTCTCTCTGGTTGTGCCCGGGCTCCGTGTGCGGCGGGGCTGTGCCGGGAGGTGCCGGGATCGGCTCCGAACCCGCGCCTTTGGCTTTCCTGGGATGGCAAACGTGGCTGTGCCCCCCACCGAGGCGTGGCACCGGCTCCTCCGGCTGCACCGCGTCCCACCGGAGTGCGGTGCCAGCATCGCCCACGCGCCTGGGAGGCTGGGATCGGGCTGGGAAAGGGGAAACCCTTTGGAGGCAGAGCCCGAGCCTCGGCTCCCCGCACGGTTTCCAGGTCTTGGGCATCCTTAGGGACCCTCCACGACTCTTGGCTCCGTCCCTTCCCCTGGCTGGAGCCAGTCCCAGCCGCTGCTGTTGGGACTATTCTTTATTTTACCCAAGCGTAAGGGAATAGCTGTCTGTAGCAGGCTCTAAATGGGGACAATTCAGGCATCGTGGTTGCTGGGGCTCCGCTGCCGCTGGAAGGGCACCCCAGCGTCCCCGGGAAGGGATGCCCTCCCTGCTGCTCACCAGCCCCAGGGCTGGATTTCAGTTGCATCCAGCGACGCGGTGCAGAAGTGATGCTTCTCGGTGGTGAATCAGCCCTGTTTGCCTTGCCAGCTGGTCTTTACACCAACGTGGTTGGTGTGCTCTCAACCTTCTTCCGTTCCGCGTGCTGACGTCCCCAGCAATGCTGCGCGCAGGAGCTGGCAGCACCCAAACCTGTGTGATGTGTCTCATCGCCTCCTGCCCAACGTGGGCACATCTCCGTGCGCCCGTGTCCCCTCCTGCTGTCCCGTGGTGGGGGGGCTGGATGTGGCCCCGGGTGCTGGTTCAGGTCAGACCCCGGCGTTTTACCTGCTTGGGAAAAATCCGGATTCTCCAGACATCACACCCTGCTCACTCTGGAAAAACGTGTTTTGAAACACACGCTCTTCCAGGAGAGGCTGGCTTGCCCAGGAGCCAGCAAAGCCTTTTCTCTTTGCTTTCGTGTGAAAATAAAACACGTTCGCATCCGTCGGTGGGATGCACGGCAGAGGCAGCCGCAAGCCTGCATCCCCGGAGTGCAAATCCTGCTGCCGGGTGGGAAAGAGCAGAGACGTGCCCCCTTGTCCCGCTCCTGGGGCGGCCGTGTCCTGATGGAGCTCAGAGGTGCCCGAGGGCTCTCCCAGCCCTTTGCTCTCGCTGCCGTGTTTCGTTTGCAAGCCCTGCTGCTCCCATGCCATCACGAGCGTGGGTGCTTTTTGCACCCAACATGTCCCGTGTTGCAGCATCAGCCCGTGACTCAGCTGCTCTCCCCGGGCCAGGGCTGGGGAGCTGCTGCCGCCCCGGCTCCCGGGATTGCTGCGGCTCGTTGCTCATGGCATCCCAGACTGGTTTGGGTGGGAAGGGACCACCCAGTGCCACCCCCTGCCATGGGCAGAGACACCTCCCACCAGCCCAGGTTGCCCAAAGCCTCATCCAGCCTGGCCTTGAACCCCTCCAGGGATGGGGCATCCACAGCTTCTCTGGGCACCCTGGGCCACTGCCTCACCCCCGCAGGGGGAAACATTTCTTCCCCATCTCTCATCTCCATCTCCCCTCTCTCAGCTTCAAACCGTTCCCCTGGTCCTGTCCCTACACCCCCTGATCCAGAGCCCCCCCTTCTCGCCGCAGCATCTCCACGCAGGGTGGCCCATCCCCTGGGTGGTGACACCCACGGTACCCAGCTCTCTTGACCACCCAAAGCAAAACCTTCTGGGTTCAGGCTGGATGCTGCGGATGTCAGCATCTCTTGAGGACGAGTCCCGTACCATCTTGTGTTGCAGCTCCCACTGTCCAGGGCGCTGGGACCCGTTGCTGGTGCACCCTCTGCCGTTTCGGGGACTTCTTGTCTGAGTTTGGGACCCTGGGGAGGGGGTCTGTGTCCGTGGGGACCCCGCAGCCCTGGGAGGCAAAGGCAGCGCGAGCACCTGGACCCAGCGACTCGTTACCCCGTGGCCGCGCCGTTCCCGCATCCTTCGCTCCCTCTTCCCGCAGCGCTGGGGCTGGGGGGTGCCGCGGGGATGCCCCAAAAATGCTTTGGGAGGATGGATGGCCACACAGAGCCGCGGGGATGTTTTCAAGATGCTCTAAAAAGCATTTTTTTGCCTCCCTCCCAACTTCGCACACGTGCCGCTTGCAAAATCGAATAACAACCGGTTGAAAAACATGCTAAACCCGGGGAATTTATGTAGCATGACCCAAATTGAATTATACGTTACAGCACTATAATTGATTTTTTAGAAGAGAGATTAAATTTATTTTATGCCTCACTAACTAACAGCTAGATTTACCTAATTGCTCGGAGTGCAGAGTTAGTATGATTCATTAAACCCCATACATGCCTGGGTACATTACACTGTGACTAAAGCTTCCCTGCTTCGAGCAATTAAAGTGGAGAAACTTGGGGCCTGGCAAGTAATTGAATATAACAATACAGCCTGGAGTTGCTGGGGATGTCTTATTAAGTTCTTCAAGCAAAAAAAACACAAGTTCCCTCCGTTCTCCGGTGAATCATTTTGTGACATTTTCCGTGAGTGGCATTGTTTTCTCCTATTGCCAAAAAAAAAAAAAAAAAAAA
>WKFP01015320.1:181355-202343 GCA_011057875.1 Pterocles orientalis | reverse complement strand
TGGATGGATGGATGGATGGATGGAGCCCCAGGATGTGGACAGACCCCCTCTGTGGGGCAGGCTCAGCCCAGCAGCATGGCCAGGACAGGGACCATCCCTGGAGCAGGGACCATACCCAGGACTGGGGGGCCAGTGCTGACCAGTGTGGGGACCCCGGGCCAGGCGTTGCAGGGGGAGGCAGAAGCACCTCGGGAGAGGGTTGTGGGAATAATTCGGGCTCCGTCAGCACAGAGGCTGTGACAGCAGGGATGTGCGTTGTGAGCTGTCAGCTGGCAGTCACGGGCTCGTTGGGCTCCTGATTGATGGTGATGGCTTTGGAAATTGCCAGGAGCCATTTCACGCCCTGGCTCTGACCCAGCCGTGCACGGGGACGGGGGGGAGCGCTGGCAGACCGCTGCGGGCAGCCCCACACTGCCTGCCCTGCCCTCTGAGCTGGTCCACGGCTCCTTCCAGGCGTCTCAGCACTCCAGCCCTTTGGTGCGATGGGTATTCGCGGGTTGGTGTCCCGCAGGTCTCTGTCTCTGAGCAGCCCCCGAGGGAAGGGCACAAGGATGCACCGCAGCGGTCGGCAGCACATGGACTGACATTGGAGTGGTACGGGGAATGTTAGCGTGGCCCCTGGGCAAGGATGGCACAGAATTTCATCAGTTCCAGGTTTTTATAAAGGGCTGTTGCAGTTTTTCACATCGCTGCTTGTTCACCCTTCCTCCTCCTGGGGGTGGGGGAGAGAATGAAAGGGGTGAAGGGAAAAGAGACTCGTGGGGTGAGATAAGAACAATTCAATAACTAAACTACAATAATATTGGAAATAATAATAATTATATATGCAAATCTACAACTGAGTGATGCCCAGGGACACCGCTCACCTCCCGTTCCACGGCTCAGCCTGTTCCCAGCCAGCGATCCCGGAGCAGGGATAGGTCTGAGGTATTAAATGTTATTTCCTTCCCTCTTTTTCAGTCTCATTTTAGCAAATGCGATCATTTAGAATTGTTCTCAGCAGTGAGGTATTTTTTATTTAATGGACTGTTGAGCTCAGATAACAAATTTTAAATTATAACACACATGACCCGAGCCAATTCAAACTCAATCTCCAGTGCTGAGTGGCTGTTACCCCGAAGGGCTGCGGGAACACACACACACAGAGTTGTTGTTCAAGGAAAGTTCTTGCAGCGATGTGAACGAGGTCTCCAGCCCGCCAGGCTGCCAGAACCTCCACCGAGTACATCGCTACGCCCCCGTGATTCAAACCAGATTTGTGCGGACCAAAATCTGAATTAAAATACTTTTGCGTCTCTTCAGGTCACATTGCAAAGCAGGCTGCTTCAGTGTGGGGCTTGGGGGGGTTTTAAGTGCCCATTTTTGACTGTCATTCAGTTCCCGAGGCCTCGGGTGAGATGATTTTGGAGAAGGGGGATGGATGCTGGTGCTGCAGAAGAGGGATGGATGCTGGTGCTGCAGAAGGCGGATGGATGCTGGTGTTGCAGAAGAGGGATGGATGCTGGTGTTGCAGAAGGGGGATGGATGCTGGTGTTGCAGAAGAGGGATGGATGCTGGTGCTGCAGAAGGGGGATGGATGCTGGTGCTGCAGAAGGGGGATGGATGCTGGTGCTGCAGAAGGGGGATGGATGCTGGTGCTGCAGAAGGGGGATGCTGGTGCTGCAGATGGAAGCAGCCAGGGAGGTGGGTACCCCCGGGAGGGGCTCAGCCCCAGCTTTGGGTGCTTATCACCAGTGTCCAGGGCCTGGATGAGCAACCTGATTTACTGTCTGTCACATGGCTGTTGTCCTGTCCTCTGCCAAGGAGGATCGTCTGTGCTTGCAGGTTTTATTTTGGATTGTCCTCGTTGGGTGCAGGCAGAGCATCCCGTCACTGGGGTGCCAGGACGGAGTCTTGTGCGTTGGGTCTGGTCCCCTTGTTCCCGGGGGTCATCTCCTGGGACGCAGCTTGTGCAGACATGAGGTTTCTGTACGGGCTGTGGCAGAGCAGGATGAGTCCATCACCCTGGATGCGTTCAGGGTCTCTGCTTGGGAGGGAGCGAGGTCGCAGCAGCACAAAACCGAGGTGAGAGCGGTCGGGTCCAGAGCTGTGATGCACTAACCGTCCGATGGGCTTCCAAGCATCGCCTTTGCGGTTATTAATGAAGATTTTCCAGCTGCTCTTTGTCTCCTTGTGCCTCTCCCAGACACCCTTCATCAGCTGAGCGGCTCGGGCAGAGCTCCCGGGGGATGGCTTGGGGACATCCCCGTGGCTTTGATGGCGCACGTGGCTCAGCTCGAGGAAAAACCACATTGAACACAGCCAGAGGGCTCCTCTGTTTGGAATATTTGCGGATCGGTTGCTCCCTTGCGGGAAACATCCCCCAGAAGCCCAGGGCAGCATGCCCAGGGATGCGGGCGGCTCTGCGGGATGCTGCGGGGATGCTGTGGGGCTCGAGGAGCGGAAGCTGCAGGAGGGGCTGTGGCGGTGCAGCCGTGCCGGGGAAGCCGTGCCGTGCCGCGGGAGCAGCTGCGGCCGTACAGCCTGTGCGCGAGAACTCACCCGTGCTGAACGAAATGACAACGGAGCTGTAATGCTTCGTGGAGTGTGTTTAATGAAAATATCAGCCCAAGCCTGCGACACGAGGCATTCATGTATAATAAAATGAGGTTCCTGAAACACTTCAGAGCATAAACCATCTGGTCCGCTGCGATGTACTAACAGCTTTGACTAATTTTTAATGCAGGTTTTATGACGGATATGCACATCACGCCACCCATGCGTAAGGAAGATACAGCCTGGCTGCACTTTGAACTGAGCCGACTGGTGATGAATTTGTCTCCCATTTTAATTACTTTCTGTACATTAAAGGTGTAGTGGACCATGTGAAGTGCTTTGTCTGCCTTATCCCCTCGGTGTCCCCGCGTCTCCTGAAAGTGCCGGCGCTGCCTTATCCGCAGCCAGGCGATGGAGAGAGAACTGCCGCGGGTGGGACTGGGTCGATCAACACGCCGGGCCACCAGCAACAAGCGCATTGCATGAGGTTAATTAGTTCTTATTAATGATGTCCCTTGGAATTTTCTCCCAGCCCGTAGAGCAGGGGTTGGTGGTGGGCTCTGCAAGGAGAGCTCACCCTTCTGCACAAATCAGAGCGGTGGCTGGTGTCGGAAAAGGCTTTCAGACGGCAATCTCCGCTCCGGCTGCCTCTCGCCAGGCTTTTTCTCTTTAATGAATTTTTAAAACACTTTATCAGCTTCAAAACATTTTTATTTATTTAACACAACTCAGAAGTGGAAGCATTTACCTAAGCAAAGCCCAGCCGTTCGGGATGGTGCTGGAGCAGGGTTGGCTTTGGTCGGACCAAAGCCTCGGCAGGACTTTTGCCCGTTTCTCCCGGAATTCCCAGCCTGGCTTGGCTCTGCCCCTCTCCCCGTTCCCGGGAGGGACGCTGAGCATCTCCTTAGGTCGGTTCTTCTGGTGAAATCCGAGCGGCTGTCTGATGCTCCAGTTTGGGAGGACCGTGCTCCCGTTTCTTCAACTTTTCCCATCTTTTGGAAAAAAAAGGAGCAGAATGAATGAGGTCGTGTCATTCCTTCCCCTTTCCTCTGCAGCAGCTCTGGGATGTCAGAGCTGCAAGGGGTTTAATTTCTGAGGCACCGGGATTTAACTTGTCAATTAAAGCGCGTGACAGGGCTTCAGCGGCTTTTCCCAGCTCCCCTTTCTCTCCCCTTCCACTGGGGCTGGGACCGGGCAGACCGTTAATTGCGAATCCATTATCTCATGACTTTGGTCCTTTGTTTATTCTGAAAGTCATTTGTGAACCGATCACGACGCCGTCATCCTTCGGGGATGAACGAGCTTTACAGGAGGCTGGGAACTCGGCTTTGGCTGCGGCGTGGATGCTCGCAGCCGTGTCCTGGTTTTACTCATCCGCTGGCCGGCTGAAGCCTTTTACACGGGAGAGGGCTGAACAGCGGTGAACCTGTCTCCTTAAGCGAGGATCCAGACGTGCGGAATTTCACAAACCTTGTGGGATTCACCAGGATTTGGAGAAACGAGCCAACGGTCGTCCCGCTGCTGGAGCGAAGGGCGATGGCTGTGCTGGGAGCCAGCGCGGACAAAATGGGGCTTGTTAGTGGGAATGTCCACCCACCTCCGAGTGGGAACTGCAATTCCAGTCTCACTGTAAAAAAAAAAAAAAATAAAAAAAATTAACAATTCAATAATGAGACTGGGCTTAGTGAGCAGAAGGGAACCTACAAGCAGCAAATCGATTGCCAAGGATGGAAACCACTCCAAGTGCAACGTGTTAAAAAGCAAAATGTCATTTTATTGGATGTTCGATCCATCTTGCTAATGAGCACGCTGCTTCATCCCCCTTTCCGGGAGGATTTATCCCCCTTTCCTGGAGGATTTATCCCCTTTTCTTGGCAGATTTCAGTTTTAGCTTTTCTCCTGCACTCTCAGCTCCGTTGTTTCTGCGGATCTCCGGGCGAACGTCTCGCGCCGCCTTCGCGGGTGGGTGGTAACGGGGCTGTTCTCCGGTTAGCAGCGATAAGAGCAAGTTCAGCCCTTGGAAACATGTTGCTAACTGGTTTAAGTGGTTTTTTCTCGACCGTACTCCATCACCAGGCGCAGGTACTAAATGCATCCCCGTCACGGCTCAGACAGCTGCTGCATTTGCATAGCCTGTTCCTCCGCACAAACGAGATCCCGCTTCTCAACGGCTCTTTGGGGAATACCTCGCAGTTGGCCTTGTTTGTTTAGGAAAATATTTATACAAGTTGTTCTTTGAAGAGGAAGGCTTGCTGGGAGTTTCCTGGGGAGCCGGGCGCTGGGGAGGGAGCCGCCTGAGCATCCTGCGCCGGGCACGGCTTGCTGCCAACCCGCGGTCACCGTGCTGGGAGGGGGTTTGCAGAGCAGGAGGCAGTCGGGGTACACGTGGGGTGTTGGATGGGACTGTGCAGACCTCCTGGTGCATTGGGGATGCCTCCCCAAAACGGTGGGATGCCTCCCCAAAACGGTGGGATATCTCCCCAGGGAAATGGTGGGATATCTCCCCAGGATGGTGGGATGCACCAGCTCTGGAGAGCAGGTCCCATCCTGGGCTGCTCGGCAGCGGTGCGTGGGGCAGGTCCCTGCACACGGGTGAGGTTATCCAGGATGCCCAGGGCCAGGCACAGACCTGGGAAAATTCTCGAATTCCCAAGGGATCGTCCTGAGCGCTGGTTGTCCCTGCAAGAGCCAGGCCAGGCACTTACTGGGGGGCTTCACCCCCCTGAAATAGGGAGAACCCCACGGTGCTTGGCGCGGTGCTGCTGTCAGTTTTGGAGCACAGCATTGAGAGCGAGGGTGTTGTTCCAGCTGGGATATTGTCCTGGGGTCCGAAGGAACGGATGTGGTAAGTGGTGATGAGCCAAGGAATGCATTCAGGTTTTGAGTTTTTTCTTTGAAAAAGATCAGAGTTGGGCAATGGCAACAGGTCTGGTGCTGCTCCGACAGGTCCCGTGTAGTTGTCCCCTCGCCTGCCTCTGCTCTAAGCTCAGGGAGCCAGACACATAATTTGGAGGCATGTGTAATTGAGCATCGTTATCCGAATCAGTCCCTTTGCAGCCAGGGGTGCAGGGCGGCTCTGCGGGATGGCTCTGGAGCGATGCTCTCCCCCGGTCCGGGCTGGAAACGGGACGTTGCCGTGGCCGTCCCCATGGCAGCATGGAAGGGTCCCATCCTGCCGAGGGTTTGGCTGGAAAGCCAAGACTAAGGGCAGCTCTGGGCTCGTTTCCAGCAGGCTGGCGTTCCCTCGCCTCTCATTCGGATTTCAGGATGGCGTTGGTCGTTTTTAGGTATTTTGTCCCGTTCCCTGCACGTGGCCGGGATGCTGCAGGATCTGTCCGACCCGGAGCAGGCAGGATGAGGGCAAACTGCAGCTCTGCCTGGCTGTCGGACAGGAGCTTTTCATGAGGTCAGAAATGTGGCTGGCTTCTTCCCGTCTCACTCCACATTTCCTGTTTTCTTCAGGGACCTGGAACGAAACACACTTGAGCCACCACAGGAAAAGCCGTTCTCGTTCGTCCACTGAAATCCAGGACAGGCGAAAGTGTTCACGCGGGTTCCCCTGGGGTTCCCAGCCCGGGTTTGTCCACACAAGTGGTTTAAATCATCCAAGCACTTGAGCTGGACTTAATCTCCAGCCCTCGTGAGATCAGCCCTTTTGATGGCTCCAAATTTGTAATTTCATTGTTACATAAGGATCATGCTGCTCTTCGTGTTTCAGAGTTGTCTTTTCCTAACGTGGTGCAAATTGTTATGTATCAGATGTGTGCTCCTCTGCAATTAACCACAAAGTGCTCCAGCCCCTGCCCGAGTGTCGCGGGGCGCGGACCTCTCAGCGGAGAGATGCTCTGGGGTGCCCTGGTAAAGATGTCCAGGCTTGTTTTCATGTGATGGATGGAAGGGGCTCTGCAGGTCCCAGCTTGGCCCCTCCACTGTGTCTGCTGGGGACAGGGGGACTGTCCATCCCCCCACGAACTCGTTGCATGAAAAAGTGGAAAATGAGCCCAAACCCAAGGCAATGGCACCAAACCCAAGGGCACCATCCCTGGAGGTGTTCAAGAAGTGTGTAGATGTGGTGCTCAGGGACGTGGTTTAGTGGGTTGGGTGGTGTTGGGTTGATGGTTGGACTCAATGATCCTTGAGGTCTTTTTCCAACTTTAATGATTCTGATTTGAATCCAGGAAGGATTTTCCGTCTGTGTGTGACCGCTCCAACCTCAGCGGAGGATGGAGAGCCTGGGGAGGGGGCTGCTGGTGTCAAAGGATGGCAGAAAGCTGGCAGTGGTTGTGGTGCGGTGCACAGCTTGGGTTGGCGTCACCCCCAAATGGTTCGGAATGGGAATGAATCGGAGAGAAATGTGTGTACAGGGCGAGTAGGGGGTCGGGAAAGAGAGCCACGAGTGCGTGAGCATGGGGTAAAATTCCTCGTATGGGCTGGGCAGTGGGAGAGAAGCTCTAGTGTGATGATACATAGATTGTCTCTGAGCTGTGGGTAAGGGGAGCTCAGCTTCCGTGGCTGTCAGCAAAAAAATTCACCCCAAAGCAAAACAAAAAAAAAAGCTCACCGGTGTTCCAGCTGGATCACATCCCTGCCCAGGGAGCAGGCGGTTGGCGCTTGGTAGGTTTGTGCATTGAGGTTGGGCGTTTTGGGGTTCACAGCCTGGCTAGAGAAATGTCTGGCCATCATATATAAGAAAAAAGAGGGAAAAACAAATCTCCCCCAGACACAGCACCCCCCGAGGCATCCCTTGCCCCCCAGCCCTGCACAGAAATTCCTCCGTGGAGCAGAGGGCTGCAGCCCTGCCTGCTGCTCTGGGAGCACCCCTCTGCTCCGGGAAAGCCCTCGGCATCCCAGCCAGCTCGGCTGAAAGCAAAAACACCATGTTTAGCAAAAACATTCCTGGAAGCGGCCGGCGCTCACAAACCGCTCCATCAACGTCCTCGCGGCTCCTCGTCCGGCGGATCCGCGCCAGCCCCGCCGCTCGTGCCAAGCCAGGAAAGTCTGACGGTGCGCGGAGCCCGTCATCACTCTCGCACACATTTCCTAGCGCTCGCTTTAGTGCCCGAACATCTGGGAGAGATGCAGGGTGCGCTCCCAGAGCCGTTTGCTTTGGCTGCACGGAGACGTTTCGAGCGGCGGGGGAAGCGGAGCCTGTGTGGCCAAGGCTCTGCGGAGGCTGGAAGGGGGGGGAATGATTTTAGAAGTGCATGACAAGTAATTAACAGCTTCCTGAGAGCTGGAACCGGCTGAAAAATTGACTGAAGGGGTTTTTTTCCAAAGAAAAATGGCTTTGGGAGAAAAGAATTTTTCTTCGTTCTTTCTTCTCCTGAGAATTTGGGAGGTTTTCTTAAAAAAAAAAAATAAATAATGAGATGATATTTTTGGTGGCTGGAAAAAACCTTTTCTCAGCCCGAAGTTTGCTGCTTTTTGGGAGATGATCGACAAGCCCCGGGAAACAAAACTACCTGGAAAGGTGGTGTGGGTGGAAGGCAGGGCAAGGCAGGCTGGGGATGCAGGGGGCTGCGGGCAGCGCCCTGCCTGGCCACCACCAGCCCGTGGGCACGCTGTCCGGGTGCTAATACACCACTTTCGGGTAATTTTCTATTAATTGTTTGCGCTCGCTGTGTGTCTTCAATCCGTTAGTTCTGGGATGGCAGCAGGCAATAAATCCCCCGGTCTGCCCAGGGCTCCGGCAGCCTCGCAGCCGGTGTGATGGGAGCAACCTGTGGGACCCTGACCCGCGTGTGGGACCCCAGCCGCTGCGTGGGACCCCGACCCACGTGTGGGACCCCAGCACAGGTGTGGGACCCCGACCCATGCGTGCGACCCCAGCCCGCATGTGGGACCCCAGCCCCCATGTGGGACCCCAGCACAGGTGTGGGACCCCGACCCATGTGTGCGACCCCAACCCACGTGTGGGACCCCAGCACACATGTGGGACCCCAGCTTCCGCCCCTCCAGATTCCGCTGGGGCTGCACCTGCAGAGGGGTGATAAGGGAATCGGGTTTTTAGTGGCGACACGAGAGGTGAAATCCAAAGATCTGGAATATTTAGTGATGTTTACCCACAGTAATCAGCTCCTCAAATAGATGTCGCTGGGAAAGCCGGCGCTGCAGTGATTGCACCGTTCCCCACTTTCTGCCCAGGGGCAAACAGCTCTGATTAATATTTCACAACACTTTTTCTTTTTTTTTTTTCCTTTTTTTTTTTTTTTTTTTTTTGTGCTTGGAGAGCCTTGATAGAGAGAGACAGAATATTTTACCATCTCTTGTGTTTGCCTGCTCCAGTAATCATTGGATTCAATCACTCTTGCAATGTTTTTATGAATTAATAACAGGCACTTTGGAGGGCTGGCGGGGAGATGGGAAATGCAATCTGTACAACCTTAATGAGCACCGTGGGGACCCGGTACCATGGTTTCCGAAATCCTCTCTGTGCTTCGCTCTAAATCATTGTCTCTAAAATTACCTGCTCGCAGCCGGCGCTGGATGGCTCTGGTTGGGCGGGTGAGGACACCTGCCTCCCCGCTGCGCCCGCGCTTTCATCGCAACGGCTCCTTTGGAAGCTGGCCCAATTAATTTTTTTTTTTTTCCCCTCTCTCTCTCTCTTTAATAAAAGCTCACCTTTGTCAGCGCTGACAAAATGTTTGTCTTCGCTGCCTCGTTAGCGTTTGCTCTGCCCCAGCCGCCGCCAGCACCGGCACAAGCAGGATGGATCCATGCGGAGCTGTGCTGGAAAATTAGGTCCTGCCCTCCGCTGCCGGGCTGGGGAATAGAGAATTTTGGGCGTTTTGCTCCTCAGTTCCCTGGGGATGATGGATTGGGGAAGGGGCGGTGCTGGCTCTGCTCCGTGGTTGCTGCTGCTGCAAATGGTGATGGGGAGCGGGGCACGGAGGGACCCCGGCCAGGTGGGTGCTCGAGGGGGGCACGTCCCCATGACTCTGCGGTGCAGGGGGACAGGGCTCTGCTCTTCACCCCGCCTGTGGGGCTGGTGGGCGAAGGTGGCCCCAAAGAGGAGCTTGAACCCTTCCTGCCCATCTGGCTGGGCGCTCGCCAGGCTCCTCTGCTCCCAAATAACCCCCGCAGGAGACAGCCCGGCTCTTCTGCTCAGCACCTCCTCTGCGGTGGGGGTTCTTCCCCTCCAGCCGAGTGGAAATGTTGCATGAGATGATGGCAGCACGTCCAGGTCTCCACAGGGAGGACCGTGAGCTCTGGTCCAGGCTTTGCCCGTGATGCTGCTGCCACCGCCGGGATGCCACACTGCCCGTCATCCCCATCCCTGGTCCTCTCCGAGCACCGTGACGGGTGCTTGGGCTCCTGCAATCCGGTGCTGCCCAGAGCAGCCTCTGCATCTGCAGAGCATCCGGCCATGGTGGGTGCTGGGACCACTCAGTGACCCTCCCGTGCCCACCATCCTGTGCCACCTTGTCCTGGTTCACCCTGTCCCCCCTCCCGGGGCTGTGCAAGGACAGCGCAGATGTGCTGAGCGCTCGGGGCGCTGGCTCCCGCGGGGGCTTGGGGACGAGCATCCAGACACCCGTAAGCCTGGACGTGCGGCTGCACTTTTAAAAATTGCGGAACGGATGGAAATTTGGCTGCAGGCAGCGCGATTGTGTTCTGGGCGTTAGAGCCAGCTGGAGTTGTTGAGCACAGTCGGTGTTCCTCTGCGGGGAGCGGAGATGTCGGGGGGGCTCTGATAGTGTCTAAACCCAGCGTCAGTGCTGGGCCAGAGGAGTCTGGAAATGCCAAGTGGTGAGTTCCTCGTGGAAAATCCTTTTCTGCGCCCCTGGAGCCTTGGGAAGTGGCTGGGGGCTGTGGGGACAGCCGGGTGCCCACCTTGGGGGGGGACAGTGCAGATGTGGCACCTGGGGCACAGCTGGCTCACAGCATCACGGGGAGCCTGGGGGCTCCTGGGGTCTCTGGGAAGTGATGCCTCCTCCTTTGGAGCATCAGTGGGGGGGTCACCTGTGAGAGGGGGACTGGGGGGGGCCTCGTGTGAGGTGTCCATCAAGGCTGGTGGGTTTGTGGGGTTGGGGACAGGGGTGTCCCTGACCCCCCAGCAGCGTGCGGGTCTGGGTGCTCCCCCACATCCTTCACTCGGTGCTCCTGGTGCTTTTAATTGAGGATTAAATAAATGCAAGAAGCAGCCAAAGCCCCCCCAAAGGCTGCCACCCCGAGAGCCAGCTGTGCCCGTGCCAGCCTTCGCAGGGGACAGAGCTGTCCCTGCCCGCACAGCCGCTCTCCTCTCCATCGCCCGGGACCGTCCGGCACAGCCGGTACACCTCGCCGAGCTCTGCACAAGCGCCCTGATTTATTTCCACCCCCCTCGCTAGAAAATCGCACGTCGTTGGTGAGCGGAGCCAGCGCAGCTCCCGCTTCAGAGACTTTTCGCTTTTCACCCTGCTCTGTTTACTTTCTGGGCCTTTTTAATTGCTTTTTAGAAGTCTGTTCTCAGCCTACAGCTATTTTGGAGATGTGGGACGGAGATCTTCGTCTGGGTGACTAATAAGTAATTTATAGAGCCTTGGCCAGCGCCGCTCCAGCATTTCTGCCGGCCAGACAGGCGTTACGGCGCGGCAGACGTGTCGGGACACGCGCGGGCCAGCGCGTCTGAGCAGCACCTCCCCATCTCTAATCGGCTTAGAGCGGCGTGAGCGGGGGGGTGCTGGCAATACAAGGATAAACAGGTCCGGTCCACCGTGGTCTGCCATCCGAGGGAGCAGGCAGCATGGCCCCAGAGCCGCGATGCTCCGCTCCGGCTGCCCCGGGGCTGGGGCACGGCTGCGCCTGGCAGAGCCGGGGCGGTCTGCACAGATGCGCTGCTGGGGAAGCTCATGGGAAAAGAATTTCCCCCAAAACAAGGTCTTGACTGTTAACCTTCCCCGGCGAGCAACAAGCCGGGCATTGATTTCCTGCGCTGATTTATGGCGTGCATGGCTGGTGCTCCCCGCCACGGCCAGCTCCCCGCCGCCGTACCCGCTGCCACGGGGTGCTGCCCGCAGCCCCCAGCCCCCCGACAGCTCTGCAGCCCTGGGATGGGCCAGCGGCTCAGCTGCCGACGGGATGTGTGGGGTGGGATGCGTGGGGTTGGGGTGTGTGGGGTTGGGATGTGTGGTGTGGGATGCGTGGGGCAGGATGTATGGGGCAGGATGAGTGGGTCGAGCCAGCACCCTGCACCCCTCCGTGGGGCAGGGACAGCCTGAGCACCCCAGCACCGGGCAGCACTGCCAGCCCCCTGCACCGAGCATCCCTTCTCTGCCCTCACCTCTCCGCCAATGGCTGATTTTTTTTTTTAATTTTAATTTTTATTTTTTTTCCTTTCCTCTTCGCTGTTGTAAAAGCCCTGAACAATAGCCTGCATTTATCCGGAGCGCACCAGCCTGCCAGCTGGCGGCAGATCAGCCTTCTCATCCCCTTCCAGGGCTCTTAAAGACAACTGTCCCAAAAACCGGGGCATGTGCTGCTCCGAGGGCTCCCTGCTCGCTTAAATGCCTGGGCACTGGTACAATTAATGTTGAGCGCAGCATTCTTGTTTCCTGGTTGCCATTCTCTGCGAAACAATGGGGTGTTTTGCCCATGAAATTACCGCTCTGATTAGGAGGAATATGTCCATCATTAGACTTTCAAATGCGATCCTTCTGCGGGCGCGCGGGCGCTGGCAATCCGGCCGAGATTACTCCGGCGATATTTCTGTTCCTGAAGGAAATAGCAAGTGCAAATAGGGCAATTTTATACACTTACTGGGGCCGGGGATTTGCATTGATGGATGCTGTTGTGTTCGCAGCGACGACAGCTGGGGCTGGGGCATGCACAGGCTCCAGCAGCTCGCAACCCTTGCTCTGTGTATATATATTTGTGTGTATATATATCTATATGTCTGCATACGTGTAATAATCCACATTTTAAGAGGGGCCCAAGCCAGGACAGGCAGCTCTGCCAGTGCTGCAGCCTCGACCTTGAAAACCTTTGAATTCCGAGCAGACATCCCAGGTTTCTCCAACAGCAAAGTCCCATCAGAAACCCCCTGTTGGGAGGGAGGGGAGCAGAGGAGCGGGTCTGGGGGCTGGACTGTTTGCACAGCATGGGGGGCACGGGGTGGAGCCCCTCAGCACGGGGGGCTCTGGGGTGCAGCGGCACACCGGGGTGGTTTGTTTGGGCTTCCCGCTGCGGTGAGCTCTGCAGCACACCGGCAGCATGTGAGCCCCCAGCAGCGTGTGTGTCCCCCCGCCCAGGCTCACCCCGAGCCCCTTCCCCCCGTTTCGGGGGGAAGGGGCTCGGGGTGAGCCTGGGCGGGGGGACACACACGCTGCTGGGGGCTGCGCCACACAAAGTGTTTCATCCTAAAATAACCCTGCGAGTAGAGGGTAGGTGAGGCAGGTGAAGGATGCAGCGAGGCATCAGCATCCCCAAAATCGGTGGCGGGATGCTGCTGGCAGCAGGGGGGGGGGGTTATCCCTTCCTTTGGGCAGGTCGGGAGCTGGGGAGCCAGGGGACGCCCGGGGCTCAGGGCTGTGCCCAGGCACTTCTCCCCGCTTGGTTTTACTCCTGTTTTCCCCAAACCCACAGTGGTCAGAGGTCCTGGTGCCCACCCACAGCTCCTGCCCCCGGCCAGGCCTCCCTGGCTGATAAAATGTCCCTTCCTGAGCCTTGGGGAGGATTTTTTCCGGAGTTCAGCCAGTTCCCAGGGGAGAGGGGAGGCTGGCAATCAGCTCACTCATTCCTGGCTTATCATGGTGGCAAACCTCTGACCTTCAAACACGGCTGGTGCGGTGCCCAGCCAGCAAACCGCCAGCCAAACAGCTGGAAATTCACCAGCGCTTCCTCATTGCTGCCTGAAACCTCCCCGCGACCCCCAGGACCCCCCGGGGATGCTGGTGCCACTGGGGTACCCCTCCTGGGATGCTGGCCCGGGGATGCTCCCGCTGCCCGACGTTACAGATCGAGGGCTAAAAAAAGGGAGAGCCAGGGGGGTGGATGGGGTGTTCCTCCCCCTGCCCCAGTAGGGAGGTGGATGAGGCAACTGGTGTGTCACTGGGAACGGAGGAATGCGGCAAAATGGGAAGGGGGAGGGAGAGGAGAAAATTAATAATTATCTAAACCGCACCCCTATCGCTGCTCATCAGAATTTGCCCGTACTTCATCCCAGCCTCCTTTCTTCTTCTTGCCTCCAGTAAGTACTTTAACATCCTTTTTAAAAATTAAAGGGGGAGGGTTATGGAACAGATAAGAGATAATTGCCTAGCTTTGACTCTTCTATTGATGTGAAAATAGGATTGGAATTACTCACTCTAGTTGAAAGGTTAGTTGAAGGTTATTACAGGAAAATTGTTATTCATACATTTTTTCTGTGCGGCTGGATAGCCTAAAAGATTAAATTCACAGAGTGCATAATGACCCATCACAACGGACAATGGTGGGAATAATCTCCAGAGACTCCAGATAACAGAACAGAGACTTCTTTGAATAATTCATGGTTCAACAGACATCCCTCACTAACAGATTACATGTGAGTTTTCATTAGAAAGGAGATAATTTAAAGTAGCTTTAAAAATAAACCGGTATTTTTAACGGAAGTGGAATTACCATAAGCGTTTGCGCAGTTTGTTTATGCTTTAATAAATCTACTTTCCTCCTGACCTTCACGCCAGGGGAACAAAACGCCGGGGGGATAAAGAGAGTCATTGTTTGTGACAGTCCGCTCTCATCCCATCCTGCTGAGCAGCGGTTTCCCATTCTGCCTGCCTTCAACACCCAGGAGTGCTCCGGGCGCAGAAGGATGCTGGGGACATCCTGGACCACCCGGCGCTGGGCGGGGATGCTGCTGGAGATGCAGGGACCTGCTGCGCTCCCTCCCCCAGCATCAGAATCACGCACTTGCTCTGGTTAATCTTTTAATTTCATCTCCTGGAGTAGCTATTACACGGGAAAAGCTGATTGTTTGGTAAAAGCACGTGTTTGTGAAGGTTTCACGGAGGCCCGATACGCATCTATCGCATTGTTGTGAGCTGCGACAAATAGATCTTAAATAATTAATTGGTATTTAGTAAACACATCGCAGTTATCGTCTCCAATCTAAATTAAATACTAATTAGAGCTATATAGCTCGCTGCCAGGGACTGCTTCGATTACAACTTTTCCGACCAGGGGGATGAGAAGGTTGCTGTCGCTCCAGAGGGCTGAGCGGGGCATTTCCCCAAGGGGGGATCGGGGGTTTGATTGTTGCATCCGGGCAGGTTTGGGGATGGGCTGCAGGTCCTGGGGAAAAAGTGCAGGATGGAAGCTGTAGTGCGGGCAGCATCCCTGCTTCTTTATCATTTTCAGGCTTCACTGCCTCCGTGGCGGGTTTAAAAGCAACTATTTCACCGCTGGCGAAATAAAACCGGTGGGGGAGCGGAGGTGGTAATTATAGGGCAAGGTAAGATAAAGCAAATATTTGCCAGGTGACTCGTTGCCAGCATAGCTGAGTGATGCGCAAGCATTCCTCGGGGACAGCGTCAGCTCGGGAAATATTTACCTTCTCCCATCGGGTGGATTTGTGGGCACGGCGCAGAGTCAACCTTGGGTAAAGCAACGCCATCACGTGCGGCCCCTCGGTCCTGCCTCCGCGCTGTCGACGGGGCGTGTTTAGAGCAAGACTTTGACCTGCACCGACTGTTCAAAAGGCAAAAGGAGGAACTTTGCTGCGACCGGCAGCATTTCCCTGGATTTTTCTGGCCTTGCCAAGAGCCGGCTCCGCGGTGAGCTCTGCAGGAACAACGCTTTCCTTGTCCTGCAGGAGATGTTTGCTCTGATCATCATCCTCCTGCGGCCGAGGGGCTGTTCCCCCGGGATGGCCGGGGCTGGGCAGAGGAAAACGCTTTTCTGGGAGGTTCTGGAGCAGCAGCAGCAGCTCCCAGGCAGCTCCTCCTGCCCCAGGGCACAGGATGCTCCGTGCTTTGCTCACAGCCATGGGAATTCCCTGCTCCACCCTGGTTTGATGAGGTATTTTCCAGGGTCTCCAGCAGGACTGGAACTTGCCCATCTCCACCAGCTTTGGGTCAGGCTGGTGCAGATGGAAAGCCCTGGGGCAGACGGGATGATTCCCTGAAGTCCTTCCCCAGCCCCAAACTCCCTGGAGAGAAAAGTTGAGTTTTTAAATGTGATAAAATCCTGCACCGCGGGTTGTGAGCTGTGTGCCCCAAAGGACGGGCAAACCCCCCTTCCTGGTGGCATGCATCAGCTATTTTGCATCCCTCCGTGCAAAAAGACAAAAAAAAATTGTGTTTTTGTCCCAACCTGCACCGGCTGATCTGATTTCTGCCCTTGCCCGGCTCCGGTGGGCTATGCAGCCAGGATCCTGCGTGCCGTGGGGAGCCGGGATGCTCAGGTTTGCAAAGGAAATCCTGGGAAAGTGATGAAGGGCGTGCGTGGTGAAGTGTGAAACGCGAGCGGTTCCTCGGGTCCTGTCCCGCCGGAGCATTCACGGAGAGGGATTTATCTCCGCGGGGGAAACGGAGCAGGCACGAGGGTTTGTTCTCACCCCATCTCCCTAGGTATGAGGGCTCGTTATAAATAACCCTCCAGTCTAGAGGATGAGGCTGAGGACTTCTATAGATTCAACGTGAAACTCGAACACCTTCCACTGAAGCTTCTGTCAATAAATCATTTTTTAATTATAAGCTTAAATTATCAGCTAAGCACGTCTCAATGATCTCTGTGAGATGTTCGGAGCAGTGTTAAGGAGGCTTAAGAAGAAAGTTGTTTATTAGATGCTTTCTCCTTTTTCCCACCTCCCAGCAAACCAGTCTTCCAAAGCGTGTGTGTGGGGTGGGACACGGGTGAAATCCAGCCCACGCCCGGGTCAGGGGCTGAGCGAAGCCCTGCCCGAGTGTCCGGCTCTGTCCCACCTCCGACACACGGAGAGATCAGCGGGTTTGATTCACCGCTGCCTTCCTGGCTCACGTACCAGGGTTTGTCTTGGCGTAGTTCAGCAGTGCTCAGGTGCCCTGGAAATCATTTTGACATGTGTCAGTGCTGGGGGGGTCCCAGGGGACAAGGACCGGTGGGGTCACAGCTCCCGGGGGGCAGCCTGGGGACCCCATTTGAATCTGAGCATCGTGATTTTGCCTACAGACAATGCACCTTGCTGCTGTATGCAACGACGACCCGGAGCAGCATCCTTCCGATTCTCCGGGGAATCGTCGCAGCCCAGAGGCAGAGACGTGGAAAATGGATGTGAGATGCTGCTGCCGGTGCTTTGGCGATGATGGAGCCGGAGAAGCGTGTGTGGGGCATCATCCCGAGGCCCTGGGGCAGCCAGGTGGGTATGGACTAACGGATGCTGTTAATGGGAAGGGAAGAGTTCCTGGTGGGTGAGACCTCCCCCTCGTTTGGAACAGCCGCCGGAGCAGGGCACTTTGCTCCGCAGGTTGCTCCCTGGCCGCTCAAAATCAATTCACGGATTCTTTTCTCCTTTGCAGGAGGAGATTTATGGTGTTTCTCATCCCTGAGTTTCCCAGGTTCCCTTTATTAAGGCAGTTAATCAGAGCTGTACAGCCCATTAGCGGGTGCGGAGCTGCCAGCGGCGCCAGGGGCTGTGCCCCCCCCAGACCCAGGCAGGAGCAGCATCACTCCCACGGCAGGGCAGGGCTGCTCCTGCGGGGTGACACGGAATGGGAACAATTCAGACCATTTTCTGGTGCCTCTTCTCCTCCTGCAGGAGTGCCTGACCCATGGATTGTTGCTGCAGACCCCGTGCAGGGTGCCGCGCTGCTCCTGCGAAGCCTCTCTGGGTTGGAGAGGTCTGGAGATGCTCAGACGAGAGCACTACCGGCGTCGATGGCAATCCTCCTCAGCAGCTCTCATCCTCCCCAGCTAGGCTCTGATTTCGCTCTTTCTTTTCCTCTGCCCCGATTAATCTCATTTCGTGGGTTCCATGACAACATAAGCATCCGAGGAGCTCGCTCTCGGAACCGTTATTGAGTTAGGTGCAGGGAGGTGGGGCTGGCTCAGCCCCCACCCACGTTAACCCGATGATGCTGTGAAGGTCGAACGCAAGAACCAGCCGGAGTTTTAGCAGCAGGGAGGCGTGGTGGCTCTTTGCTGTGTGACATACCCACCGGCTCACCGCACTGCCCTGGGAAGGAGGATTTAACCTCTCCTTCCACCTTCCTTCCATGCGAGCAGAGGCGGGAGGGCAGGAGCCCCCCGAGCCCCTCCGCGGGGACCAGCTGGTGAGCGGGCGATGCTCGAGCCCCGGCTGGAAGGATACCCCGTTTTTGTCACCACTAAAGAAACTGATGGTTTATTCCATCCGGTCCTCAGTTACTGCTGGTAGAAATGAGAAAAAAAAGCTACAAAACCCCCTAGATGGCTGCAATCAGAGGGGGAAGAGGTCCCCCACCCCAGCGAGGCTGTGTATCCAAAAAAATCCTCCTTTTATTTTTTTTTTTTTTGCTGCAGCCCTCGGAAACATCTCCGTGTGGGGCTGCAGTGGGCTCCTGGCGGGTGTTCCCCAGCCAGTTCCAGCGTTAGCTCCGGGGAACAGGCACGGAGCCCGCGTGCTGGTGTCCCCATCCCTGCCTGGGGCTGCGCTCAATTGTCTTTTCTCCCTGTTTTAATCCAGGAAAGCTCGGGACAATTTCAAGGTGCACCTTTCTCTTTGCCCACGATGTCTTTAAAGGAGCAGGAATAGGGCAGCTGGAGCGCACAGTGCCAGCGGCGACCCAAGGCACCCGGGTACGAATATTTTGTGTGTTTGCTTTCATCTCGTCTGGCCGAGCGGCTCCAAACACCCTGAAGCCCGCAGGCAGGAGCGCATGTGCCATGGCCAGCCCTCCCGAATACCCACGCGGCCCTTTAATGATGAGAAAAGCCGATGATGTGCGAGACCCTCGCAGGCTGTTAGCGCTCCCATGTATCACAGCTCCGGAGCCTGGCAGAGAAAACGGCGTTAGTGGCGAGGGAGAGAGCGGCGATGGGCTGGGCAGGGACGGGGGATGCTGCAGCCCAGGGCTTTGGGGGATGCTTGTTTGGCAAAGAGACTGGTCGGAGGCTAGAAAGCGTTTCTGACCTCGCTAAATGACTCTGCTGTCGTTAGCTTTCGTTGCGCCGTGGCAGCGCGGGTACTGGGTGTCAGCGCTGATTGATTGTCGCGTTTATTAATTCCAGCCGCAGAGGGGGAGCTGGTGGCATCGCCGTGGTGGCAGGGATGCGCTGCAGATCAAGTGAAATGCAAATCCAACCGAGCCACGCACACCCAGCTCTCCTAAAGCCAGAGGCGGGCAGATTGGGGTGCCACGTCCTGCGGTTATGACTTGAGATCACGGCTCGCTTGTTTCTCAGCCTTTGCATCGCTCGTTGCAGCCCGCGGGCTTGAGAAAGCTGCTGCTGCTCTGTCCGGCGCTGTGACCTGCTCCCTGCCCGCTGCAGGAGTGAGGTGTCTGGTTTGTACTGGGAATGGTCAGAAGTCAGTGTTCCGGCAGCTCGGGGACTGTCACTCGGGGATCCCAGGTCCACGGAGCGAGCACGGAGCCAGCGGGCTGCCGCATCCTGCCCACCGGCACTGCGGGGCGTGGGGGCTGCAGGAGGGCTTGGCTGCTCGCAGGCTCCCAGTTCTCCCTCCCCAGGAGAGCTGGTGTGCTCTTGCCTCTGAGAAAACGCCAATGCTTTGTTCACTGACCTGGAGCCGGCTGGACTCCGGGCTGAGGTGGTATTTAATTAAGAAGTGTGAAATTTTCCACTCCAGCCCTGGTTTACCATCTGGTATAACGGGGAGAGAGCAGGTTTTTTCCCTGTTTATTATTCTCCTTGTTGCTACCAGACCAGACCCGGACCTGGGGAGTCTTCGGTGTTAGCATCCAAGTGTGTGCTTTTATGCACAGTGTATGCAAATGCTAGGTAATTCATTTTATAAAACTATTTTTATTGCAGTTCCCAGCGCTCCTGGTACCAGCTGCGATGAGAATCACTTGGATGCTAAAGTGCTGTTGACAAAATTGTTCCCAGCGGCACAAACGCACAGATGCACGTCTCCCTTCCTCTGACACTCAAGGTACTGGGAGGATGAAGGCAGCGATGCAGCCGAGCCCTCCGGAGATGCGCAGGGGTCGTTTGGGGACAGCAAGCCGCTAACGAGCGACCGCCTCCGCGCAGACGTGCTCAGACTGTGAGAGCCCTGGGATGGGGAGGACGCGGCTGGACCTGGGGAATCGCTAAACCCAGCCTTAGGGGGGAAAGGCTGAGTTAGGAAGAACTTGCCTTTTAATCTGCTGGGGAGCAAGGGAGCACCCGCATCCCCCGGCGCGGGGCTGGAGGGTGGGATGGGTGGGCAGGGGCAGGGAGAGGGGGCTGGCAGCCGGAGGGGATTCGGCTCATCTGCAGAAGGCAAACTGGTGGAAAAAGGCTGGGGGGCAGCTCCTGGCGTTGGTGTTGGGAGGTTTGGCTCAGCCCTGTGCGGGGAGGTGGGCTGTTAGGGGTTCCTGAGCCTTGGGGACATGGCACAGAGCACGGCTGTCCCCATCCCTGCACGGCTGCAGGGGGGCTCAGGGGTGGGAATGGGGTGACAGGAGAGTTTGGGGAGGAGGAGTTAACAAGGAGGGAAAATAGGAGATAAATAGCAAAAGAATGCTTCCGCCCATTCATCCCGCAGCCTCACTAAATGTACCATGAATGATTCCTTACAAAATTGAGCTGTGTGTGCGCTCGCTTGATGGCACTGCGATGAATTGCTGCTTTAGTAAATCTGTCATGTATGCGCAGACTTTATGGCTTTTTTCTTAAACGGTAAGAACGGTGCATCTCTTCGGCTTGGGTATCTCTTGTCATGAGCAAAATGAGATCCCAGTGCGTCGTCCTGAGCCCCCAGTGTTTGTGCTGGTGGCTGGGGCAGGGGTGCCGGCACTGTGCTGGCTCAGGTGTTGGGATGAGAGCTCTGGAGGCATGGCTGCGGGCATGCAATGTGTGTCCAACGCATGTGTGTGCAGCACATGCATCCATCGTGGGCATCCAGCACGAACATCCAACGCCGAGTCCAGCACATGCATCCAGCGTGGGCATCCAGCACGGACAGCCAACGTGGAGTCCAGCACATGCATCCAGCGTGGGCATCCAGCATGGACAGCCAATGTGGAGTCCAGCACATGCATCCAGCGTGGGCATCCAGCACGGACAGCCAACACAGAACCCAACACATGCACCCAGTGTGGGCATCCAGCATGGACATCCAACGCCGAGTCCAGCACATGCATCCAGCATGGGCATCCAGCATGGACATCCAACGCGGAGCCCAACACATGCATCGAGCGTGGGCATCCAGCATGGACATCCAACGCCGAGTCCAGCACATGCATCCAGCATGGGCATCCAGCATGGACATCCAATGCGGAGCCCAACACATGCATCGAGCGTGGGCTTCCAGCATGGACATCCAACGCCGAGTCCAGCACATGCATCCAGCTTGGGCATCCAGCATGGACA
>WKFP01015320.1:143885-154681 GCA_011057875.1 Pterocles orientalis | reverse complement strand
TAAAAAAAAAAAAAATAAAGGTGATTGTGTCGCTGATGTCCCGTCAGTAGCCGAGGATCCGACCGAGTCCCACCATCACTAACACACCGAACGACGCACGGGTACGACAGTAGGAACAACTTTTCACCAGTGGACACCTTTGCTCAGCCTGGGTACGCGCTGCACGGCAAAGTCACGTCCCGACGGACGCTTCAGGTCGGGGCAAGGGCGGGGGGGAAGAGGAAAAAAAAAATAAAAATTGCCACCACCAAAACCATCAGTGGAATACAATTACAGCAGACGAAAAATACACAACTAGTGTACCGGGAGGGGTCCCCCACCCTTCCAATGCTATTTACTAGTCCGTTATTTACATTTTTCACAAGTCTTATGCAGGATGCACCAAAAAAAAAAAAAAAAAAGAAGAAATAAAAACACAAAAGAAAAGAAAAAAGAAAAGATTTAAAACTATCAAATGCTACTATTCACAAGGACGTGTTATTTAGCTCAGCCATTACTGACAGCGCGCAGATGGAGCCAAGCCTTTGACAGAAAACGCTCACACAACACTTTCCTCCCCAGCCAGCCGCAGCCAAACAGGAATATTGGGTGCGCGCAGGCATGTTGTTATCCTCGCAGAAGCCAGAAAGCGCCATGGACGCGCGCCGAAGGCAGAGCTGCCGTTAAAAATTAATATGATCTTGGCTTCTACCCCAAAGATAAACAGGGTCCCCCCCGAACGCGGGGCTCTCAGCAGGATCAGTGCTCCCCTGTGTCCCTGTGGAGCTGCAGCATTGAGAGGTCACCGTCGGAAGCTGGGCTGGGGTTGTCCCCAGGCTGGGGCACTGATGCTGTCCCCCCGCTCTGCAGCCCTGTGCCATGAGCATCCTCCGCCCGGGCGGGAAAGGTGGGCACGGGGCAAAGGGTGGGCACGGGGGTGGGCATGGGTTGGGGGTGTGCAGCCTGGAGGGGAGAAGGCTCCAGGGAGAAATTCCAGTGCTGAAAGGGGGCTACAGGAGAGCTGGGGGGGCTCTGGATCAGGGGGTGCAGGGACAGGACCAGGGGAACGGTTTGAAGCTGCAAGAGGGGAGATGGAGATGAGAGATTGGGAAGAAATGTTTCCCTGTGCGGGGGGTGAGACACTGGCCCAGGGTGCCCAGAGCAGCTGTGGGTGCCCCATCCCTGGAGGGGTTCAAGGCCAGGCTGGATGAGGCTTTGGGCAACCTGGGCTGGTGGGAGGTGTCCCTGCCCATGGCAGGGGGTGGCACTGGGTGGTCCCTTCCCACCCAGACCATCCTGTGATGCCATGGTCCTGTGGGCACAGGCATGGGCACAGGCAGAGCAGTGCCAGGCGCTGTGCCCAGGGCTCCAGGTGCCCGTGTCACCCGCAGAAGGGACAGGCTGGCAGGCACCAGCTGCCCAGTGCAGCCAGTGGGGGCTGGCGGGGGTGAGCCCCTCCGGAGAATCCCTCGGCCATCCCTCCTGCCATGTGTGCCAAACCATGCTCACGGGTTTTTCAGCAGGCAAAAGCTCCGCAAGGTTTTTCTTTTTTTTTCTGTTGTCGTGTTTTGTTGGGTTTTGTTTTGGGGGTTGGTTCTTTTTTATTTTTTTTTTTTAAGAGGGATTAAGCCAAATTAGTTTTTATCTGTTTCTGCAGTTTTCCACTGGGATTCAGCGAAGCACCAGTGCCTGAGAACAGAAAAACGATAAACATCTAAACGCAGCCACTCTGAGTACTGTTTTATCTTTGCCATTTGAAGTGATGACACCCTTCAACCAGATAAACAAAGCAGCGAGGAGGGGCATGTTGTTAGATGGAGTGTGTAACGAACAGAAGACTCCCCGCCACATTACAGACAATGGCAACGCACAATCATTCATTATAACTCAATTACAGTAATTAAAACTGGTGGGATGCAGAGGCAGAACAGACGAAGGGAGCGGTGCCAACAGAATTTACACTCCGTGTCATCAGCTAGCGATAACAACAGCTGATGGTGTCCCGGAGCCTCCTCCCGCCATCTGTTCCCAGAGCCGCCGCCGAGGGCTGGCACGAGGTGCCGCAGCATCCCGGCATGGTGCAGGGATGGAGAGGGGTGGGAAGGGGCTCCCGGCCCCCCGCGGATGCTGTGCTGCGGGAGGTGCTGCCCCTTGCACCCCGGAGGGCAAGGGACCCCCCAAACCGGGCACAGGGACCAGGGAAAACAAGGGGGAACAGGGTACCCTGGTGTCCCTGCTCCCCGTGGGGCAAATGGCACGGCTGCCTGCCCAGGGGGAGAGCCTGCGGCGGTCTGCTGCGCTTCTGGGCTGAGCACGGCATGGCATGGCACGGCATGGCACAACATGGCACAGCATGGCATGGCATGACATAGAATGGCACGGCATGGCACAGAATGGCACAGCACGGCATGGCACTGCACAGCACAGCACGGCATGGCATGGCATGGCATGGCACAACATGGCACAGCACTGCACAGCACGGCATGGCATGGCACAGTATGGCATGGCATGGCATGGCATGCGATGGCACGGCGTGGCATGGCAAAACATAGCACAGCACAGCACTGCACAGCACGGCATGGCATGGCATGGCATAAAATAGCACAGCATGACACGGCACGGTATGGCATGGCATGGCACGGCATGGCACGGCATATCATGGCATGGCACGGCGTGGCACTGGGAGCAGGGAGTGGTGCCCAGACCTGGGTGGCTGCACCCAACCGCAGCTCCCTCCCCAGGCAACCTCTGTCCTCTCCGGCCAGGGCTGCAGGAACCACACCGCTGTGGGAAACCAGCGGGGAGCAACGCCAGGGTGCAGCCAAAAGGGTAAGGGTGTGGGGTGCACCCGAAAGGGCAACGGCTCTATAGGGTGCACCCGACGGGGCAGTGGCTCTATAGGGTGCACCCAAAGAGGTAACGGCTCTATAGGGTGCACCCAAAGAGGTAATGGCTCTATAGGGTGCACCCAAAGAGGTAACGGCTCTATAGGGTGCACCCAACGGGGCAGTGGCTCTATAGGGTGCACCCAAAGAGGTAATGGCTCTATAGGGCACACCCAGAAGGGGCAGTGGCTCTATAGGGTGCACCCGAAGAGGTAACGGCTCTATAGGGTGCACCCAGAAGGGGTAGTGGCTCTATTGGGTGCACCCAAAGAGGTAACGGCTCTATAGGGTGCACCCAGAAGGGGCAGTGGCTCTATAGGGTGCACCCAAAGAGGTAACGGCTCTATAGGGTGCACCCAACGGGGCAGTGGCTCTATAGGGTGCACCCAAAGAGGTAACGGCTCTATAGGGTACACCCAGAAGGGCATCAGCTCAGGTTTTCTGCCCAGCAGCTGCTGGAATCAACCACCTCGTGCACCTCCTTCGCAGGAGCCTTTCCTCGCAGGAGAGCGATGCTGCAGCATCACAGCAAGAAATTGCTGATGAGAAGTGGGTGGTGCACCCCAAAAGGTGCCGTTTGGTGGATGCACGGGGCCAAAGCCCCCCAGCAGCTTGCCATCGGGGCACGTGGTGCTTCTCGGTGCCCTGCTGCGCAAGGGCTCTGCCTTCACACCCCGGAGCGTCACAGCAGCCGCCGAGACAGAGCTAAAAGCATGTTAAAGAAAAAGCCCTTATGAATATATAATAAAAAAAAATCAGTGTGGGGCTTAGAATACTTTAATTACAAAGTGCGGGCGTTGGGAGCGCAGCTGATAGCGTCAATGGGAACCGGAGAGACTGCGCCCGGCTTCTCCACCTCCTCCGTCAGCGCTTTCGGAGCGGCTGGAGTCAAACCAAATTAATTGCAAAGGGCAACAGTTTGCTGGGAACTGTTGAAAGCAGGAGCTGCGGCGGATCAGGCGCCCGAAGGGGTGATGCTGGGGTGGGGAGGGGAGGGGATGCCGGGCCCCACCGAACCCTTCCGCTCCCCTGCGCCGGGCTCTCCGAATCCTTCCAACAAAGGATTTCTTGCAATTTTTATCTTTTAATGGTCCCCTGTGTAAGCCCCTCATTCCATCCAGCTTAAAATCAGATTTAAATGCACTCATAACCATTTACCGCTGTACATTATCGGGAAACCACGCCGTCAGAGTGCTGCTCCTGCTTTTTATGCCTCCCTCGCAGCGGGCTCTGTCATGTTCAATACATCACGGGGAAGCCCCCGCAGGACCCTGCATATGTCCTAGTTCAGGGAAAGCGCTTTGTCTCTGCCGGGGCGAGAGCGCAGGAACGCGGGTGCTCCCGTCCGGCGCTTTCGGAGCCACCCAACCCCATCCCTGAGCCACGGCACCCCAAGGGCTGGCACCCCCCCTCGGCCCTCCGTAGGGTGGGGGGTCCCTGCTCCCAGCCCTCCGTACCCCCCCCGTCCTCGCTGCAGGCACCGCGCAGCTGGGTGATGCTTTGGGGGGAAAAATAAATTATGGGGTGCCCATGGGGGGACCCCCAAGGAGGACTGAGCACGGGCAGCCCCCAGACCCAGGGGAAGGGGGGAAGCAGGGGGCTGGGGGCTGTTCCTCCTCCAGACACCCTGTCCATGGGGGCGGGGGTCCCTGGGCAAGGGGGGGTCCTGTGCCCCCAGCCCCACTGCCCAGGAACAGCCCCTCGGGGCTCTGCTCGCTTTCATTAACAACTCCGGGCGGGTTTTCAGAGAGCAAACGCTTTATAGACACTTTGCTTTGGGTTGAGGTTCATTACATTTACTTTTTATTCTTTTTTCCTTTTTTTTTTTTTTTTTTTTTTTCTCCCTTTTTTACAAAAACCAGTTGTAGTTATTAACAGCTGTACATATTCTGCTACATACTTTGGTGTAAAGTTGAGAAGTCTGACTCCGTAACCCCCCGCCGGCTCCGGTACATGCAGTTCCTTATTTTTTCTATTTTTTTGGAGGAAAACGAAGCACTACCTCGCCAAGCAGTGACCACGCAGGACGCACGTTGGCCTTACCACGGGGGGAGCTTGCCATGGGGTGTGTGGGGGCCATTCAAAGCCCCCCAGCCCTTTCCACCAGACCCCAGGGCAGGGATGCTCCAAAGGGGGTGGATGCTGCACTCGGGGGACGGGCAGAGCCACCCCTGGGGACCCAACCTGAGCCCCAAACCATGGCCAGGGCCCCGCTGAGCCCCTCAGCAGGCACCAGCGCAGGGCTGATGGCACCAGGGGCATTTTCAGGGTCATTTTTCTGAGCCAAACCGCCCCCAGACCCACTTTCCTCAATGTGGTTTTTAAGAGCTCGTTTTTTCCTTCGTCAGTAATTAGTGACGAGGATGGAGCCCAGCTCTGGCGTGGCCGAGGCAGCACAAACGCTGGTTGCCTGGGACATTCCCCTTATTTTTCTTTTGAACAGAAAAGGGAAAAAAAATCTCCAACCCCTCTTATTTTGATAGGGGGGAAAAAAATAATTAAAAAAAAAAAATTCCCATGAGATCTCCTTCCAACCCCAGCGCCTCTCCCCCGCAGAGGGATGCGATGCTGAGCCCAGAACAGCCGGGTACCCATGGCCCCTCCTTCCACGTCTGAAACCAGGCAGCTCGCACCTGAACCCTAAGCATTATTCTTTTTTTTTTTGGACCAGATTAAAATCAAAAATTAAAAAATAATCCATAAAAACGTAGTATAAAAATTCTCTTCCATATGCTACAATACAGGGTGAGCGCTTCCGCTACACAAATACTTTTATTTCCCGTTATGTCCTTTTTTTTCTTTTTTTTTTTTTCTCCTTTTTTCAATCCCCTCGAGTACAAAAGGCTGAATCGGGGGCCGGGGCGGGGACGGGGTTTGCTTCATCAGATAGCAGAAGACACAAGACCACAAAGCCCACAGGACCCTAACCAAAGCCAGCCCCTTCCCCCCACCACACAAACCCTACTTGTTAGTAAACTTTGCTTTTAAAAAAAACTGTATTTTAAAGGTTATCAATTCTAATTCTTTACTTTCATTTGAATACAAAACACAGAAGTTGCTATTATCTTTCGTGGCTCCCTGAGCTGAATTTTACTAAGCTTTCTTTGAAATCACTCCTCACTGCTTCTGTCCGAAGACAAGAAGGGCTTGCGCAGACGATCCCGCAGCGTGGGCTTCCCCTTTTCTTCAAACGTACGAGCACAAAAAAAAAAAATAAATTTCCATATATATAAAAAAAAAAAAAAAAAAGTCACAATAAAAAATAAGTCCTTTATAGTGCCACCAAAGCGCAGACGGAAAGAACCAGAAAACCAAAAAAAAAAAAAAATTTTTCAAAATAAACCCCAAAAAACCCTAAAACCAAACAAAAAGTCCTTTAGGGCTTCAATGTGTGCCATAGTTGCAGACCTCCAAATAAATCCGTGTGTGTTGTACGCCGGGCCCTCGAGGCAGCGCCCCGCCGGAGCGTCCCCGGTCCGTGGCCGAGCCCCGGGGGCCGCCCGCCGCAGGCAGCCCCCCCCGAGCCCCCGCCGCTCCCCGAGTCCTGCCGCCGCCGGCTCTGCCGTAAAATCCACCCTTAGTAGATGACCTCGTAGACTGTGGCTTTCTTGTCACCAGAGCCCGTCACGATGTACTTGTCATCCGCTGAAATGTCACAACTCAAGACGGACGAGGATTCCTTGGACTGGGAAAGGTGGTGGGGGGGTAAGAACACCCATCAGTTTGGTTTCCCCACCGAGCAGCTGCATCTCCCCCAGCAGCATCCGCACCAGTGGTATCGCCGCATCCCACACGCTGGGTACCAATCCCATCGCCCCAAAAGGTTTTCCCCCCTCCCCAGGGCTGGCAGCCCCCTGGGATGATGCTGAGAGGGGGTCCCGGGTGCGGCCCCCCCCCCGCCTGGGATGCAGGGTCCTACCTGGAAGATGCTGGCTCCGTAGGGCGTCCTCCAGGCGTTGAGCAGGTTGTCTTTGCCGGTGCTCACAAACCATTTCCCTGCGCGTGGGAAACACGGGTCAGCAGCCGAAAAGCAGCGCTCCTGGTCTCCCACCCCACAGCTGGTCCCCCACCCCGTGGCCAGCAATACTGGAGCCCCCACCGGACCCCGTCAGTGGGCCGTTTACCCTCAGAAATCCTGGAGCAACTGGAAAATCTGGACATTTTCCCACCCCAGCCGCCCTCCTGGTGGGACGTGTCCCCCCACCATCGGCACACGGGCAGGCGCCGGTGCACCCCCCCACCATGCCACAGGGAAATTTGGGATTAATTTTGGGAATCACAGCTGGGATCATTTACAGGGATAACCCCCATCCCCACCATCCCTGGGACGGATCCTCAGCGCTCATCCCCCTCCCCACACCACGCCGCGCATCGTCCCCTCCCGCTGCGGTCCCCGCGCGTGTCCCCAGCTCTCGCCGGCGGCTGGGGGGCCGGGCGGGGGTCACTTACCGCAGTAGGCGAATTTGAGGGAGAGGACGCAGCTCTCGTGGAGGTGCAGCTGGTACTTGTCGGGCTTGGTGTGGTGCAGCACCTCCACGTTGCTGCTCTCCATGCCCACCGCCAGCCACTCGCCCGTCGGGCAGTACCCCAGCGAGAAGATCTGCAGAGGGGGGCACGGAGGGATGCTCAGGGTGAGGGGGGGGGTCTGCAGCCCCCTGCCCCAGCCCTGCAGCTGGCACCAGCCACCTCGGTGTCCCCAACAATTCCCCATCGGGGAGGGACACCCACCGCCCGTGGACCCTGCCCACACAATCCCAGTTTCCCCAGTTGTACGGCACTGGTGGAGGCTGCTTGGGCATAAGCCTAGCTGGGGAGGGGGGTGATCCTGCTGATTCAGAAGAAAAACAGCCCAACACGGGGGGAAGGACCAGCCCAGTCCCCCTAAATCACCGAGTGTCCCCAGCCGCTGAAAGGTGGGGACAGCAAAGCCAGGAGCCGGTAGGAAAAGGCAGTGGCACGGCTTGGGGACAGCCAGCTCCACGACGGTGACAGCGCCGTGGAAAATCCTGACCGTGCCGTGGGGTGAGCAGCTGGGACGCAGCTCAGCCCTCAGCCACGCCGCTGCATTTCTGGACCCTGATTTTTCTGGACGCCAGTTTCCCCAGCCGTATGGCACTGGGGGAGGCTGCTGGCCAGCCCTGGGGAGGTGCAGCGGGGTTGGGAGAGGCACATCTGCACATCTGGAGTGGCCAAACGAGAGCCATCGGCACCGGGATGGCTCCAGCCCCAGAGGCTGCTGCACTTGCCAGGACACAAGGTCCCAGCGTTGTCCCTTTGGTCATGGCTCCGGGAGGATGCGGGTGTCCCAGCCCTGCAGCATCCCTCCCATGGGGCACCCAGAGCGACCCCGGGACACCCGCAGGCATCCCAGAGCTAACGGGGACGGACCATTTCCCTCCCACAGCCACGCAGGAGCCAGCTGCTGGTGGATAAACCCCTGCCCGGGGTCTCCGGGAGCTGCTGCACGCCGGGGCCAGGCCGTCCACCCGTCCCGGGGCCGAGGGCAGCCCGCGCTCACCTGGGAGGTGAAGTCGTGCTGCTGGAGCTGGCGCCCTTCCCGCAGGTCCCAGGAGCGCACCGTGTTGTCCAGACCCCCCGTCCACAGCTTCGTACCGTCGTGCGAGATATCGATGCAGCTGGCACCGTCCGTGTGGCCTTGGAATTGCCTTTAAGCAATAAGAAAAAACAAAAATAACTCAAATCTTCAAGGGGAACACTGGCAAAAAGCACAAGGGAGCTGGCTGACGTTCCCTGGCACTGAGCACCACGGGTGCCATCCAGGAGCATCCTTTGCCCAGCCCCCCGAGCCCGCTGGGCTCATTTACAGACAGAGCACCAGGAGATAGCGTTGCCACCATCCCCGATGTCCTCACGCCAAAATATGTCCAGAAAGACCCTAATTATGGAAAAGAGCATCCCCAGGGCTCGCAGCCCCCCTGACCTGACGAGCGTCTGGTTGTGCAGGTCCCAGACGGCGATGTTGCCGTCGCTGCAGCAGGAGAAGCAGACTTTGGCGTCGGGGCTGATGGCCAGGGCGTAGCAGGCGGGGGCGGAGGAGGTCAGCTCGGCCTTGATGCGGGGCGTGGGGGACGCCAGGTCCCAGATGGTCAGCGTGCTGGCCTCCCCCCCCACGATCAGCGTGCGGCCATCGGGGAGGAGCTTGCAGGAGCGGATGTAGTTATCTCTGTTCTGGAGGAGGAAGGGGCGTTAGCAGGAGGGTGAGGAAGGATTCCTCGCGTTAGAGGTGGGGGAAAGCGGGGGGAAGACCCTCAACGTGTGCCCACAAGGTCACCCGTGTCCTGGGCTGCATCACCAGCAGGGTGAGGGAGGGGATTCTCCCCCTCTGCTCTGGTGAGACCCCCCCCACAGTGCTGCACCCAGCTCTGGGGTCCCCAACATAAGGACATGGACCAACTGGAGCAGTGGAGAGGATGGAGATGGTCCGAGGCTGAAGCATCTGCCCCAGGACAGGCTGAGAGAGTTGGGGGTGTGCAGCCTGGAGAGGAGAAGGCTCCGGGGAGACCTGCCAGTGCTGAAAGGGGGCTACAGGAGAGCTGGGGGGGCTCTGGGTCAGGGGGTGCAGGGACAGGACCAGGGGAACGGTTTGGAGCTGAAAGAGGGGAGATGGAGATGAGAGATTGGGAAGAAATGTTTCCCTGTGCGGGGGTGAGGCAGTGGCCCAGGTTGCCCAGAGAAGCTGTGGATGCCCCATCCCTGGAGGGGTTCAAGGCCAGGCTGGATGAGGCTTTGGGCAACCTGGGCTGGTGGGAGGTGTCCCTGCCCATGGCAGGGGGTGGCACTGGGTGGTCCCTTCTCACCCAAACCCTTCTGGGATTCTATGACACGCGCTTGGGGACCAGGAGCAACCCACCGCAGCTCACTCACGCATCCAGGACGCTGCAGCTCCCGCGCGCTGCCCCCAGCCCCTTACCAGACAGTCCAGCTGGGAGATGGGGCTCTTGCTGCCCGGCTGGCTGATGTCCCAGATCTTCACGCAGCCCTTGCCGCCGGTGTAGACGTGCCGGGTGGGGTTGCTGATGGTGACGGCGCACACCACCTCGCCGTGGCTCAGCGTGTTGATCTGCCGGGCGTGCCGCGGGATGCCGGGACCCGCCAGCGCGTCGTGCGGGAAGGGCACCGGCTGCATCTGCCCGTCGGCGCTCACGTGGAAGGAGTAGGCTCTGCCGGGGATGGCAAAGAGGGGGGTCAGCCCGGGGGGCAGGGGTTTGCTGCTGACCCACTGTGAGAAGGGGGAGAAGGAGCAAAGGCACCCGCCTTGCTGGGGGCCAGAAGCCACCATGGCTCTCCAGTGGCTTGGCCAGCCCCAGCCCCAGCGAAGCCCCCCACTCACCCCCACCCAGAACACAAAAAGACAAGAGGGGCTTACGGCTTCCCTCCGGGGATGGACGCCAGGCTGGAGGGCAGGCCGGGGGCTCTCATGGGCGGGTGGGGGTCAAAACCAACCTGCCAAGAGACACACACGTGGGTAAAGCCAGGCACGGGGTGGGCAAAACAGCTTCCCCTCCGCCAGCCCGGGACAGTGCGGGGATGCTCGGCGGGTCCCTCTTTCCCCTTGCTGCTCAACAGCTCATCGTTATTTTTTCCCTGGCAGACGGGAAGGACTGAGGAACCAGCCAAAGGTTTCTGGTCTGCAAGGACCAGCGTGGGACACGCTCACCTGTCCCAGGCTGTTCCCAAGCCCCCAGGGACAGGAGCAGCCAAGCCGCGTCCAGTACCCCGGCTGCAGAAACCCCCAGCCCCACATTAACGGCACAAACCCCCGGCCCCACATTAACGGCACAAACCCCCGGCCCCACATTAACGGCACAAACCCCCGGCCCCACATTAATATCAGTGTTTTGCTTCTTGTTTTTTCTGTATTTTGCCTTAAATCCTACGACTGAATGTCTAGCAAGAGCAAGGGGCTGCACG
>WKFP01015320.1:132009-142574 GCA_011057875.1 Pterocles orientalis | reverse complement strand
AGGGGATCCATTGATGGGAAAGGGGATCCTGCTGATGGGAAAGGGGATCCACTGATGGGAAAGGGGATCCTGCTGAGGGGAAAGGGGATCCACTGATGGGAAAGGGGATCCTTCTGAGGGGAAAGGGGATCCACTGATGGGAAAGGGGATCCACTGATAGGAAAGGGGATCCTGCTGAGGGGAAAGGGATCTGGTGATGGGAAAGGCTGATCCCACTGGCTTGCCCACGCGTCAGGAGTTGTCCCGGCTGGTGGGACCCCCCAGCTCCTTTGCACTGGGGCAGAAATGGTGCAAAACCCCCCAAAGGGCAGCTGGGACCCTCACACCCCACGCCATGGGGCAGCCCCACGTCCCGGCACCGCAGCACCCACTGGCACCCGAAGGTCCCACGTGGGGAAACCGCTCGGGGATGGTTTTTCCCCTGGGTTTGGGGAAGACAGAGGAACCCCCGGTCGGAGAGCGGCTCGCTCCAGAGCAGGGTTTCGACAACCAGGAACTCGTGTGTGTTTTGGATTTTAATCCGATGCGGCCGGGGCCATGTGCAAGATGTAATTTAAGCTCCAGCTCAGGGTCCAAATGTTCTCCAAGTACGGAGGTTTTGGCACTGAGGGTTTGGTTTTGTCCCAGCTTTCATGGCAAATTGAATAATCATATGAGGGAGAGGAAAGGAGAAAGAGCAAGAGAAAAAAAAAAAAACAAACCCAACAACTATCGACACTTCTTCCAAAAGTGGAAAGAACCGAAACACATTTTGGCTTCATCAGCTCCGAAACGGAGTTATTTCCCCCTAGATCTGGAACAGCCTTTCCAACAACATTTTTCAATTTAGCGTTTTATTAAAATACAGCTGTGCCCTGGCAAACCTGCGCAGAGCCGCCGCCCGCCACCACGGAGGTTCCCCGCTCCGCCGCCGCCGTCCCCGGCGTTACAGCTCCTGCCGGTGCCGCTGGCACCCCGCAGCCACCGCCTGCGCGGCTCGGGGACCTCGGGGAGCGGCTGGCGAGGACGTACGGTGGGAGATCCCTCTGCGCACATTTAAATCACCTACTGTTGCGCTGACTTTCTGGCCTTGTCTTTAATTATTCCCATGTTCATCGTTTTCTGCGGCTGAAAGGATTTTTTCCCCCTAAATGCATGCTCGCCTGACAATTAGTGCTGCTGGCTGCAAAAGCGCGGATGAAGAGCTGGAGATGGAGACGAGCCCTCAAATCCAAACCTCCCTCCTTGCTGCGGTGCCGATGGCCCGACCCAGCTCAGCACCATCCTGGCTCAGCACCAGGATCAGCCCCGGCTCAGCACCGTAGCGGGACCCCCCAGCCAAGCCAGCGGGGGTCCGGCCAGCGCAGCCGGTGCCGCACCGTGGTACAGGCAAACTCTTTTGGTGGGGAGTGATGAACAGGGTTTGCACGCTGCTGGGCAGCTGTGGGGCAGCTGTGGGGCACGGGTCCCGTGGGCTCATGCGAGCCCAGAGCTTCCCATGCAAGCTCGGCTCTGATGCTTGCGTGCAAGCGAGCAAATTAAAACCATGGCTGGGTGTGCTCCCCCCTGCCACCCGCCGAGGCTCACATGGACCTGCTGGGAGGTGGCTGTGTCCTCACCCTCCCCGGGGGCCCAGCCTGACCCCCGCCTGGTCCCAGGGAGGAGCCGGGTGCTGCTCTCTTGGGGTGCCAGGGGAGCCATGCGTGCCCACTGTGCGGGGGTCCGCTTGGCTCGGGTCACCGTGCCTTTCTGGCAGTGGCTCAAGCAGCATGGTCCCAGTGCCCAAGGGGACCCTCGAGCCAAACCGGGTTTTCCCTGGGGTGCAGGAGGGGTCTGGTGAGGTTCATGCACACCATCGATGCCCAGCATCCTCATCCTCCTGCCGCCCAGCCCGGGTTTGGAGCCAGGTGCATCCCCAGAGCCGGTACGACGGAGGCTTCAGAGCATCCCAAGCTGGGCTGGAGACCCTGGGGAGTTTGCTCGAGCCCAGCTCAGCCGGGAGCACGCACCCATGCACCAGCCAGCAGCACGTGGGGCTGGGGAGTGTGGCCCCGGGTTTTATTTCTCCCCCCAGGCAGCAGCAGGAGGGGAACCCCAGTCCCCCCCAGGCAGCCCCGCCGTTTCTCGCTCTGACTCATCCCGCATCCTGCACGGTGCCCGGCGCCGCGGCCGGAAACTCCCGGGACAGACGTGCATGGGGCGGCAAGGTCCTTCCATGGGTCGCAGCCCCACTGAGCCGTTACCTTCTGCATGTTCTGCACGTGAAGAAACCCCCGAAATAACCCCGAGCTCGGCTGAGTCCGTGGGGATTTACACACGTGCCAACAACCCCGGCACGGGGAGGGTGACCCGCAGGGTGCCAGGGACACACACAGGCACCGGGAGCAGGGACACAGGGTGGGTCGCAGACCTCGCAGGCATCCCCCCGCCCCAGTGCTGTAGGACCCGAGCTGGGAGCATCGCTGGTGATGCTCATCCCTCCTCCGGTGCGCAGGGCTCCTGGGAGCCTCCGGCTCTGCACCAGCCCCGATGGCTGCTGGACACAACGGGGAGGTGTAATCTCGTGGTCTCTGGGGTCTGGCACGTGGAACCGAGCTCTGGTGACCCTGCCCGGCACTCAGCCCCCCGCCCCGCTCCAGGGCAGGGACCGTCTGCCTCCTGCCACAGCCAGGGGGTTCCCTGGGGGGTGCAGTAACCTCGCTGCCAGATTTCACCCCAGGGTCAAACACAGCAAGAACAGGGTCAAACACAGCAAGAACAGGGTAAAGCAGAGCAAAAACGGGGTAAAACATAGAAATAACAGGGTAAAACACAGCAAGAACAGGGTAAAATGCAGCAAAAATGGGGTAAAACATAGAAATAATGGGGTAAAACACAGCAAAAATGGGGTAAAACATAGAAATAACGGGGTAAAACACAGCAAAAATGGGGTAAAACATAGAAATAATGGGGTAAAACACAGCAAAACCAGGGTAAAACATAGAAATAATGGGGTAAAACACAGCAAAACCAGGGTAAAACATAGAAATAACAGGGTCAAACACAGCAAGAACAGGGTAAAACAGAGCAAAAACGGGGTAAAACATAGAAATAACGGGGTAAAACACAGCAAAACTGGGGTAAAACATAGAAATAATGGCGTAAAACACAGCAAAATTGCGGTAAAACATAGAAATAACGGGGTAAAACACAGCAAAACCAGGGTAAAACATAGAAATAACGGGGTAAAACACAGCAAGAACAGGGTAAAACACAGCAAAAAAGGGGTAAAACATAGAAATAATGGGGTAAAACACAGCAAAACCAGGGTAAAACATAGAAATAACGGGGTAAAACACAGCAAGAACAGGGTAAAACACAGCAAAAAAGGGGTAAAACATAGAAATAATGGCGTAAAACACAGCAAAAACGGGGTAAAACATAGAAATAATGGGGTAAAACACAGCAAAAATGGGGTAAAACATAGAAATAACGGGGTAAAACACAGCAAGAACAGGGTAAAATGCAGCAAGAACGAGCTCTTGTCTAGCAGGGACACTCTGAGCATCCCCCGCCAGCCAGCGGTCCCGCTCTCACCAGGAGGATGCGCAGCCGGGAGGGACCCCCGTGGAGGGCGGTGGCCTCACCTGTCCCCGCGGGTGCCCCGCTGCGGGTGGGCTCCTTCCCCAGCACACGGGGCTGCTGGGGGCTGCAGACACCCCGGGTTTGAACACCCCACGTGCAAAGCTGCACCTGAGCCCTGCACCTGTGCGAAGAGCGGCTCCGGGGTGTCGGGGCTGGGGACCAGGTCCCGCAGAGCCCCCCATCCCTGCACCGCCGCCAGCCCCTCGTTACCCCTGCGATGGGACGGGAGGTGGCTGTTAATCAGCTACAAACTTAAGTCATTGGGCAAACCACCCTCCCGCTACTTTTGCAAGGAATTAGGCGTCTATAAAATCAAACAGCATGAATCTCGGAGATTTACACGCTGCTTTCTTAACAGTTTTCAGTATATTTCAATAGTTAATAAAACTAAATGCTGCTTTGTGTAAAAGGTAATAGATTACAATCTAGCGTATTTTACTAGCACTCAGTGTGTTCATCTAACACCTAATACGTTAAAGTTGGAATCTATGAAAAACACTTTGTGGAGATTAAAAGCAGATTTATCACAGATGTGCCTCAACATTATGCTTGGCTTGAACCATTAGACTCCTGGAGTTTAAAGGTTAGGCTTTAATGACTTCAAGGAAGTCGGTTACTTTTTAAAGCTTTAAATAAGCAGCGAAGTTGCCGGGGCCATTTACCGAACAGGGAGGACTGGTTAAGAGCTGTTCCGAGGATGCCGGAGTTCCCACTTCAATGTCTGCTCCTTGCATCGCTTTGAAGCCGACACATCCCAGCGCAGTCGTTTAACCCTCATGCAAATTAATAATATGTTCTTTTCTAGATGAAAGTGTTTCCTTGCAAACTTCGGTGGCGGAGCTTTGCTTCCACAGCAGCTCTCCGGACGATGGGAGCCCTCAGCTGCAAATCGTGCTGCCGGGTGGCTGCTGTTCAGAGCCCGGCTGTGCCCCGTGGCCGGCCGCGACCGTGCTGGATATTCCCGCGGAGAACCTGCTGCGTACGGAGGAGCATCATCCTCAGCCCCTGCACGCTCCCGCGGTGCCGGCATCCCTTGCAGAGGATGCCCAGACCCCAGCCCCGGTGCAGCAGCTGCCAGCAGAGGAATTTGCTGCCGCTCCGGCCGCGTTCGAAGCCGCTGCAGCTGCTCGTTGTGGTTCTGCCGCCTGCTAACGGCGCGGGTCCTGCAGGCAGGTCTCCGGCATGGCCAGCACCCTCCCCTGCCCTCGCAGAGGTGACGGCAGAGCTGAGAGCATGGTCACAGCACGGCACAGCCCGGGTGGCACCCACCCCGGGGACACTCCTGCTCCTGTCCCCAGCCGTTGCTCCCCAGGCACCGTTTGCAGCTCCCGGGGAGGTGGCGGGTCCGTGGGGTCCCTCCTCGGGCATCCACGGGCTGGTGGCCTGCGGGTACCCTGGATGCGGCTGCTCCTCTGCTGGGGAATCAAATCAGCTGAAACACATCTTGCAGAGCTGGGAGGATTAACGTGGGAGGTGCTGGGGGTCCTGTCCCTGCGTGGGGTGACCCAGGCTGGCCGCTGCGGCCAAGGACGGAGCAGCGCCAGGCACAAGGCTGATGGCGTGGGACAGGCACCCTCACCACCGCTCACATTTTTGGTGCTTCCCACGGTCTTGCAGGTTCTGCTGCCCCCAGGACAGCCGCCACGGCGGTGTCACAGCGCTGCCAGAGCATCCCCTGCTTGGGGACGTGTTTTCCAGCAGCAGATCGATGAACCCTTGTCCCTGTGCCCCACGGAATGACGCAGGTTCTCCTTCAGCTGGCCCGGACGATGCTGCGGAGCGTTTCCCCCGTTTTGGTGTGTTCCTGGTCCCGTGCCCGGTGCAGGTGATCAGGATGAGGCCCCAGCTTGCAGACCCCCCCCACTGCCCCGGGACCCGCTGGCTGCTCCTGCTTCTCTGCCAGCGCTCGCACGCGTGGAGTCCTTGGTGAAGGGTTCCCAGCTGGGTCGCGGGAATCGCAAGGTGTCTGCAGAAAATTATCCTGATAATGCCTTAAAAACCAAGCAGCGATCTTCATAAGCACCGTACACTTATAGAATATAAAATAAATGCTTCACAACAAGGTATGGATCTTCATTCCTTCTGTCCTGAGGGCAACGGCTCTAATGAATTGAACACTTGCAGATATGGTTAAAAGCTAACCTCAGAGATGCTAACGAAGGACATGCGTAACGTTTTTGGGGAGGTACCTATGGGTATGGTGACCAGAGGACAAAGGACATCACACACCTGACCCAAAGCGCTCTCGTCCCCTCTGCACTCGGCCGAAGGGGCTGCGGCCGCCCCCTCCCAGGCTGGTGGCTGGGTAGGTCACAGGCACAGGGCTCCAGACCTTCAGCTTTTCTTTTTTTCCATGATGTTTTGTGGTGTTTAAACAAATACATGATGATGCTGCCGTCCAAATTTCCTTTTTTTTTTTTTTTAATTAAAAAAAACCCCAAACCACACAGCCCTCCTATGATTTCAGCTAGATTTCCCTGGTGAGGATGCAGCCCCTGGTGGTGGTTGGGATCAAGCCGGGCAGGGGGTGAGCGCCTGGTGCTGGTGCCGTGAGGGCGGCGCTGGGAGGAAACCAATCTGGAGCAAGGAGCAAAATGTGCAGGGAAGGGGTGAGGAGTGATGAAGGTCAAGGAGAAAGCACCCAAAGGCTCAGGCTGTGCCAGGTGAATTCTGCCTCCTGCCGCTGGGTTGTTTGGGCTTGGTTTTGGGTTTTGCATCTTTTAGTCTAAAAAGATAAAAATAATTTAACAGCTGATAAATGCCAAGGTAGCGATGAGGCCGGTGGCTCCCAGGGGGGATGAAGGCACTGGGGTGCTCATTCCCAGACACTCTGGGATGTCCCAGGCTGCCGGGATGTCAGGGACAAGCCCCGAGCAGAGCATCCGAACTCAGCACCCAGCAGATTCCCAGGATCGAAGCCCCAAACCGAACCAGAATTGAAGCCTATCCTTCATTCACATGCCTGTTGACACTTTATTTTTCAACTATTGCAGTAATTTGTCTGGAATGCTTGTCCTTTTTCATCTTCCCTGTTTTCAAAGCAAAATTGCAGAAATAAAAGGGGAGAACCGATCCTCCCGGCGTGGTGCTGGCGGCCAGGTCCAGCCCCAGCCCTGCTCGGCGCTCGGCAGCACCGACAGCCCGGCCCGCCGCTGCAGCGCCTTTGATGGGGACCTTTGAAGTCACCCCGAGATGCTGCAATTAGCAAGAAATAACACGCAGCGAACAAACTTCGTATTTGAAACTCTTCCCAGCCAGAATTAAATGGTTGCTAATGGTTTTCCATTTTGCAAGAGCTTTGCCTGGATTGCAGTTGCAAAACCATTATCTGCTGCAACAGCACGAGTTCAGAGAACGAAGGAAACCATAGGATTCCTCCAGAAACTGTGTAAGTAGCACCTCTGAAAAGGAGATATTCCAAACGTGAAGGGATTATTAGGTTGCTGTCTGCATGGCTGTTACCAACGCAAGGTCTCGAGCTGCAAGTGGCTGCTTCCCTGCAGCTGCCGGTGGCATTATGGGCCACCAGGAAGGAACAACCTGAGGGTGACATTCTCAGGGGATGAACAGAAATAAGACTTAAAAAATGAACCTGGGCAGCCTCTGCCTGTTCCGTTTCAGTGATGCTGGTATTTGGGGGTGATGCTGGTGTCTGGGGACGATGCTGGTGTCTGGGGGTGATGCTGGTGTTTGGGGTTGATGCTGGTGTCTGGGGGTGATGCTGGTGTCCGGGGGTGATGCTGGTACCTGGGGGTGATGCTGGTGTCTGGGGGTGATGCTGGTACCTGGGGACGATGCTGGTGTCTGGGGGTGATGCTAGTGTTTGGGGGTGACGCTGGTACCTGGGGGTGATGCTGGTGTTTGGGGTTGATGCTGGTACCTGGGGGTGATGCTGGTGTCTGGGGATGATGCTGGTACTTAGGGATGCTGGTGTCTGGGGGTGAGGGGACATGGTGCTGGGCAGGGAAGGAGCAGGCTGGGAGCCCATCCCAGTGCTCGGCGCTCGCTGGCAGCATCTCCCTGCCCGCTGCGGTGGGAACCAGCCCTTTCGCTCAGGTATGCAGATGGCAATTTGCATCGGTCCATCATTAGGCGGCAGTTCTCATTTAAGGCAATAAAGGTGCTTAATTTCATAGGGAAAACTTAATGGAGCACTTAGTTCCCATGCACCGCTTCCCCGATGTTTTATAGTCTTTGAAAGTATGACTTAATAACGGCCAGAAGCCTGAATCCCCAGCTTCTGTTGACCCCCTCAGGAAACAAAATAAAGCTGTTTGGAGAAAAAAAAAAAAAAGAAAGAAAAAAGAGCAGATGTGGAAAAGTCAGAAGATGCAAATTCTTCCTTCTCATTAATTATTGTATTTATTCCACGATTCCACCTGTTCATGTGACGTCTCTCCCTCACGGAGACTTCTCACAGCAGATTAAAGTGCACTTTTATCATCATCCTGAAAGGCATTTCATAAGGGAACATTAGTTCTCCTACATTATTCTCGCATGTTATAAAAAGTGTCTTTTTAAAATATTAGACAGCGATCGAGATTAATTTAAACCACATCAAACATTCACGGCTGGTTTACTGGCACATTCCCCCCTCCGACACATGCTCCCGGTGCACGGGATGCGGGCAGAGCTGAACTTTGCTTTCCAGCGCCGTGAGCATCCTGACTTCTGGGCTCGTCCCTCCAGCAGCGATGGAGCTGCAGGGAGATGCCGGGCTCTGCCAGAGCGATGCTGAGAGATTTGGACCATTGGAGAAAATCTTGGGGTGCTGGCTGCCTGCCCTGGAGAGGTGATGGATCCCAGATCAGCTCCCAGCACCACAACGCTTCTGGGCAGCAGGCTCCCAACACGATGCTAAGGCAGAGCCCAGGGCAGGGGGAGAAGGTCCCCCACCCCCAGGAAAGCCAGATAATTTCTCTGGTATGATTTCCATCACTTCTGCTGCTTCTGCAGCCCAGGCCTGCATCCCATCACAGGAGATGCTCAGACCTCTCTGGTGGGACCATTCATCTGCCGTCAGCTGGCTCCTCACCCCGTGTGCCGCACCCCAGTGGGGCAGGATCTGGGCAGTGCTGGTGCTGCTGGAGCAACCAGGACCGTGGAAAACCCGGAGTCACGACCGTCAATCCTCTTTCATTTTTGGCCAAAATAATTTATCCAGGAACAAAAAGTTTACAGTGCCTTTAAATACAAATTGCGCCTTCTTTATCAACTCAGCGAACGAGGACTTGGCACCCCTTGGACCACTTCTCGTGGTCATTTTGGGCTGTAGCCCATCAGACCGGAGCCATCTCCCCGTCTGGCTGCCGAGGGGCCGGATCCGGCACGGCTCCGCTTGGCATTCCGGCCGCGTGCTCCTCGGGAGCGCCCATCAGCCACATACCTGGAAACACATTTTCAACTCCAGCGAGCAATTGACTTTCAAAGCTGGTGATGCTTGTCGGCGTGTCTCCTAGGGCAACAAACCAACTCCGGAAAGCTGCGAGCCGGGCTTCCCGCAGCAGAAAAACGAGCATGGAGGTAGAAGATGCTGCTGGTATTTTAACAGTATTTATGGGCTGTGCGGGGCTCGGAGGAGAAAAAACAGCCTGCAGAAACTTTGGTCTGTTTTGCATGGTGGTGGCTTGTTGCGGGAGCATCTTCCCAGCTCTGTGCCCGTGGGTACCGGGGAGATGCTGGGATGCGGGGCTGCCCCTGGGCATTCATCCCTGCAGCCCAAACCTGCCCGCTCCAGCCGCTGTGCCCAAAGCGTCCCCTCTGTCCCCAGCTCAAGGGTGTCTCAAGGGTGACCCACGCTCTGGGGGGCTGCAGGGCTCCTCCGGGGTGCTGGGGGGTGGAGAAGGGCTGGGGTGGAGGTGACAGCAGAGGTGACACCAGCCTGGGCTGCCAGGGAAATGCTGCCAATGCTCCTGGTTCCTCGGGTGGTTCCTCCCCAGCCTCCCCGCTCCCACGCTGGATTTAGGGACAGGAGAAGAGTCTAACTCCCCGCGTCGGGCGCGGGAGGAGCGCTCCCACCACGTGCTTCCCGCGGCAGTGGCAGGGTTAAATCCAGGAGCCACCTATGCGGGACAAGGACACTTGGTGCCATGTGCCAGCCTCCAAAGCATCCGGAGGTGTCCCTTTCCGCGGTGCCATGGGAGCAGGGGGATGGCAAGAGCCACAGCAGCCCCGAGGGTCCGTCAGGGGAGGGGAAGAGGGTGATGAGGGATGAGGGGAAGGGGACAAAGCCAGGCAGCAGCAAGGCAAGAGGATGAAGGTTGGGGTCTGCATTCCCACCAGGACACAGAGGGTGCAGGGAGGGACCAGAGTGGTGATGGGACCTTCCAGAGGGATGAGCATCCCCAGGGCCAGGGTCCCACCTCTGCCCCCAAGCCCCCGCTGGCAGCGGGTCCTCCTGGCTGGGTGCAGGACGGGGGGATGTGGTGGGGTCCCAGCCCCCAGGGAGGGGTCCCAGCCCCTGGGGAGGGGTCCCAGGCCCCAGGGAGGGGTCCCAGAGTGGCTTTCCCAGCCCATGGGACACCACAGATGGCACAAAGCCGTCGTGGGGAAAAGCCCAGCGTGGCCCCGAGCAGCGCGGATGAGCCAGCGGGGTCGGCTGATGCTCACTAAACGTTTTGTTGAAATGCTTAACTTGCTGGGTTATAAAAAACCGGGAAAAAAACTGAACAATGCAAAAAGCAGAGGTTTGCCTCAGCGATGCTGCCAGGAACTGCTGACAAAGCTGCTCCTGACAAAGCCCCAGCAGGAGGGGGGGAACCGTCTCTGTGCTCTGCCTGTCTCCCGCTGAACAAGGATCACTTTTAATGGGCTGAATACATACAACACGCAGCTGACAACAAAGATGTTAGACTAACCTAACAAGAGAGTGAAACAGAAACAGCACACAGTGAGTAATTAGAATCTAATTAATTTGCATTTCACAAGAGAGTCAGAGATGTCAGAAGGAAAAAAAAAAAAAA
>WKFP01015320.1:106141-119132 GCA_011057875.1 Pterocles orientalis | reverse complement strand
AAGGAGGGGAAGGAAGAAAAAAAAAAAAAAAGTCTCCCAGCTTTGAAATGCGAAAGGCGCTTTGGTTTATTTATTTATTTCCACGGGAGCTGGCGGGGGCGCGGGGATTGCTCAGTTCGGTCCCCAGACAGGGACGGGAGCAGCGCCCGAGGGGCATCGCTGGGAGAAGAATTCAGACGTGTGTGTCGGTGTGTTCACACGCACACGGGATCCTGCGCCGATGAGGGTCCTGCACCCAGCTGGGTGTGCTGCCGAGCCCCTGGGCTGGTGCTGAGGCTGGGGGGTCCCTGGGTGCAGCATCCCCCCCGGCCCCTCGCCGTCAGCACGAGGCGATGCCCATCCGGGCTCCCGCCCGCCATCCGGCTCCCACAGCCCCGTAAGCGCCCAGGGCATGGGCCGGGGAGGGAAAATAATGGTGCTGGGAATGAATCTGGGTGTAGTTTGCATTTTTATTGCTCTAGCCTCAGATTCCAGCCTACAGAAAGGTTTCAAAAAGGATTAGATGCCATAAAACCTTTAATAATCCTCCCACATCTTCGGTTTAATTATTGTTTTTACACATGCGGAGCCAACACGCCTGTAGCGAGCAATCGAGTCTCACATGCCACTCCTCCCGCATCGCTCCTCTCCTGGGTGGCTCCGGCGGGATGGAGCCAGCACCCAGTTTTCCACGGCTCGTCCCAGCGATGACGGGGAGCTCTCCTCCTCCCCCTAAATACAGCCCTATATAAGCACATCCCGGCTGCAGTCGGGGCGCGTGTGACATCCCAGGGGGCAGCCACTGCAGGATGGGGACACGGATGCCACCATGGTGGGAGCCAGGATGGGTGCTGGATGGGTGCCCAGCCCCTGGTGGGCTCCGGTGTGGGGTGGTGGTGGGGGGGAGACACACCATCCCCACCAGAGCCGCTGAAATCACACTTGGCTGGGAATTAAAAACAATCCTCGTCTCCAATTATAAACCTCCTGTTTGGAAGGAACATTTTGTCGCCAATTTGGTGCCATCAAAATTGTTGCTGTTTCTTTGGGGGAAAAAAGAAAAATCAGACCTTTAAATAATTTTTTTTTTTTCACCTCAATAGCTTTTCCACAAGCCAAACAGCCGTGGAAGTTTCCTCTGTTAAAAGTAAAACACATCCTGATCAGCTCCGTTATAAGGAACGATTTAAAAGCACCCTTGGAGCACCCACCGCCCCACCCAGAGTGGGCAGCGACTGCGGGGATGGGACCGGTGCCTGAGCCACGGGGATGTGATAACACGGGAACACACGGGGAAATGTTCCTGCGTGGCCCCGGCGCTGCACCAGGGACCAGGCACGGGGACTGTGGCATCAGATGAGGATAAATAACCCGTCACTGCAGACTCTGCTCCATTAGGCTCCCAGTGAACTGGTTGATTATTATCATTATTAATAGTAATTATTAATTATTATTATTATTGTTGTTATTGTTATCGTAGGTGCTGCTTCCCCCACTGCCTGCAGCATGGCTCACTGGGGCAACGTCTTTCTCCCAGTTATTTCTGAGCTGGGAGAACTGGTTCAGACCTGAGCAGCTCTTTTCCTCCTGTGCCGCTGCTCCCCTGGGACAAGTCTTGTTTTTCCACCACGACCCTGTTTCTTTAGGGATTTTCCCCATGTTGCCCCTGGCCCAGTGGTGAACTGGGACACCCCCAGTGTGGGCTCCCCCCGTCCCCTCCCAGGGCTGGGAGGATGCTCAGGGGCTGGTACCCAAAAGCATCTGGGTGGATGCTGCAATCCCCTCTGCACCCGCGTCGTTCGCGGCAGGGCATCAGCTCGTGGGTGATCCGAGCGGGGATCGGGGATGCAGGCAGAGCTCTGGGTGAGATGCTCTGACCCCCTTACCCTCCGAAACATCAAAAGTTTCAATTATTCTGCCTGTGACTCATTTCTGATGAAGACTTTTTCTCAGCAGAAAACCAGCGGGAGGGACAGGCAGCACCCAGAGCTGCTGCTGCTGCATCTCCGGACGAAGCCGTGCAGCATCCCCAGAGCCCCAGAGCCGTCTCCCGGGAGGTGGCCGTGGTCCCGCTCGGGATGAAGGATGTTTTGACACCATCGACGCCACTGGCACAAGGAGTTAGGGGCTGGTGCCCGGAGGAAGCCCCCCTGGCTGGGGAAGGACAGACAGAACAATCAGCCCTTTATTCTGGCCCCATTAAAACGTCACCCTTCAAGTTGTGCGCACATGGCAAAAACCCGAGCGCACGGCGACGGGCCAGACAAAGGCAGCCTGTGCTCCCGGGATGTTTTATTCATGCGCAGCCTGGAAGCACAAACAAGCCCGGCTATTCTGCCGGCCGACTGCTCCGGCTTTGTGCTCCATGGCCGCTGCGATGGGAACTGCACGCTGTCCTCCGTGCCACGTAGGACTTGTTGCTCCCTCTCCTCAGGCTTGCTCGGAGCAGGCTGGTTCAGCACCAAAAATTGTGATTGCTTTTCCAATCTCTCCAGTTTATTGCATTCGCTCGCCTGGTTGCTCCACCAGTCGCAGACTCCGCTCAGGACCAGTGCTTGGTCCCTCTGTTGTCACAGGCAAGGACACGGGGACAGTCCCCTGCTCCCAACCCGGCTGCCAGGGGCAAGAAAAAGCCACTTGCCAACACAGCAATAATAGAGGAATCAGCCTGAGTCCCACCCTGATCATTTCTAATTGAATATTAATACCACCCTGATCTTCCTTAATGCTCCGTTTAATTTGAGTGTTTGCCTTATTTTCATCCCGGGCGGAGGATTAGCCACCCTGGGCACACGTGGTGCTGGGCCCCCCCCAGCAGAGCTGCAGAGCCATTGCCACATGCAGATAATTGCAAATTCAGCTCTTGGGATGGTCGGAAATGAAGTGAACACCCAGGGAGCAGCGACTCCGGGTGCTGCGGGCAGGAGGGGGCTGTGCCTGTCTGTCTGCCCTGTGCTGGGGGGGGGGCATCGCCCCGGTCCCGCTCAGTGGATGGGGGTGGTACCGGGTGCGATCACACTTTCCACCCACGCTGGTGGTCCGGGTGGGCTGTCGAAGCTGGGGATGCCCCATTCTACATCCAAACCCTGCCCAAGGGTGATGGGGCAGCAGGGATGGAGATGGGGGAGATGGGGGGGGTTCCCCTCCAAGAGGCAGGGCAGGCAGGAGATGCCCCAAACCTCCATCCCCATCTCCCCCCCGTCAGCCACGGCAAAGCCGGGTCAGAGCAGCACCCAAGGGCTGGCGGTGACCCATGCCCTTGTCCACGCGTGACTTCATTCTCCTGCCTGAGGCCTCGTCGTCCAGAATTCACAGCACGGCTTGGGGCACAGGGCAAACAGGCGCTGGAGAAAAATAATAGGGTGAAAAAAACCCATTAAAAAATACCTGTGGTGCGGCTGGGTGGCAGAGCAGAACAGGGAGCAGCCCCCCTGTGTCCCACGCAGTGACCCTCCCAGCCCGGTCCCGGTCCCCCAGCCTGTGCCGTCCTGCCCAGCACCTCCAGAAACACTCACGGCTCCACAGCCACGGAGGGAGATTTGGCAACACATGAGCAATGGGCCTGTTTAATCCCTTCCACAATCGCGATAACCCCGAAGGATGTACCCGTCGAGGAAGAGGCGTGCAGCAAGCTGCCAGAAATTCCAGAGGAGTTAGCAAACCGGGTTGCAGCTCTCAAGTGAAACCATTTACTGAGGATGGACTGTTCCTTCTTGTAATCCTCCGTCATCAGCACTCGCTGCGAAAATTCAACTGTGTCAGACGAAGGCGGAGCGCTGAGCCCCGGGGCTGGTTCTGCGGGTAGCCAGACCCATTGGTTGCCCAACGCTATTTGCAAGTCAAGAGCGTTTCTTTCTCCGTGGAGCAACTGCTGGGGGCTGGGAATGGCTCACTAAGCACCGGCTGGTGATCCCATCCTGGACCCCCCATGGCAGGGGATGGAGCGAGATGAGCCGGGGCTGTGGCAGGGCTTGTGGAGGCTTTGGGGGACGCGCCTTTCCCCGTGTCACAGTGATGGTGGCAGCCACGGGGACCTGCTCCATCCCCGCCGTGCCGGTGGCCCGGGGGAGTGCCGTGGCCCCTGTGTCACCCGGGGGGGACAGACCCCATGTGTGCCTGGGGGCTCTCAGGGTGGGATGCTGAAAGTCTCCTGTAACCTGCTGTCGTTTTAGTGTCATTAAGGCTCCGAGGACAGAAAGCTCGAGCAGGTCTGCTGCCAGCCCCTGGTGCCCGGCAGGAACAGCCTGGCCGAGGAGAGCCGGCACACGGACCTTGAACACCTCTGATATTTATTTGAGGGACATTAACACAGGCAATGCTTCGGGTGTATAAAGCACCTGGTGGCTCAGAAAGCAGAGAAATTCCCACTGGTCTTTCTGATGCACTGCAAAGGTAACAGGAAAAAATGACAAAGCAGCTGCCCCCGAGAGCTCCCTGTTAGTTCCCGGGAGAAAAAAAAAAAGTGCTGGTGAAGAAGGAAGCTTAGAAAGGAGATGGAGCAATCCCAGGCGAGGGAAGCTGTGGCCTCCGAAGCCAGGAGCACGAGGAGTTCACCTGGAGTTGTGTCAGACCTGGTGACACACAAAGCTCTCCCCTCCAGCACCCCAGCCTGCGTGCCAGCCCGCTGCTTTGGCCGCCGAGCCCTGTCGCACCCCAGCCTCCTCTTCAGGGTATCGCGCGTCTCTTCCCCCGACCGGCTCTTTGGAAACCAGTCGCCCTTCTCCCGGGGCTTTTGATGTACCCCAGGCGGAGGGCGCAGGGTGAGCGTTGCTCCACCGCTGTTTGTGCAACCTCGCTGCACATCCCTTATTATTCGCGATGGTATCTCGCCACTTGATATGCATAATAGCTCAAAGGTACCGTTGACTACATTTTTCCAGCCCTTTGATGTGCCAGCGATAACGTGTTTCTGTTTCGCAGCCATTAAGCTCGGTGGAAATCATTACGCCGCGTTAAACGTGGGGTTTGTTCTTTAATCAGGGTTGTTCTGGTTCCAGGCTTGGTGTTGCAATCTGTCAGCCGTGGAAAATATCCTCGTAACCCGGGTTAACAACTCTGGAGGAAGTGAGCAAGGCTTCACTGAGTTTCTCCAAGGTCAGAGACGGAGCCCCGCGTCCTCCCGGGTGACTCCAGCATCGTGGGCGACGGCGGCGCCTCGTGCCTGTGCCGCCAGCCGTGGGCGTCGCAGGACCCCCGCAGCACGGACCAACCTCCCTGCGCGGCAGAGACGCGGGGGTACGCTAAAGCCACCCGGAGCAGACCCTGCGGATGCAGCTGATAACGTTCACTTGAAGTTTTAACGTTGTATTTGTGAAACGAGACTGGGGCCAGGCTGGGGCTGGCAGGCTGTGCATTTTGGTGGCAGTTCTGCAGCCCCCAGCCACAGCCGGGTGGTTCCTGCCCTGCAAAGCTGCTGGAGAAGGGGATGCTCTGCCCTGGCAGCTCCTCTCCACCACCTCTTGCGCAGGTCAGGGTGTCCCACCACCCATCCGGGGAAAATCACCCGAAGGCAGGAGGGGGAGTGGGAGGGCATCCCCTGCACCCGTCTGCAGAGCCGGAGGTGCCGGAGCTGGCCTTGAGCAGGCTCTGAGCCCGAGCACAAGGACCCTCTGCAACGTGCTGTCCCCAAACGGGGACATCTGCGTCACAGGCTTGCAGCTGGCAGAGGTGAAGGATGCACCCGGAGAAGGAGGAGCGGCTGTGGCACGCTGCCCTGCACGGTGTGGGGCAGGGACGGAGCTCCTGGGTGCAGGGACACGGCAGAGGGGTCCCACACGAGCCGGGGGGTGCATGAGAGGAGGGGACACAGAGTGTGGGAGAAGGTCCCCAAAAAGGAGAAACCCAGCAGCTGGCAAGCACGGGGCTGTGCTCTGTGCTGAGCCCCTCGAAAGCCGGTGTGGTTTGTAAATGACGGCTGGATTTGTTTTGCAAAACCTCAAACCATCCCTCCTGAGAGTGTAGGACAGACACCAGTGAAAATGGGAAAATCTTCCCCGGTTAACCCCTTTGTGCCAGGGGATGGGATGGGAGCAGGCTGCCCAGAGGACGGGGCCAGCAGCGCCCGGCTCGGCCGCCCACACCGAGACCGCCGGCAGCGCGCGTTCGCCTTTCACGCCCGTTCGAGGGCTTTGGCAAGCGCCGATTCGGTTTCGTTTCCTGCTGTCTTGCAGCCTCAGCATGTTTAGCTTGGCCTCCTGTGCTTTGCGACACGAAAGCCTGGGTTATAAATACATCACCCCGCGTCTCCCAGCGCTTTGAGGCGTTTTCCTGCCTGCGCTCTGCATCCCTTGGGGAAGGTGGGGAGCTGGGAGCAGTGTGCAGGGCTGGCTGCGGAGATGCTGGCGGAGCAGCTCCTGCCTGGGACAGCCCTTGGCACACCTGAGGGCCACCAGCCCCTCCAGAGCCTTGCTCGACTCCCCAGTGTCCATCACAGCTGACAAGCCTGTGCTGGCTCTTTGCACAAAGGAACGGGAGGTTTCTGCCCTCATCACCGGGGAGCAGCGCTCGGGGTCACACTGGTGCTGGACCCCTGGGTGAGCCCGCAGCGGCACTGCACCCCAAAGGCTTTGTCGTGGCTCATTCCTGAACATCCCAAATCCTGCCAGGAGCTGCTGGCTGCAGCCAAGGTCCTCCCAGGGCCGGTGTGCCCGGATGGTCCCACCGATGCTCCCGCACCAGCCCGGCAGCATGCCGTGGAGCGCCCACGCCGGGCAAGCCGTGCGGAGGGTAAACGTGGACACGGTTCAGCCCGATAATTACAGCCCTAATTCAGCAAAGCATCACCGCTTATAAGGCACCTAAGCAGGTGCTTAAGGTTAATGACACACTTAAAGATCTTTCTGGAATAAGCAGGGATTTAAGGTTGTGTTGGGTATCTCCTGCACTTGGCTGTGATTCAGCCAAACCCCAGCCCTGCCTCTGTGTTGCTAACCACCCCGAGCCACCGCGGAGGGATTTCAGAGCTCAGCTCCAGCGCTGGAAGCCAAACATCCCTGCGCTTCTCTCCGCAGCCTTGCTTTGTAGATAGGAAAATAAATCTCCTTTCGATTCTCGCAGCTTTGTTTCCCTGATAGCGCTTCCCTCCTGCAAGCCAGCGACTTCCAGGCTGATTAGGAGCTGGCTCTGCACAGACCTCGTGAAACGGCTCCTCTGACAGAATCTGATACTTGGGGGAGGAAAAAGAGAAAAAAGAGAGAGAAAACGCCTCGCCAGAAACTGCCCTGCTGCAAGCCGGCAAAGCTGAACCGGCCCAGTCGCATGCACTCAGTTTTTCCACCGTATTTGCATATCTGGGCTGTTTTCTCGCAGCCCGTGCCTGGCCGCCTTCCCCTCCACGCGATTTCTGCTCAACGCTGGCGTGGGAACCCCAGCCGCGGCTGCCTGCGGTTTGCTCCCCGCCGGAGGTGCACCGCTGCGGCCGGGGGCTGGCGGCTGCCGGATCTCCTCCTGCGCCCCCCCATCGGTGCCAGGGCTCCGGCGGGACCCTGCACCCGCGGCCGGCGGGAGGTCGAACGCAGGCAGCAGCAAAAACAACAGTGGGTGCAGCTGGGAAATGGGGCTGGTTGGAACAAGCCGCCTCCGGGGTGGCTTCTGCTTTTAGCATCATTTCTTTAACAAATCAGAGCAAGTTTTTGGTTTTTCAAGAGAAAAGGATTTTGAAGCAAGCAGGTTGGGGATTTTGCTGCTGAAACTCCCCAGGGAAGCATTCCTGAGCCCAGAAAACCCGGCAGAGCCACCCGGTCCCTTGGTAATCCAGGCAGGCAGGGCCCTCACCAAGGAGAGCCCAGAGACCAACCTATCATCTTGTCATTTTATTCAGCATTTGAAAGGCTTTGAGGGTTTTTTTCGGTCGAGTTTCTGGCACAAATTACATGCTGTGGTGTGTGTGGCTCTAAAACACGGCTTCAAAATGGGATGTACCTCACCAGAGGGGCTGGGTCCCCATCAGAGGCTCCTGCACAGCCCCAGCACAAGGATGGATGCTGGATGCTGGATGCCAGGTCCCTCCTTGAGCAGCTCCATCCATCCATCCATCCATCCATCCATCCATCCATCCATCCATCCATCCATCCTTCCACCCATCCATCCACCCACCCATCCATTCATCCATCCCTCCATCCATCCATCCATCCATCCATCCATCCATCCCTCTGCCTCCCCATCACCTTGGCTCGGGCTCTTCCCACTCTCTTCCTGGCCACCCATGGGTGGGTGGGGCCACCCATCCTGCATCTGATGGCAATTCCTGCCTTAGATGAGTGTCCCCAACAGGACCAGGCTGCCCAGGACCTGGGCTTCCAGTGCGTCCAAGGACGGACAGAGCTCCACAGCCCCCCCAGCAGCCTCCACCATCCCTCAGCCACCCCCATCATCACCAAGTGTTTCTCCATCCCTGTCCTCTGTGGTGCCCTCCTGCCCGCTCAGCAGCTGGGAACAGAGCTAATCCCTCAGAGAGAGCCCCAGGTCTTCTCCAGGCTCCCTACCCACCCAAGGGACAGCCATCGAGCCCGTCCTTCCATGGGACAGCTGGGGGGCAGCACAGTCCCACCACCCCGGATGGCACCAGACCCACGGCACAGCGTTCCGGATGCTGGCCACCCCGCGAAGGCGTGTGACAGGGACCTTCCCGGCACTGCCAGCCAGGAGCCTCTCCGAGCTGCCGCTGAAGTTATCGTTAACATCTATTAACAACAACAAACCACATCAGCCTCGCTCTTTGTTGTAGGCTGGGTTATTAATGCTGGAGAAACAGCTCCCCTAACACCCCCCGAGCCAGCCGAGATCCGTCTGTGTCTCGTTAGCAGAGCCTTCCTCCTTTGTTCAGTTAAAATTAACTCTCCTCCTGGAAAATAAAGCAGCGAAGAGCCACCCTCCCAGCCCAGCCCCGCTGCTGGCCCCAGGGCTCCCGTGGATGCAAGGAACCGACCCCGAACCGGGGCAGCCCCAAGCACTTGCCACTGGGTACAGCCCGTGAGCTGCTCCGTTCTCCCGTAAAACACACATCCCGTGGCTCTGCGAGGAGCTCTGCGAGAAGAGCTGCATCCCGAGGGGCAGAAACACCCCAGACCGGGGGACCGGGGGGCTGCAGCCCCTCTCTGCTGCTCCTCACCTCCAACACCTCCTGCAGCAAGCTCCCCAAAGGTCCCCAAGTCACCTCCTTGCCCCAGTCCATCTCCTGACATGGACATTTCCTCCTCGGGCATCCCACAGCGCCCTGGGATGAGATGCCCAAGACCAGGACCTGCACCCCTGCCTGCACCCCGATCCTGGCAGCGAGCAGAGCCCTGCACGGCGGCGGTCACAGCGAGGGTGACACACGGCCGGGCTGGGTATGGGATGGATTCCTGGCTGGGTACCATCCCCACCACAGGTGACCCCGCTGCCTCCCAGGGACGTGTCCCCAAGCCCGGCGCAGCGGAGGCGGTGCTGCCGCGGGTGTGCGGAAGCGGGGCTGGCCCCGAGAGGTACCGGCAGCGGGGCGGGACGTGAGTAATTGGGGTAGGACGGGGCTTTCCCGGGCAGAGCGTGCAGAACCAGGGATTTTTGTGCTTGCGTTCACATCGACTTAACCCCGCAGATCGGCTGATGCTTTTGTGAGGTTACATCTGTTCCTCGTCAGGCTCAGCGTCTTCGTTTGGTTGCCAAAGCCTCTCGGATATGTATAAAACAAGCCAAAAAGAACCCAAAACCCCAAGGCACAAAGTTTTTGGGTTTGTCGATCACAAGAAATCAAAAATAAACTGTATCTGCGGTCCCGGACCTGCACAGCACCCTGCACCGCCAGGACCGAGGTGCAGGGGAGGGAGCCCTCCAGCAGTGTTGTGCAAGTGTCCCAGTCCTGGCACAGTGTCCCAGTGCTGGGCAATCTCCACTGGAAATACTTTTTCTCTTTGAGCCAGTCATCAGCATTCCCACTAAAAAACCAGAACAAACCCCAAAGCAGCAGGAGAGGGATGAGCCCAGAGCTCCTGTGCCCCGCACACACCCACCCTGCAGAGGAGGGACGGAGAGCCAGACCCAGCAGACACCCAGGAATATCCTTCTGAGTTCTACAAGCCAGCAAAGATTAGGTTGTTTTGTTTTTAAGTTTGTTTCTAAAATGAGAAACTGGCTTTTTTTCATAGCTAGATCGTTGTCACGGGATGGGTTAGCGCTCTGGTCTCCCAGCAAAGCCTGGGGACCGCTGCTTGCCGTGCCCGTCCTCTGCTCCGGCTCTTCCCTGCACCACGGAGACAGCACCCAGCTACTCCAGCCTTGGCTTTAGAGTTAAAATTAAATAAAATCTCCGCCTGATGCAGGAGTCGGACACCAGCATCACCAGGGCTGGTGCAGCTCTGCTGTTTTGCTGCAAGAACACGAAACTCTTTAACACAACGAGGCCGTTAAGCAAACCCCCCTGAGGCCAGCGAGCTCGGCGCTGCTTAGCCTTCCAGTTGAGCGGCAATCGCCATCGATCCTGCTGGGAGGTTAAAAAATGAAATAAAATCATCATTCTGGAACAACGTGCTTCAGCCGGAGCGTCCCCGCGCCCATTAGCAGTAATTGAGCGAGCGGGGCCGGACCGTGGGGACGCTGATTTCCCCGCGCAGCCACAGCGTGACGAGGGACGGCGTCAGCTCTGCCCGCGGGGTGGAACGGTTTGGCCTCATTGGGAGGGAAACGCCAGGGTTTGGGGAGGGGAAGACTGTGCCGGCACCCCCGGTGAAGCCGTGGGGGGTTGTGACAAGTGGAGATGCACGAGCATGGCTGAAACTGCAGGAATTTTTGTGAGGGGTTGGTATGGCATGGCATGGGATGGCACAGCATGGGATGGCATGGGATGGGATGGGATGGGATGGCATGGCATGGCATGGCATGGGATGGCATGGCATGGCATGGCATGGGATGGCACAGCATGGGATGGCACGGCACGGCACGGCATGGCATGGCATGGCATGGCATGGCATGGCATGGCATGGCATGGCACGGCATGGGATGGCACAACATGGGATGGCACAACATAGGATGGCACGGCACGACACGGCACGGCATGGCATGGCACAGCATGGGATGGCATGGGATGGGATGGCACAGCACAGGATGGCATGGTACGGTACAGCATGGGATGGCACAACATGGCATGGCATGGCACGGCACAGGATGGCACGGCATGGGATGGCATGGCATGGGATGGCACAGTACATGCACAGAGCTCACCAGGCATGGCTTTTACATGCCATAAGAGCCTCTTGAAGCCTCATTTTGAACAGGGGGCTGCAGAGCTCTGAAGAAAGCTGAAATGAAATATCTTCCCTCTTGCACGTGCTGGGGAAGCAGCAGCCCTGGGCTAAATGGGCTGGGCTGTGCTGGTTTGCCTTATTATTTAGCTGCGGTGGAAATGAAGGATGAAGGTGATAAAGGGTTTATTTTAGCAGGCAGCAGCCACTAACCGCTCGGTAATGCACCGAGGAAGAGCTCAGCTCTGCCATCCCATTTCCCATTCCCGTCACGTGCGCCCAAAATTGCAAATGGAGATTTGTTACATTTCATTTGCTCCCATCCCTGGGAAGCCATTTGCGATGAGTTCACGTCTCCCAGGAGGCTCCATTCCAATCAAAGTGAAAAGAGAGGAGAGAAAAAAACCAACCAGTCACGCTATGCCGGATGACAATGATATCTCAGTGCCGATCGCTGGATGCTGACTGGCGCTACACGTTTTAATAACAGCCAGCCCATGTGCAGCCGCAGGGCTGAGGCATTGCTCCCAGCCTGAGGGGTGCTGAGGTACCGTTCCCAGCCTGAGGGGTGCTGAGGTACCGTTCCCAGCCCGAGGGATGCTGAGGTACCACTGCCTGGCTGAGGGGTGCTGAGGTACCGCTCCCAGGCTGAGGGATGCTGAGGTACCACTGCCAGCCCGAGGGATGCTGAGGTACCACTGCCAGGCTGAGGGATGCTGAGGTACCGCTCCCAGGCTGAGGGATGCTGAGGTACCGCTCCCAGGCTGAGGGATGCTGAGGTACCACTGCCAGCCCGAGGGATGCTGAGGTACCACTGCCAGCCCGAGGGATGCTGAGGTACCACTGCCTGGCTGAGGGATGCTGGTCGGTGCAGCTCAGCCCAGGTCTCTCCCCTGCGCTGGCTCCAGCTGGTCCAGGACGGACACCCACCTCCTTGGGTTTCCAGGCTTCTTCCTTCACAAGCAGCATCTTCAGCTGGGCAGATAAAACCAGAACTTTGGTAAGCTCAGGGAGGACAGGCTGAGCAGCTGGTTCAGCACAAGCAATTTCGGTTTTATATTGGCCTGTGCTTTACAGACCCTCGGTAATCGGGTGTACGCACGCACAGAAGCCGGAAGCAGAGCTGGCTGGGGCTGTTTGATTTTTTTTTTTTTTTTTTTTCGGATGATATTGTCCATGGGTCTGTCCGTGCAGGGGTGTGGATGCCACAGCTCGCTCAGCTTTTAGCCCCGTAAACTGGCACGGAAGCATGTGCTGGAGATGTCAGCGGCAGGGCTGTTAATGCGGCAGCCTAATGAATATGAATGGTCTCTTCATAAATGTAGCTTTGTGTCATTAAATTCCTTCACACCTCGCTGATCGTGGAAAGGTTACTCAGAATTAAATGTAAATCACATATTTACTGGTACGAAACAGATCAGCGTGTCATTTTTTTTTTTTTTTTTTTTTAAAAACATATAATTCAATAATGGCGCGACCTCCCCCCGGCACGGCTGGGGTGATGGATTCGCGGCGGTCGCCTGCTCGGGGTGTCGGTGGAAGGTGATACAGATCTCACGCGATGGGCAATTTACACCGTTTGCTTTCCGAAACGGGAGGCTTCAGTCCTTCATCGTGTCAGCGGCCCAGAAATGAAAGGAATTATTTCACCCGTGTCACTCCGTGTAATTAAAAGATTAAGGAACGGCTTCTGGTGGGGTATAAAGTGAGAGGCTGGGGCTGGCTGGGGTGGGGAGCACTGGGATTGGGAGTACTGGGATTGGGAGCACTGGGATTGGGAGCACTGGGGCTGGGAG
>WKFP01015320.1:50082-63957 GCA_011057875.1 Pterocles orientalis | reverse complement strand
TCCCCCCGTTCTGCAGGGAGAAGCCCCGGGGAATCACAGACTGCGGGCTGAGCACCTGGGGGCTTCTTGGATCCTGCAGACCCCAGGCAGGCAAATGACCATTGCTGCCAGTGAAGGCAAGGGATATAGTTTGCAGGTTTTGCTTGATTTTGCAGGCGCTGCCTGAGTTTGCAGGTTTTTTCTGGATTTGCAGGTCTGCTGCCTCCTTGGGCCCAGCTGCATCATCCCCACTGCATCCTTTAAAAAGAAGAGTTTGGCTCCAGAGGGCAATTCCTCTGGACCTGCTGCAAGGTAATTCCCTCGGTCAGAGGCAGCTCTGTGATTTGGGGAACAACCAGCTCCCAGACCGCTGTGCTCTGGATCGATGGATGGCTCCTGCCTCGTTTCCTGCCCATTTGAGCAGAGTGGGGACCCAGAGCCATCAATTCCTCTCCCGGCAGCCTGGGGTAAGGCTTTGCCGCCCCGCAATGAGGCTGTGCCGTTCCTCCCTGCCCGCCCCGCCGCTGCCTGCGCTGTGATTTACTGGCGAGGATGATGGTTGCGGGCAGGCACGGAAGAGCCGACCATCCTCAGTGTGCTGCTGGGGCTGTGCAGAGCCGCCGCTCAGCTTCTCTCCCTGGCTCAGCCCCTTCCAGGTACAATGGAGATCCCCCAGCCCAGCCTACGCTTGGTCAGAAATCCTCCTGCATCCCCAGAGACTCCCCCAAGCATGGTCCCCCCCTGCTCCCACTCCCAGCAAAGCCCCAGGCTCCATCCGTGGGCAGGGGACCCCCCCTCTCCCCTCTGACCTCCCCTTGCTGGGAAAAATAACATCCACTCTTCAGGGAGAGGAAGGGGAATAAGCGTTCAACCCCCCTCGTGCTGCAGGCACAGCGCCTTGGACCCTCTGCACCCTGGAAAGGGCTGTTTGGGTTTCCCCGGAGGTTTCCTCCAGCCGGTGGAAGCTGGGAGAGATGAGGTTGGGATCATCTCCTGAAAGCAATGGAGACTGAATGGGTTTGTGCTTCTTTAGGCAAAGCTGGAAAAGGGATTTGTTTTCCCACCAGTGAGCAGAAACCTTTGTCTCCACTTGCTCTCTGCTCCCGGAGCTTTCCCAGGTTCCCAGGCCAGCCAAGCCCGCACCAACGCTGCCGGGGAGTTTCCGCACCCACCAGCAGCCTGGCGCTCGCCTCCTCCGAAGGGAAAGCTCATTAAAGCCTTGGTGCAGGTATCCTTTATCCAGAACCTCACGCTCTTAGGAGAGGCGTTAATGAAAACAACAGCAGATCAAAGCATCTCATTTGGGACGGTGCCTCCTCTGCACATCCCGGCTTCTCTTCGTCCCTTTGAGCTCATCAGCACCGTCAGTGCGCCGGCACCGTCCCGGGGAAGGACGGGCACGAGGAGCATCCCAGCATCTTCCTCCAGCAAAGCTCCTTACCCTGCACGGCCGGTTTACCAGCCTCCCCGTTCGTCCTTGACCAGTAATTAGCAAGTGCTCGGAGTGATGGGCATCTCCTCTGAACTCCTCTCCAGGCTCTTCCCGCTGCTGCTTATTAACGTTTGTGAGCGCAGCGAAAGCAGAGGGCAGCCTGACCCGGGGAGACGGGCGAGCTTTTATTAGTGCTGCAGATAATTACATTTAATAAGGACACTCGCTTTTCCCACACCAGATAGCTGAACCATCAATCTTCCCTTTAATAATAAAACCCTCTCCAGCTCAGTTCCACTCATCCTTCCTTTCGCAACACAACACCACACACGTTTCAGCACCCCGGGCTCTGGCGCAGCCGTCTCGCACGGCACCTTGCAGCACGGCCACGGTCCTCGTGCCACAGGTGTCCCCAGCCATGTCCCTGTCCCCAGGGGGCTGGCAGCCGTTTACCCAGGGACCCACAACCGCCTGAGCACGTGCATCCTGCAAACCTCCCCAGTAACTCCGGGGGCTCGTGGACTCCTGTCCTGGCGCTGCACCGTGAGGGCTGAGCCCCCACAGACGGGTCTTTGCACGAGGATGCAGGGGAATGCTCGTGAACACGGACTTTGAAGGCAGAACCGAAGGGATTTTTAGCAATAGACATAAACGCATTTTGTGTGCGTGCGTTGGGAAGCACAGTGTCTCTCAGGAGATAGGGAAAGTGATGTCTAAATGAATAACAGTGCAGCAAACATTCATCTTCAAAGCTGAAATTGGAAAGCAAAGCTGAGGGCATTATAAATCCTATTTTGCTGCTGCTTTGCCGTTATTTGGTTTCAGCAGCTCACACCAGCACAGACCTTTCCGTGCTGTTTCCCACCCCCTCAGCATCCCCGCAGCCCCAGTGCTCCCCGCGCCCACCAACGAGGGTGGGCGTCAGCCCCGGATGGGGGACACGGCGGTAGCGGGGGGGTACTGCTCTTCCTGGCATTGGGATGTCTTTTGCTGGCCTGGAGCACCAGAAAACACCTGTCGGTGTGCCGTGGGAGCGGGGCTGGGAGCTCTTCTCCTCCCGCAGCCCCCCGCCGTGTTTAGTCTGGGCTCAGGGCTGGTTATCAGCTCAGCCCCGTCCCCGGCGGCTCGGCACGCCGCGCCCCACGCACCTCCTCGCATCTCCCTTTATTTGGGATGGAGCAACAGGCCACCCATCAAGGGTCGGTGTTTGGAGCGAGGGGGGGTCTGGGGGGCTCGGGTTTAATGGAGAGCCTGCAGCTGGGCTGGCGATGGGCAGCTCCTGCTCTTCGCACGCAGAGGGGAGCAGCAGCCCGGCGTTATCAGCTCCCTGCGCGTCAGCATGTGAAGAATTCCCTCTGCTGTAGGTTTATTGCCTGGCTGTGCTGAGCGCTGAGGGAGGCAGTCAAGCCCCTATAAAACAGCTCAGCTTTGTTTTAATCCAGGACACCCAGCCCGCACGCCCCCAGCCCACCCTGCGCCTCCCACCCCTCTCCCTGCGGGATCCGTCCCGGCTCCGGCTGCCCCGGGGAACAGGAGCAGATCCAAGGACGGGGCTGCAGAGCTCAGCACCACATCCCCGCGTCCAAGGTGCAAAAGCTCACACCTGCCCGGGGCTTCCCCCGTGCACGTCAAAAGGTTTCCAGCCCCCCGGCCACACAGCCCTGTCCGGAGCCCCTCGGGCGCAGCAGGCGCCAAGCAAAGCCTTTAGCACGTTGCATTTATTTTTTTTTCCAAAACACTTCTTCCCTAATTTAAACCATCATCTTTCACCTCAGAATTTTTTTTTGCCAGTGCCTGAACCCTGGCAGCAGGAAGGTCTCTTGATTACAAGTAATTCTTGGCACATGTGGAAAGAAAGCAGGACCCCTCCCCGTGCCGCAGCTCCTGCTCTGGCAGATGGAAAAAAAATGCCAACGCCTCTGAAACCAGCAGGACCTGCTGTCGGTCAAAAATTACAGCAAAACAGGACAACAACGCTCACTTCCAGCCAGTGCAGGGGTGGCCACAGACTGGGCAGCACAAGGGAGAGGGTCAGAGCTGCAGCCCGGAGTCCCCCCCAGTGCCCAGCTTGAGGCTGGATCCACATACCCCCCGGACTGGGCTGCCTGGCTCTACACCCAACGCTTCCGTTTGCAACCCACAGCCACGGATCTTCTCTGCTCTTGTAGCAGCGGGGATGCCCCTTTTCTCCCTGGGAGGGCGGTGCCACAGGTTTCTCTATTTTTTTGCCCCAAGCCCCCATCCCAGCTGCACTCCCGCAGCGAGCATCCCTCCCGAATCTCTTGGCACGGCTGCTCCTGAACCGGCGTTGACTTTGAACCCTGCCCGGAGCTCAGGCTGAGCTTTAGTGCGGCTCAAGCCGTGAAGATGTGGCCATGGGGGTGACCACGTCCCCTCTCGGGCTGCTCGGCCCGGTGTGGGACCAAAGTGATGAAGAGGTGGGAGACGGGCAGCTGCCCAGCCAGCGGTGTGTGCTGCGCTTGTGTAGCTGTTATTTATTTCACAGGTCTGAGCATCAGCCCAGAAACCCCGACGGGAGCTGTGCAGAGTGATGCTCGGCTGCTCCAGCTCAGCGGTGGGGGGTAACGGGGGTCCCTGCTCCGGGTGTAGCGCAGGGTGTGCATCACATGCCTGCAGGGTTTGTGCCGTGGGGAAAAGCGTGGGGTTTCTGTTGGGAAGTGATTTTTCATCCTCAGTAGCAAACTGAAGTATTAAAATTAATTGAAATGGAAATTATGCTGAATTGTGGAGGAAAAAAATATTTGCGCTGGGTGCAAATGGGTGCAGGAGCCAAGCACCGGGTGCTGATGGGTGCAGGAGCCAAGTGATGGGTGAGTGTAGGTGCAGGAGCCAAGTGTGGGTGTAAATGGGCGCAGAGGCCACATGATGAGTGCAGATGGGTGCAGGAGCCAAGTGATGGGTGCGAGAGCCAAGCACTGAGCGCAGATGTGTGCAGAAGCTGAGCACCGAGTGCTGATGGGTGCAAGAGCCAAGATGGGTGCAAGAGCCCTGTACTGGGTGCAGATGGGTGCAGAAGCCAGGCGTGGGTGCAGAGGGGTGCCAAGCCAAGCCCTGGGTGCAAACGGGTGCACTTGTCCCCTGGCAGATCCCCCCGCGCCCCAGCCAGCCCCGCTCCGTGCACATCTGGCCGCGGGGCCCGGGAAGCGGCGCAGCTTTCCCGCAGCCCAGCAAATGTCATCGGAGGCGTAAGTGTTCCCAGGCTGGAACCCGCCTTCCCCGCCTCGTGTTTGCAGTCAGGTTTTACACGCGGGGAGCCACGGCTCTTTTTTTTTTTTTTCCTTTCTCCTAAGACAACTTTCAAGGGCAGTGATCTGCACCATGTGTTTGTAACGCTCTTATCGAACGCCGTCCTTTAATGAAAATAAGTGTAGAGGGAGGGGAGCCGTCCCCTCGCTAGCTTGCAGGGTGGGAAAAAGGCAGGAACCATCTTGCAGCGGCTACTTGGTGCAAACCCCGCAGGAATCCGTGTGCTGGGATTTATTTATTTCTTTTTTATCCGGCCTGAGAAATGATCCGATGGAACTTGGCAGGAGTCACCTCTGACTGGCGTTATCTCTATAATATCTCGATCCGATAATCCCACCTAAGCTTTGTGCCTTACACCGCCCGGGGACCGGGCTGCGGCGCGGCTCCTGGCCAGCCCGTGTCCGCCCGCGGGCTGTGGGATTGCTGCTCCATCCCGCAGCCCCGCAGCCACCCGTTCATAAATATTTGTGCAACAGCCTCTGCCCCCCGGCCCTGCTGACGTTACACTTTCCGCAGACAACCTTTTTTTTTTTTTTTTTTTCAAACTTTTTAATTCCGTTCATTAATCATTTAGAGAAATGTGCAATTACTCGAGTCCAATTACAGAAAATGTGCAACTACTTGAGTCCCATTATAAACCTCGACGAAATGCCAAGAACTTGATTAGAGCAAAACCACCGCCAGCCCCATATACTTTAAAAGAAAATATTGTGTGTTATCCTAGCGGGTGAAAAGAAATCGCAATTTATTTACGCACAAATGTGTCTAACCCTCGCTGACAATCTGGGAAATCTTCCCTATCGGCCGTAACGTGATTCCAGCCTTCCCCGAAGGAAGAGATGTCTCTCCCTTAATTAAAACAATGCCTGAACTCCCTGTAACCTCCTGATTTCATAGCGGGGATCTGCTCGGATGTTTCCAGAGGGTTTATAATGACCCCACACGCTGACGCCTGGCCCGGCGCTGGTTTTCCATCGGTGCTGGAAGCGCTGGTCGGGGCGGCGAGCAGCGGCGAGGACCCGTGTGTTCCGCTTCCCGGACCGGGCGTTCTGCCACCGAGATGCATCCAGGACCCAGACGCACCGCACGGCTCTCCGACGGGGACCCAGCCTCCCTAATCTTTGCCACCGACTGGTTTTGTCGGGTAAGCCGCCGTCACACGAAGCGTCTCCCGTGCAGATCGCCCACGTCCCCATCCGTCAGCGGGAGCAGCCGGCGGTGGCAGGGCTGAGCGCGGAGGATTTCTGCCACATGCGGCTTCTCAGCTGCCGTTATTTAGGTCAGCATCTCCTGTGCGCTGTCTGGGGAGCGATCGGCATTACTGCTTATTAGGGATTAAGCCGAGATTTACGGGTCTTAGCGTGTGGACGCGGATGCTGGTACGAGCCCGACTACCAAAGTCTGAGATTTTCAGGGAGAATCTTGAGCTAAGGGGCTTAGGAAGGTGAATTAATTTACTGGGACTCCGAAGCTCATCCAGAATAAAAATCTCTTATAAAAGTATAATTTCCTTCTTGTTATTCGTGATTACAAAATAATAAGATTGTTTAAAAATCCGATAGAATGGATGTCAATATTGGCAGAAGAGGTAAGCGCGAGGCGCGTGCCAGCCTGCCGTGGCTTTTCTTAACTTTAATTAGGATAAAATTCACTAATCGTCCAGGGTTTGCAGGAGGAGGTTTGCCAAGAGGCCATCAATCGATCTGGACGATATTGGCTTCCTCCTAAGAGCCCCTCGCTAACTGCTGCGCAAAGCCCGGGCTTTGAGCTCCCTTCTCAGATCATCTCTGCAGTTTTTTTGGCATGTCAAAAGGCCAGATGTTTTTTATTTGAGAGCAAATTGACACGTTAAATTACATTGTGCAAACAGTAAAGCCAGCCATGAGTAAACAGGCGACGAGGATCCATTGAGTTTTATGGGTCGCAATAATGTTTATGTAATTTAACAAATTTATGCTTCGTGTCTGCTTTACCGCAAGAGTTATTCATTCCAAAAGGAAAACCAGCTCGCGTTACAGCCCCCATATTATCCTGCCTCGGAGCCAATCCCGAGCCAAACCCGCTTTAACGTGACAGTCGCACGGGGCGCGATTGTGACACGCAGCACCTACGCTAAGCACAGGCTGCCAATATTGCCCCCCTTTTTTTTTTTTTAATTCTAATTTGATTACTTTCCTATCATCCCGCCAGAATGCAAACAACGGGGGAGCCTTCTGCCGCGCCAAGCCTTGCTCCAGCGTTCGCAGCGCCGAGCCGGGCTCCGCGCGGTGCTTTCAGAAGGTCATGTTGATTTTCACCGTAATGCGTTTTCCAGGTCCCTGGGAACCTCCAGCAGATTTAGCAGGAACCCTCGATGAATCCGGCTGTCTTCACTCTCCACCGAAGTGCATACCTCGCCCGAATTTCCCTGGCAATGAAGCGTGCGTTGATATCGCAAACTCTTCTGGCTACTGAAATGCAGAATCCCAGCAGAGCGCAGGGCAAGCAGGCGCAGTGGCTCGCTGGCTGGCAGGCTTTGTCACATCACTCTCGTTAATGCGCTTTAACACCTTGTGTGCCCTGGGAAACGCGGGCTGGCTCTGTGAAAGGTCACACCCTGGTGGCACAGCGGGCGATGCTCCCTGGGGACGGCGTGCCGTGCCAGCCCGGCGCGGGTTAGCGGAGGGAAGTTCTCTTTTTTAGAGCAGACCTTAAACTGGCATCGATAACAAACGGCTTCCCACCAACGCACAGCGATTATCGATAGCAGCCGCCGCTGGAGGGGCTGGAGCCGGCCGGGTGCTCACGAGGATGCGGCGATATTTCCTGGCAGCCCCAAGAGAAACCCTGGAGAGCAAAGACGAAGCATCTTCCCACACTCCATGGGTCCACTGTGGCCTCCTGGAGCCCTCCCAGCGATGACAGCCACCAGGGATGCTCTGCAGCCCCCGCCTGCCCACCCAGGGCACGGCGAGCCGGGTGGTCTGCATCCTGGGGGACTGGGAGCACTGGGGGAGCTGGGGCCAGCCAGGAGGTCCATGTCCCCAAGGCCAGTCAATGGAGGGATCTCTGTGTCACCCTGTTTGACTTCCCGTGGCTCCGAGCAGCTGTGGGATGCTGCTGCAGAAAGATGCTGCGAGAGGTGTTGCTGGGACCCCCAAGCCCGGAGTGGTCCAGGTGCCTGGTGCCCGGGCAGGGGGATGCAGCCAGTCCCCCAACCCACCACCAGGAGGAAACTGGGGTGATGCTGGATGGTCACGGCACGCTGGTCCCCCACCCCCTGCCTCGCCAGACCTCATGGATCTGTCCAACCTGAGAAAAATCTGTAAGTCTGGGTGCTGCAGGGGGTTCACCCCCATGTGAAGGAGCCCAAGGAGCTCCAGCCGCTCCTGGAGCAAGGTGATGCCTGGGGACTGCCCCAACCTCCCAGGGGGGGATGCCGGGGGAAGCTCAGATTTTGTTGGTTTAAGAGAAAGAAGCACCAATCCTCAAATCCGTGTTGTTTGTGTTGCAGATTTCTGGTCTGTGGGATGGGTCCTGGTTGGCAGAGAACGGGGCTGCAGCTCATTTCTGTGTCTGGGGGCATTTAACGCAGTCTTGAAGGAGATCTGTACACAGGACGTGAAGAGGGAACGGAGGGTTATTGCTGTCAATATAATTAATTTCAAGCTAATTTGAGCATCTGATTAAGTTTAGCATTGCCGTAAAAACCAAACTGCTGTTTAAAACCAGAGAGGAGTTTATTAAACGAGTGCTGGAATGCAACAGAAAGCAAAATGAAGGTAATAAAGTCACTTAAAGTAATAAAATCAAGGGAATGGTAGAGATATCCTTCGATGGATCTTTCCTTTGCCCTTCCCCAGGATGGAGAGCTTCCTCCTTCAGCTGTATTTTCTGTACACACTTCTGAATCTCTTACAGGTCTTTCTAAATCCTCACAGAAATAAATTACATGAGAAAAAAATGCTCAATACAATATTTTTTTCTTTGTTAAAGGAGGAGAAATGCCCAGGAGGAGTGGTGGCAGCCCAGCCCATCCCTTTGCTGGGTTGTGCGTTTGCAGAGGGCGACGGGCAGCTGGTCCAGCCGGGAACGCCGCCGCAGCAGGAGCGTGGGAAAGGGAGAGGGATCCCCTCCGCCGGGGCTGCTTTGGGGTGCTCCCTTCGGTGCCTCCCTGCGTGCGATAAAACATTAGTCCGGCCGGACAAGTGGTGGTGAAAACCCCACGGGGCTTCTCCTGCTGCGCCAGCGCCGGCCAAGACAACTCACCCTTCTCCTCCGGGTTCACGCGTCACCCGGAGAAAACTCTTATTTCCTCTGAAAGCCACCGAAGCCTTAAAATCCAAAGGGCGAGATAACGCTGATAGGATCACACAGACATCCCCACGGATTCATACCGCCGGGCTGAGCAGGAGTGACTCACTGATGGCAGAGCAGCGCTGTCCCCCGGTCACACAAGGACCTCGGCGGTGATGCCGTCACGATGGGTCATGAGCTGGTGCTTGTGTCCCCTCGCTGCCCCTGGTCCCCGAGCTGCGGCCACTGCCTGGGGATGAGGATGGAAGATGACAGAGGCTCGTGCCTGAACGGCAAACGGCAGCTCCGCGGCTCAGCAGAGACAGCTCTCGGACACCCCCTTCAACCCCAAAGCCACCAGGACACGGCAAATAGTGACGGTGCACACGGTGGGGCTGCAGCACCCTGAAATGGCCAATGCGCCACGCACCCCTGGGCTCAAATCCTCACCTTGTGGGACGCGCCGTCCGAAGCCCACAAAGCCCGTGAAGGCTTTTCCCGTTCCCCCGATCCGCCTCGGGAGATTCCCCACCCCTGAGCTGGTGAACAGACCCGGAGGAGACACACACTGACCCCCACCACAGTTTTACATCGTTTCAGCAAATACCAAATTCCCTCCCAAGCCCCAGCTTCCCCTCCTGAGATTTCCGCTTTCGGCACCAGGGTTTGCTGGTAACTTCTGCTGCAAGCCTGAGCACAAGTTAGATTATAAAATACGACCGCGGGCTGTTTCCTTAATTGATTTCTTTTGTTTCGTTCTATTCCTCAAAGATTTGTCAACATTAATTTTTATATGCTTAACACTTCGCAAATACCGGCCAACTTTTTAAAATTAATGAGTTGAGATGGAGATGGAATACCTTCCCTCCCCGACAGCCGCGGCGGGGAGCTAACACAGGGCGAAGAGTAGAACATGTTATCAGCATTTAATTTGTAAAATTGGAGTTATTAAAAAGTGAATCCGCCAGCAGCCGTTGGCAGCCGCGTTGCCACGGCTGAGCGTTATTCTTGCCATTATTCTAGATGAGGTCTTCCCGCCTGCGTTCCGCAAACCCCAAACCGCCGCGTTTCCTACAACAACACGGTTCCAGCTGAAGTTAGAAGACTGGTGAGTCTCCCAGAGTTCAAGCCAACAAACCGGCCACAAATCACATCCCTAGTAAATTCCTGGGAAGAGGTTATTTTTTAACCACGGCAGACTGCGGAGGGCTGTGCCCCGTGACGACGTACGGGGTGTCAGCCCGTGATAAAGCATCGGCAGCTAAAACCAACGGAGCCGGTGCCGAACCCTCCCGACGGGCGCGGGGGGCTGGTGTCAGGAGAGCAGCGTGTGTTTATAGGACTCGGTCTGAAAATACATTTTTGAGATAGCTTATGTGAAAGTGCAATTACAGGTTAAGTAACAAATTGGCTCGCTGCCTAATACAGAGAAACACGCCGTGACCATCGGACCAGGCTGGAAATAAACACGGTGGGAACGGCTGCTGCGAAGGGACGCTGCTGCTGGGAGCGGTGCCATCGTCCCGGGGAAGGGCTGGAGGGGCTCTGCTGCTGTCCCCCAGCTGCTCAGATGCAAACCAAGGAGGAACTCTGAAACCCCACACCAAACAGCACAGTGCAATATCCAGGATAAAAGGCTCCTCTCCACCCGTCGAGCCCCAGCTCTTGTGCAGCGGAGAGATGCCGGCTGTCACCAAGGAAACCGGAGATTGCCGGAGCGATCTCCAGCCCCGGCTGGCTGCCGTTCCCCGCGGGGACGGGTGGTTTCGCAGTCGAGTGGCACTCCACCGGCCGGCTCCTTGAGACAGGGACACCACTCCATCCCCGGCACACAGCGCAGGACGCGTGCGAGAGGCTCCGCCGCGGCAGCTTCCCACCTTCCGAGTCCCAGCACTTGACCCTCTGACTCCGCACACCCAGCGATGGGTTTGGAGGAGCTGCTGCTGCTCCAAGGGCTGTCGCGGAGGCTTCTGCACAGAACCTGCCCGGTGATGTCCCCGCGGTGCCGGGAGGGACCGATGAGCATCTCGGTGCTGCCTGGGGCTGCTCACGCCTTGAGCTCTGCATCTGCTCCAGTCCCTTCTGTGCCGAAGGGAACTGGGAAAGGGGCAGGGAAAGGTGACAACGTGCTGGCCGCTGCCCTGCCTGGGCAGGTGAATCCATGCGGGGGGTTGAGAGAGCCAAGGAGATGGGGCAGGACTTCCCATCCTGGAAAAGAGATGGGAGGGGGCTTACGAGGGGGGTCTGCAAGCTCTGGACGCCTGGAGATGGAGAACAGAGACGGGCAATTACCCACAATGGCAAACAGAGACATCTCTCCAGCTCATCCTGGAGGAGTTGACTCTATTTTTTTGTGCTTAGGGTGGGAACTCGGAATGGCTGGTGCAGCATGGACACCGTTCTCCTCCCTGGTGCTTCACCTCCCCTTCCTGGAGGAAGACCAGCAAGGCCACCCCCCACAGACAGACCCCTACGGTTCTGCAGCGGCTTTGGCATCGCCGAGGACCAGCAGGACCCCACATTGCGCAGGACCTTTACCCAGGATTTCACCCTCTCGGCGTGGAAAATCACGGAAAATCTCCTGTTCCCCCCTGCAAAAGGCGGTTTGAACAGTTAACCCAGGGGAAAGGCTTGAGCAGCCTCCAAAGGCCGGGCTCAGGATCTGCACAGGGCTTTGGTCCCCATCTCCATCCGACTCTCTGCAAAGCCGCCGCGGGAGGGTGAGCAGGGGGTGAGGAGCAGCCGGGGGGGCTCCGCACCCACAAACCCCCCCAACCCTGCCGCTCTCCCCCGCACCGTAATTGCACGTATCCGTTCCCATTTGGGAAACAACAGGGGAGTTAGCAAAAGCAGAATATTTAAGCACAGCTAGTTCTCAGCGATATAATTCTCTTTAATCTTTTAAGCATTTGACAGTATTTGCTTGAAAGAAGGAGCAACAAGTACATAATTATTGCACTAATTAAGCTGCCAAAACACAAGCATGCTGCAAGAGCACCTTTGAAACAGTGAGCTCTCGATTCATTAGCATCTGCTGTAAGCTTATTAATCACCTAACAGGCAATTAGCAAGCTGTTACTGTTTGAGACTAGTATGTAAATAAATTCTTGGGTTAATTTCTTCCTCTGATAATAAAGAAAACATTATGAAAATTAGCTAAGCGACAATGTAAATGATCTTGACTGTTAATTATGCGCTGGCGTTGCGCACGAGGCCGCCGTACCCCAGATAAGGGATGCACCTCTCGCTCTGCGTGCCGTTTCAAAAATAAAGCTGTTGACACAGGTAATAGGGAAGCTTGCTGCACTGGAGTCCCAGATGTTTGCCTTTAGCCAACCAAAAGGAACTGCCGAAAACTGCTGCTGTGAAATCAGCGACCGGCTTTATCTGCAGCTGGGGAGCTCGAGCCCCCTGCCCTCCGCCTGCCAGCCATGGGTACCCCCAAAGTCACCAAGAGGTGACACCCGCATTGCACCTGCTTCCCTTGCAGAAGGACCTTGGTTTGCAGCCCGGGCGAGGTGACGTGCCTGTGGAGCCATTGATCAGCTCCGCAAGCCCAGGCTGACAGCACTGACCTGTTATTCTTTATTTCCTTGGGCAATAAATTGTGTTGAACTGTTTGCTGATGCCCCGTGCCCATGCCCCGTGCCACCACAAAGAAACCCCCACGACCACACCGTGCTGTGGGTGGCCGGGCAGGACATTTCCCAGCTGTCACCTTCCATCGACAAACCTCGTCCTGCTCTGAGCTCAGCCCCAAAAACCCCTCCCAGCTCCTTTAAGCATGCTCCAGCGAAGCAGAAAACTAATTACAGCGAACGGTGCGCCTGTTGGAGTGAGGAATTGCCAGCAGCAGAGGTTACTTAATAATCTTATTAATTTAAACTATTTTATCACCATCTTTTGCCCCATAATTATGCGTACAGAACGCACACAGAATATTTCACAATTAATAGCTTGAAACAAAAGATGATGATTAAGGGCGAGATGAGGCACTTTCAGGTGGCTCCAGCATCTCTGGGCAGAGGAATGCCACCGCCCATGGGCAGCCCTGGTGCTCCTGCCTGCTCCCTGCCTGCTCCTGCCTGCTCCTGCCTGCTCCCTGCCTGCTCCCTGCCTGCTCCTGCCTGCTCCTGCCTGCTCGCCGGGTGCTATCAACCACCTGAGAGCAACGCACTGATGCCAAAACACATCCCCCCTCTTCGGAGATCCACGTGGCTGCTGCACTTTGCTGGATAACATCAGGATGCCCGGGGCCAGGCTGTGGCATCCCAGCAGAGCCACCTCGGTGGTGACATGTGCTGAGCCACCGCTCCTGCCCCGTCACCGGCTCTTTGCCGTTAGCACTTGCCAGAGAGCCGATGGCACGTGGCTGCTCTGACCCAGCACAGGACGGCGGCGAAGGGCTGGAAATCATGCAGAACTCTTGGGAGGAGGAATCGCAAGTGCCAGGGTGCAGACAGCTCTGGTGTTGGAGCTCGGGCAGGTCTCTGAGCCCCTCACCCCGGCTGCCCGAGCTGCTCCGGCTCTGCTGCACTGGTGACTTGTTAGCAAAGAGAACAATTTCTTCCTCCCCATGGTTGTTTTTTTCCCTTTTGAAGGAAGGCGGGATACGCGGGATCTTTAAGGAAGGTCCCTTCCCACCCATCCTGTGGTTCTGCGATACCCAGGCAGCAGAGCAGGCAGGCAGCATTGCCACAGGGAATTGCTCTTCTGCCTTTTCTTGACAGCTGGGATAGAAATGAGCTTCCCTGGGATGCTCCATTCCAAGACCATCAGTACCTGGGGTGTTTACAGCCTGGCCACGCGTCCGCTGTGATGGAGCCCAGCTGCACCTTGCACTGGGTGTGGGTCTCGCAGCTCTCCGGGCAGCACCCCCCTGCCCTGCATCACCCCCTGCCCTGCAGCACCCCCTCCCCAGG
>WKFP01015320.1:3654-24538 GCA_011057875.1 Pterocles orientalis | reverse complement strand
GCACACGGATGCACCACGCACACGGATGTACCACGCACACGGACGCACCATGCACACGGACGCACCACGCATACGGACGTACCACGCACACAGATGCAACACGCACACGGATGTACCACGCACACGGATGCACCATGCACACGGATGCACCACGCACACGGATGCACCATGCACACGGACACACACGGACGCACCACGCACACGGATGCACCACGCACACGGATGCACCACGCACACAGACGCACCATGCACACGGACGCACCATGCACACGGATGTACCACACACACGGATGCACCACGCACACGGATGCACCATGCACACGGATGCACCACGCACACGGATGCACCACGCACACGGATGCACCACGCACACAGATGCACCATGCACACGGACGCACCATGCACACGGATGCACCATGCACACGGATGCTCCATGCACACAGTTGCACCACACACATGGGCTTCCAGCCCAGATCCCCTGTCCCTGACCAGCCCGTGCATGTACCCGGTTCACGTGGCCTCCTTGGTGTCGCTGCCACCAGTGCCGTACCAGGAATGCATTTTCTGCTGCAAAAAGCCCGGGACTAGCACAGCCATCGCGCGCACACTGGTGGGACAGCGCTGGAAACTCAGAAAATAAACACCTCGCCCTACACACAGCATTTCCATTCTCATGCCTGACATCAATGGTGACAGCAGAACCACCCGCCGTGGATCCAGCCCCTGGTACGAGGGCACAGGGCACAGCGATGGGACCCCTCCTCTCTTCGGGTGCTTTAGCATCCCAAGGGATGCAGCCGAGCAGAGCGGAGAAGGGATGCGGCTCTTCCAGCCTCCGGGCGGGCCGGCCATCCACCATGGATGGGCATCGTGTCAGGCCAACAGCTCTGAGCAGCTTTTGGAACAGCCGCTGGAGAGCCCAGGTGTCTCTTTTCTCCCATCTTCAGCCAAAAACAAAGTCAAGAGGAGCCAAAGGGAGCAGAGGGCTCCTGTTCCCCAACCAGACACGGTGCCAGACCCTGCCGAGAGGTTCCTGTGGCCAGGCCACCAGCTCCGTGGGTGATGAGCCAGCGAGGGCGATGCCAGAAAACCCCCAAGCGTGGATGGTGGCTGCGACACAGCTTCTCCAGCCGGGGCAAACCCCTTCTCCTGTCAGCTGCAAACCTGCACTTGAGCTCCAAACCCCCGCGGGACCCTGCCAAAGGAGATGCCGGCAGCGGCGGGGCTGCGCCTGGGATGCTGACAGCAGCCTGGACCAGTGCCGCCTGCTCCCAGTGCCAGGGACCCTCCCTCCATCACCACCAGCAGGGTCCTGCAGATCCCACGGGACACAGCCCCGGCTGCCGGGGGGGTGGCAGGGGGGATGCTGTGCCCATCCCGCACTGGGCAGAGGAGCCCACGACGTGGGGCAGGAACCGCATCCAGCCCCTGGTGCCCACCCGGCCCCGGCGCACAGCAGGCAGCAGTGCCACCACCAGACCCATCCCTCTGTCCCTCTGTCCCCCCAGCCAGCCTTCTGTAGGGCACACGCCTGCCCCGACCCCTCGCTGTCCCCTGGGGCAGGGTGAGGGCAGGATGGGTGCTGGACAGCATCCTTACGGGGGGCAGATAACGAGTCTGGCATTGGCGCTGCTCCCACAGCCCCCCGCCGAGCCCCCATCTCCATCCCTCGTGTGCAGGGGGTCCCGCAGCCCCCCTTGTGCCCAGCTTCGGGTCAGACCCCCACCGACCCTTCCCTTCAGCCGGTGCCAGCGCTCTGCTCCGGCACAAAGTGGAGATTTGCATTCGGCAGCTGCAGCGGGAGAATCCAGCGAGTCCATGACATGAATTCCAAGTCTCCCTCCCCCAAGGAAAGGCTGGAGCCAGCTCAGCATCCCTCCTCGATCCCCTCCCTCCCACTTTTTTTTTTTTTTTTCCGGAGACTCATTACTATATTGTGGATATTCTCCACTAAAGGGCATCTCTTTGAATGCATTTGCTTTTTTATTAATGTGTGCTAAGACAAGTCAAGCCTGATTATCATGAAGACAATTGCTGAATTCCCTCCTGGAGAAATCTCATCTAGACTGTGTAGGCGTTTTAATTTCAGAGACCCATTAATTGGCACAATTGCTTAAGCAGCTGCTTTCCGTGTCATTTTAGGACCACTTTATGAAAAACAGAGCTTAAAAAAAAAAAAAGTATATGACAGGCCGGAGCTTTCTACATGGTAACATAATTAATGCGAGGAGCTTCCTTTGAGCGGCACAGCAACAAAACGCCGTCCTGCTACCGAAATGTGGGCGCCCGCTCCGGCTGCGTGCGGGGACCAGTGTGTGCCCACGCCGAGCACCCACAGCCCTGGGGAAATGGGGCTGGTACCGCCACCAGCCCCTCGTTGTCCCGGCACCTTCTGGAAAATAAAAGTACAAGGGGAAGGAAAAGGGCATCCAGCCCAGCGCATCCCCCAAGGCGCTCCGAGCAGCCGCACGTGGGGATGGAGGGGCTCGGGGGTCCCTCCCTGGGGTGGGGGCTTCACCCGCACCTGGGGGGTGATGGGGAGGGGTCAGGCGGTGGGGGAGAGCACCCTCAGCACGTGGGGTGTGAAGCAAGGGATGCGGTGGGCTCCTGATGGCACTCCGTGAGCGAGCTCAGATGCTCACAAGGATGCTCGATCGGCCCTCCCGGCAAATCCATCTGCCCTCGGCCCTGGGGTCTCTCCCCGCAGCCGCCCAAGGGGCAGGGGGCTGGTGGCCGGGCCCAGGGGGGGTCTCGAGGTGGGGGCAGAGCTTGGGAGCAGTGCCAAGCACCCGTGGGGGCTGTGGCCTCCTGCAAGGTCCCCGTCTTGGGCGCTGTCCCGCATGCACCCAGCACACAGCCGCACAACCGCCGGCTTTCCGCAGCAGAGCCGCGTTCCCACAATTAGGTTAATTATTGAATTAATAAAGAACAAATCCTTCACTCCGGGAGAGGTGGCCAGACAGATTTCTGTGCTAGTCTTTGCTACAGGCGAAAATATACATCCCCGTTTATTAATAAATAAAGCCATATCAACGCCCTAAATTATCAGCAGAATATATTTGCTAACCCAAAGCAATAGTAGGAACAATTACTTATTAATAAAGCAATAGCTAAATCTAATTACATCCCCATCAGATCCTGCAAGTAATAAAACCACAGTTGCCTTCCAGAGCCGAGGGACCTCCCGACCTCAAATCAAAGTTTAAACCATCCATCAGCTTCCAATACATTCACAGCACATCCCGCAATTACCATCACCTCCGCTCCGCGCCGCGGCAGGGGCAGGGGTCAGCCCGCGCGCTGCATGGCTGTAAGCTAGAACAGAGCCTCAGAAATCTCATTATCCTGTTAACCATACATTTATCTGACAAGATAAAAGAGACTAGGTGACCAAGCTATCATTAAAGATTAATAGAAAGTATAAAAAATTCAGCTGCAACCAGCATTGCTGTTTAGTGCCTGTGATGGGCTGGCAGGATTATTAATCAGGCAGCCAAAGAGATTTAGGGCTTTGCTCTTGCTTTGCCATTCGAAGGCTCTGGATCCCCCTCCCCGCCGCAGCTCAGGGGGGACGGTGGCTAATTGGTTCTGCGGGGTTCGGACCGGAACGACTCGGAGCAATTATGAAGTCACCGGGCGTGGAGGTGACAGCCCGGCGAGGGACCCGCGGCAGCCGCGATGCTCCAGCGAGGGCCGGGGCTGTTTATAGCATCGGCTCCTCTCCCCGCGCCCGGCGATTAATAAATTGTACAGATCAATGCCCGGATTAATTTTAATAGAGGGCTACAAGGATCAGACGAGTCCCGGGGGGATTTTCCCCTCATTCTCCATTCCATTTAAGTTTAACATGAAAGATTCCCGGGTAACACCTACACAGGAAGAAACGAGATTTCCCTGTTTTTAAGTCTTAAGTATTCTTTTTATTCTGCTTTGCTTTTGCCCTTTTGATCATAAATCAATGTCCTGCTGCTGCTTTCCCGGGCTCGCCAGCAGCCTGCGCAGCCCTGCCCTCCACGGCTCCACCTGCGAGGGGGAAAAACCAATAAATTAGGGAAGGTGCTGGCTAAAACCCTGGGGGGTGCCAGGGCTGCAGGACCCACAGTCTGCCGGGCTTGGCCTCCGAATTTTAAAATAAGAAACGTAACTGCAAATGTCACCCGCCTTTGCCGGTGCATCTCCAGAAACCGTTCGCATCCTTCAAAAACTAACTTTTTATTTTCTCTTGCAAGAAAATATTCCAGCGTGAGCTCGGGATGGCTCAGACCAGCATGAGAGGGTCCATCCTCTTCCTCAAAAATGGGACAAACCTGAGAAATATGCTGTGGACACCAGCTTTCCATGAGAATCATTTGCCTTTAAAACAACAAAAAATTAACTTTTTATTTGAAAGAAGTGCAAACCAATGTGCGAGGGCCCTGGCTGGGGTCCTGGGCAGTGCCTGCTGTGCAGGGCTTCTCCTTCAGCCCGCAGCCGCCTGGGAAAGCCATCTGCACGGCCGCGGTGTTCTGCACCCCCGGCACCACTGTGATCCTTCCCGAGGAGTGTGATCTGCTGCAAAATCCCAGCGAAAAGCATCCCCCCCCCCCCCAATTACCACACTTCCCATCGGCTCAGCCCGTTGTCTGAGATCCTGCAGTCGGGCAATTCATCGTCAAACGCAACCGAAACCACGCGAAGAGCAAAGCGGTTCCGCAGAGATGCTCGGGGAGGTTTGGTGGCGAGGAGCAGGGGGGGCGGTGACCTCGGGGTACCAGAGGGACCTTCCACCTGCAGCAGCCGGGACACAACGGTGCTGGTTCCTTAGCCGAGGACCCCGTCCCGAGCAGCCGCTGCAGCACCCGAGCATGACCCCACTTTTCCCGTGATGCAGAAACTCTGCAGATCTTCGAAGCCTTAAAACACCGGGAAGGGAGCGAGGCTTCGGCTCCTGGCCAAGCTGTTGCTGATGCTCCCCAGCAAACTCTATTTCAGCAAAAAAACCCCCGTGCTCTTGCATCCTCCCGAAAAAAGTGCAGGAAACCCCCGACCAGGGGAGAGGGGGGTGCTGCACCATGCGAGAACCCCCAGAGCTCCCCCCCAGCCCCCTCCCATCTCCGTTTGGAGGTTATCCTGGCTCAGAGATCTGGCAGAGGTCAGCACGGAGGAGAGAAGCCGGGACACGTACCGGGAGCCGTACCCCGTGTCTCACACCCATTCTCGCCGGCGCTGGGGTTAAACACACTTTTGGCCTGACCCATGCTGCCGGGCACTCCCAAACTGCGCCCAGGGACAAAATAACCCAGGGAAAGCCGAGCAGCACATCCTGCGAGGGTGCAATAACGGGAACAGCCGCGTGCCTCAGTTTGCGTGGTTTGAAATCAATTTAATAGATGCTCCAACGCTTTGCTGCTGCTATTCTGGGAGTTTTGAGCTGATGCTCCTTCTGCTAATTGTCAGGTCAGGATCGAGGGCTAAGCAACAAGGTCTGTGGGGTTCTCTTGCTTATCTGGGGGGTGCACAACCATCACCGTGCCACCGCGCATGTCCGCAGCATCCCTGCCCAGCACCCTGCCCTCTGCGCCGGCCCCGCGACAGATGCTGGGGGGGTCTGCACCCGCACCGGCGCACGCCAGGGCCAGGGTGGGGAGGTTTCCAGGGGTTTTCCTGCAGAACAGCTCCTGCAAACTTCATGCCGCTTCCTGCCCGCGCGAACAGGCCATGCAGGCAGCGGGGAGGAGGGCTGGGATTTGCATGAGCTTTTGCAATCCAAAGGAGAAGGTGGTGGCGTCGCCCGTCGACCCACGAGAAGGTTTTGCATCCGTCCAGGAACTGCTGTGGAGTTGCTGCTGAAATAAATCAACTCCAGTCCTGCAGGACGGGTACGGGAAGCACGAGCCGGTTAATCCCCATCTGCAGGAAGGTAGAACTCGGCTTCGCGGCGTCTTTGAAGCTCGCAGGAGGGAGATAAAAGAGAAACGCTGAAGCTCTGCGGAAGCGAGCAGGAGGGGGATGGCAGGGAAGGCGGCCACGCGGCCGAGCCGGCGCTTTGCCGGTGTCAGTGGAGCTCGCGTCTTCGGATGAGCCTGGGATGAAAGGGAACCTCCAGCACGGTGCCTGTCCCCTTCGCTGCAGCAAACCCCAAGTTTCTCCTGGCTCTGAGGCCACGTGCGGATGCGATCGGGTTTGCTCGACAGTTTTGGGCAAAAAAATATCGAGTTCCAGATGTGCACTGTTGCGTGCAGCCGGGCAGGGCTCGCACGCGTCGGAAGGGCTCGGCAGAGGGACTTCGTCTCGCAGCAGAGGGAAAGAAAATCCAGATTAATAGAAAGTTCAATTCATCTCCGAGGGGTCCAAACCACGAGGAAATGGATCTAAATTTCAAACATTCCCAGGGTTTTGCGGTATCCCTACCCCGAGGGCTGGGTGGACCCACGACACAGATGAGAACCAGGTGCCAAGAGCTGTCAGGAGGTGGGCTGGGGCTTGTGGGTTTGCAGATGGAGGGTTTCGTTTCGGGGACATCTCATTCTAAGTAAACGCACGTGACGCTTGCTTAAAATATTCCACCGCATCCCACGGAGCCGGCTTTGCCGATTATCCCGATCTGGCCGGGAGCACGATGTTGTGGGTGCCGTTAACACATCGACATCCACCACCTGATCCCCCCCAGCCTCGCCGCCGGGTTCCGGGGGTTCTGCCCCTCTCCTCGGAGGCTCGACGCATCTGGCAGAAGCTCTACATATGGTGGGAATGGAAACGTTTGGGAAGAAAATCCATCAAATCCGTCCCTTTTCTGGGGAGGAAATATCCAAAGCAGATAGAAGATAAAGTCGGATTAATTATTTACCTACATTAGCTCATGGAAAGCTTCCCTGGGAGCCTGCTGAGACCAGCGGGTTCCCATCTTTTATCTGTTTAGCAGGCTGGGGTGGGAGAAGGGGACGGGGGAAGGAGCTTAATGACGGTGTCTGTTGATCATCAGCGCGAGAAAAATGAATTGCTTCCCTGAACCTGAAAAATATCAAACTGCATAAATAAATCTATTTAAATTATTAATAAATGAATTTACATTTGGAGCCTGAGCGTGAGAATTAATTTCATTTCTTATGCTAAACTGGCCGGTACGGCTGATGACTCCAGAATGAAAAGATGCAGAAATGAAGGAAAAATGAAGGTGGGGGGGGGTTTGTAAGGAGAAAGATGAAAGTGGAAATTCTTGGCCCTAAACAAATCCAGCTTCCAGCAGCTGTGAAGTAAAAGCAACTGGAACAAAAAGGGTTTTTGAGTTGAAGGTGTTGGGGGAATGATGTTCCCTCTCCATCAGTGATGCCGGCGCACGCCCGGCACATCTGCCAGTCTCGCCGACGGCGTGGAGGATGCCCAGGCCAGTGCATGCTCAAAATTATCAAAAATCAAATCTCAGCAAAACCCCAGATTAAAACATCCTTCCCAGAAAACACCGGCCATCCCCTCCGCCCACTGCCACCCCCCACCCTGAAGGGCCCCTGGCTGCATCTCCCCACCTGCCCATCAAAGGCACCCATGGGTGACACCAGCGCATCCGCTGGCTGGTCCCGGGGAAATCCGTTTGAAAGCTCTGGATTTAGGTAAAACATTGAACCACAGTGGAGGCAGGGCTGAAATCCTCGTTGCTTTGAGTCCTCACATCAGAAATGACGCCAAGAAGCGGGCAGCGCTGCGGTGGCTGCCCACCTTTGGGCCGAAACACCGGGGTTTTGGTGCACTTCCCATCATCCCAGCGCTCATCAGACCGGCGGGGCTCGGATGGTGGTGGTTTTGTAGCGCCAGGGCTCGGCAGCGGCAGCTCCTGGCATCCCAGGGCATGGGAACCGTGCCAGCCCCTTCCTCATACCGCAGCCCCCCCGAAGTGCCTGGGAACTCCCCCCTCTCCTGCTGCCTTCCCTTTTCCAGACTAAACAACCCCAGTTCTTTCCAGCTTCCATCACCGCTCACGTTGCCCAGTCCCCTGTTGCTCTCCCTCCCCCCTGGACCGACTCCAAGCATCCCCCTGGGATGCAGGACCCGGAGCCGGGGTGGCACCCGAGTGGTACCCGCACCCCCAGCCCCCCGCCCCACACCATCCCTGGAGGGGACACGGGGACACGGGCAGCGGGCTCCCTTCCAGCAGCACGTCTGCAAGCACGCACCCCAGGCAGCGCAGCTCGGTTCTGGCTGTTTATCCCGGGCTGCTGGAGCTGGCATCGGTGATGGATGGCACAGAAAAACCTCCTCAGCAAACAATCTTTTCCTCGGCTGCCCTTTCGCTGGAGCCTGGCTGCAGTCTCTTCGCCGGGATGCATTGTTATTTCATGTGATGAGACGTTCCAGAAAATGAAATAAAATAAAAATAGACCTTTGGAGGGGCTTTTGTTTTGCTTTTTTCCCAACTCCCCCACCCCGGTTTGACTCCTGTGAACACACTTGTCGAGTTGATTTGCTCACGCTGCCTCCTGAGCATGTCCTCGCACCGGAGACGCTGCTCTTTTAAATTCAGCTTCTCAGAATTAGAAGAAAAAAAAACTTGGCAAAGCAACAATAGGGAAGAAAAAAAAAATTACGAATAATCTCGGAACAGAAGTCGCATTATGTGATGTGGTTGCCATGTGGTTAAGTCTGAGAGAGGATCATGCGAGCGCATTGTGGGAAAAACGATAACGGGCGAAACAATCCGGAGGAAGGCGGAGGGTTTTGTAATAAGAGGTTACAACGCAAACCCGGCGATACCGTGCCGCGGCCCGACGCCAAGCGAGAACCCACAATGGATGGGTGGGTGGCTGGGGATGGGGACGACAGGGGCTGGTGTCCCCCCTGCGTTGGCCAGGCTGAATTTGGGGTCCTTTGGCCACACAGCTCCACGATGGGGGGGTTTAGGGTGGTCTCGCTGTGGGGACCAGTCCCCAACCCCACCAGAGGGAAAACCATCACATAAAGCCATGGCTTAGAGCATGAGACAGCGTCGATGGCCCCGGGACCCCCAAAGCAGCAGCCGGCAGAGCCCCACCAGCTCCCAGCATCACACGCACCGACACTGGCGGAAACATGCTGGTTGGTGCCGACTGCAGCAGTGCTGCCCCCGAAAAGCCTGAACACACCCCGAAATCTCATCATCAAACAGGTTTTCCTTCCACGGGCCACCCACCAGAGCTGTGTCAGTCGTTTCGAGCGGGCACCAAGGCAGCAGCGATGGGCAAAAGCTGCTGACATCCATCCCCAAAAAGAAAATCCATCACCGTCGGAAACCCTCGGCCATGGCGGGTTCATCACCGAGGTGCCTCCAGAGCATCCCTCTGGGGGAGCGGCTGCAGAGAAAAACCAGATTTCAGATAAATTTGGATTCAGATGGTTTGGGGGAAGTACTTAAGAGCTATAAACCCCCCGTATTTTGTTCCCCAAGCTGTATAAGCTGCACTGGGGAACCGTCACCGGGGCAAAGCTGACCCATCCTCCTCTCACTTGAGTTGTCTTGGTGTGAACGTGTGAGTGGGAGGAGAGTCAGCGCCGTCAGCTGAGCAACGGGAAATTCAGAAGGCATGGGGAAATACAGGCGTTAAAAAAGAGGGTAAATTCTGTGAAATTCTATCAGCAATGGGAGTTCTGCTCTTTTATTGCAGCAGAATGATGTAGCTTGCTTTCAGTCCAGCGGTGCAGCTCTGGGGTACAGCTCTGGGGTACAGCTCTGGGGTACAGCTCTGGGATGCAGCTCTTGGGTACAGCTCTGGGGTACAGCTCTGGGGTACAGATCTGGGATGCAGCTCCGGGGTGCAGCTCCGGGATACAGTTCCGGGATGCAGCTCTGGGGTGCAGCTTGGGGGTACAGCTCCGGGGTACAGCTCTGGGGTACAGCTCTGGGCAGAAGGGTGCTGCCATATCCCCCCCTCGCCATGCCAGCCGGGGGCTGAGCAGCACCCTCCTAAATCTGGAAGGCGAGGACTCTGCGGTAAATTAAACACGCCGTGAAGAATTGGCAACGCAGCCTGCACGCTGGCGCCTGGCTTTGTCTCGGAGTAATTTAGCAGGCTTTGATGAGAATCCATTCCCGTTCTGCTGTGAATAGCTGCTTTTATGGGAGACAAGGGGTGATGAACCAGTCGGAGCGGAGACAACTGGCACGGATGCCCCCATGCATCACCGCTCCCTGCTCCCCCTCGTGCCAGGGCTGCTGCAAAAGCATCTAAAGAAGACTGATGATGAGCAGAGACAGAGCAGAGGGAAGGGAAAGAGCCAGCTCAGCTTCCAGGGGACAAACACAACCTCTCGGGGGTCGGAGGACAGGGAGTGGGGCTGTTGGGGTGTACCCAGGGCCAACCATCCCCCCCCGTGACCCCCCAAGACCAGCCCCGGGACCCCTGTCTCAGGGACAAGCTGGTCGCAGCGAGATGCTCGGAGCATCGCCAGCTCTGCGGGGACCCGGCGCGGGGGACACCGGTGGCACCGTGCCCGCTGTGCTCCCCCCGGGGGGGACAGAGCCCCGGGACGGTTCTGCTTCAGGAGTGACTGAGTTCAGACAATTACGGAGCGATGCGAGGCGGCGGGATTCAAAACCCTCATTTGGCCTGATTAAAGCTTAATGATTGCAGCTTAATGATTAAAGAAATGCCCCAATTTCCTCGTTCCAAGCAGCCCCGGCTGCCAAAGCTCAGGTGGAGCGGACACGCATGGGGCTGCAGCTTGTGGAGACAACACGGAAAAAACCAGGATGGCGAGGGCTCGGGAAGAGAGGAGGATTCACAGAAACAGCTGAGCCGGCGCGCTAACGAGAGGGAGAAATTAAAGAGCTTTAATGAGGATTTCAGGATGAATAACAACCTGGCGGCCTCTCCGGCAGCAGGGAATTGCTGTGTGCAACAGCTCGAGGGGCGGCAGAGCCCGGGGGGTGCGGGTGGGTGCAGCCCCACCCCAGGTCCCTGTCCCCCCATCCCGGGGTCCCCAGCCCAGCATCATGGTGCTGGGGCAGATGGGCATGGGGTTGCCCCTTTTTTTTTTTTTTCCCCCAAAAAGCTCTCGAGCATCGCTGAGGCAGCCTCCCCGGAGGAGCCCCGGCAGAAAATCCAGCTCCCCATCTGCACGAGAGCTCTGGACCCCATCAAACGGGCGGGGGGAGAGGGGGCGGCCGCCGTGCACACAAGGTGCTCTCTCCATGAAAGCATCTTTTGATTATGTGATTGCAGCTATCAAAATATCGCAGAGTTCAGAGCGTTCCTCAGGGATCCCCGAGCTCTTCAAAGGCCAGAGGACCACGGCGGGGGAAAAAGAAGCTTTTAATTATGTCGGCTTCCACGCTTGGTTCTGCGGCGGAGTTCCTTAAAAAAAAAAAAAAAAAAATTAGATTTAATGAGAAGAAACACACATGGCTTCATTGTTCGCACACAGGAAAATAAAGCCAATTATTTTGCTTTCTTTAATAGATGTGAAAGTTCCTTTTGGGCCCTATGGTATGACCCAGGACTGCAGACCGAGGGGCTCCGGAGCCCAGAAATTGTGTAAAGCAGAGTCCGGCCGCAGAGCTGCCCTCCATCCCCGTCCTGGGCAGAGGTTTTGCTTCCGAAGCCCAGCCCAGCCCTGCCCCGGCCGAGGCTCCGGCCGCTCCCCATCGCTTCCCCATCCTTCCGCAACATTTTCCTCCTTCCCAGCGCCTTCAAACCCCACGGCAGGATGGTGAGATCCCAGCGGGGTAACTCGCCACAAACCCAGTCATTGCGTTCAGATGTTCATTTGAACCTAAACGCAAAGGCTGATTTTTATCCCCAAACACAAATAGCAGCGCCCTGGATTGCACCGCAGAAAGCCCGGGCCAACCCCACGATTTAAAGAACATATTGAGTATATTCTTCTAATGAATTATCCTATCAGCAAATTTAATTAATGGGCTAGCGTGCGGTACAGCCCGCTGAGCAAAGGCTCTATCAGATCTGAAATGGTTTTGGAAGCTTTGAGCACTAATAAAGAGCGTTTTGTTCAGGAACTCACAGGGAACAATTACAAATAATTGCCAAGAAGGGCGTGTGCCTCATTTAAGTGACTACATATTAAAAATGATGAAGCAGAGCAACAACAACAAAAAAAAACCAACAAAAAAAACCCCAACTCATAATTATTCCCCGCAGTCAGAGTGCCCGGCTTTGACGCAGCGATTCCTGCCCTTCCCCACCTCCCTCCCGCTCCCGGGGCTCTGCGGGATGGGCAGCCTGAGTTCTCACGGGGCTGCCGGGGACCAGGGAAGTTCCTGTGGCTGCCCAGCGCTGTGCGATAAATCACAGCCAGGGCCTGGGATGGGAATTTGGACGTCCTGATGTCCGTCCTGATGTTCATCCTGATGTCCGTCCTGATGTCCATCCTGATGTCCGTCCTGATGTCCATCCCGATGTCCATCCCGATGTCCATCCATCCCATACCCAGCCCACGCACCTGGGAACCAGCAAATCTGCTGCTGCCCTGCAAAAGGCAGGAGCAGGCGATGCTGCAGTCGCACTAACGAGGCTCTGCTCGTTAATGCACCGCCTGAACGCTCTGCTTCAGATCCCCGCGGTACCCGAAGAGCAGGGCTGCAGGGAAGAGGAGCGGGTTGTTCCCGTTGTTTTCCACCCCAGCACTGTGTGCATCCTGCGGCACGGGATGCTCAGCACCACGGGGCTTCGGGCTGGGCAGCCCTGGGGCAGGAGCAACCGTGGCTTTGGGGTACGGAGCAGCCAGAGGATGTGGAACAAGGCAAAGGAGCTCCAGAGTTCTGTACACCAGATCTCACCGCGTCAAACCTTCGCCCAGCGTTCAAGCAGCAGCTTTGATGGGAGGCGCATCCTTCCAGCTCGTGCCGTGCGCCATCCCAGTGCTGATGAATCGCGACGGAGAGGCTGGAGCTGCCCCATTCCCCATCCGTGCAGGGCGGGAGGGCTGAGCCTGCCCAAACCTGCGTCCCCATCCCCGTCCCCGCCCGAGGCTCTGCCTTCTGGGTCCCCCCAGGATCTGCTTCTCCAGCCCACCAGACAGCAGCAGGCAGAGAACTTGCTCATGATGGAAAAAAAACAAAACCACAAACCCAAACAAAGCGGAAAATCTCCAAGAAAAGCCACTCGCTGTAAATAAAAGATTTTCAGGGAATATTTCCCCATCCTTCCCCCCCGGAGCTAGGAAGCAGGGTGGGATTTCCCCCTTTTCCCCAGGGTCGGGGGAGAGATCGAGCTTCGCCGGGGATCACACGGTGCACGCTCGCTACTGAAATACTTTGGCCATGCACACGCTCACACTTTGAACAAAACAAATTGTTTCCCAGACAGCATTAAAACAGCGTTAAAGCAGCAGTTTGTGCATCTCTTTCGCAGCACTCAATATTAACACACCCCCTTCGGGAACCCGCCAGCGCCTGTCTCGCTCCTTTCAACCCGTCAGTGCGATATCGAGTCAAGCCGGAGAAAAAACCTCCTTCAGAATGACTCCTGGCGGCGGAAGGACTTACAAAGAGCAACTTCTTGAAAGGTTATAGCTACAGCACTGGCATTTCATTTCAGCTGCATATCGCTTCCCGCTCTTTGCTTTACGTGACAATAGGGAAAAAAATACGAACTGTGCAGCGGGTCCCTTCCCCGGCCAGCAGGACACTGGCGCTGGAACGCACAAATTAGAGTCTGGCTATAACGAGCGGCGGAGGTCGGAGACCTAGCCACTGATGCCGACTGCAAAGGCACACTTTAAACCACCATAAAGATGGAATTTCGCTGAGTTTTCACATGCAAATAACAAACCAGGAGAGCGGGATCTCTGGCGCAGAGAGCAAAGCGCGGCTAAGACCGGGCTGAGCCCAGTGCATGGGTGATGGAGTTCGGCTGGAGAAAAGCTCGGGCTGAGCACGTACGCCGTGGTGCTGCGGGTCTGGAGCCGAGCCGTCCCTGGGGGCTGACGTGTATTAGCAGCTGCACGGATGCAGGAGGATGCGGGACCAGCCTGTAGGGATGCAGGAGCAGCCTGCATGGATGCATGAGCAGCCTGTAGGGATGCAGGAGCAGCCTGTAGGGATGCAGGAGCAGCCTGCATGGATGCAGGAGCAGCCTGTAGGGATGAAGGACCAGCCTGCAGGGATGCAGGAGCAGCCTGCATGGATGCAGGAGCAGCCTGCAGGGATGCGGGAACTGCCTGTAGGGATGCATTAGCAGCCTGCATGGATGAAGGACCAGCCTGCACGGATGCAGGAGCAGCCTGTAGGGATGCAGGAGCAGCCTGCACGGATGCAGGAGCAGCCTGCACATGCTCGCCACAAGGCCCTTGCTTTTTAGGATGAAGCCACTTCAAACCTGCCAGAGCTTGGGGTTACACACTGCAAATGCCCAACAGCTCGTGCACAAGGAAAAAGCTCAAATCAATGTTGTGGCAAGAGTCAGCGTGGCATCGGGACCCCCCCTGCTCCGCCTGCCCAGGAGATGCTGCAGGTGATGGATCTGCTCAGGGATGCAGCAGCGGGTCCTGCCCGGCCCGGGGGAGGATTTACACCACGAGCTGCTGGGATGGAAACAGAGCAGCCAGAGGAATGCGGTGCCACGGCCCGTCACTGCCTCTGCAACACGCACGCAGCATTCCGGCTGCAAACATCTCGGTTTGATTTCATCGGGCAGGAATGTTGTGAACTTCAGTTAAAGAACAATTTATTTCTTGCAATTTCGTCTCCTGGTAGAAGCGGCTCTGTTTTCCAAGGCTTGATATTTTTCCAAAATAAAATAAGAAGTTAACCGTTGAAACGCAGCAACCCGCCGCCTCGCTTGTTTCCCCGTTGCTGCGATTCAGAACTTCGATTAAAAATGGAAAGGGGCACCTTTAAAACTTTAATACCATTTAAATGTTCCAGCCTCACTGCTGCACCAGATCGCTCCGTAAAGTAGCTAATTAAAAAATGGCTGCTGTGATGACAGCCTAGATTAATAGTTTTTGAAGAGCAGCCAGTGCACCAACTGCTCCTGTAGCCACGATGAAAGCTAATAATGTAGAAAATTCTGCCAATTCTTTTAATTCATGAATATTTAAGCCTGTGAAAAATCTGTCAGATTATAGCACTTTTCTGGTGATTTTCTGCTTAAGTACATTTATGGGCAAGCGCCAGTTGCTCAAGAAACTTCAGTGGAATGCGGAGACTTTTTATTGTTTGCATCACCAGAGCCCGTTCCTCGCTCCTGCGGCTGTTTAACCCCCGCTGAGGCTGCGGGGGACCGAGAGCTGCTGCTCCGGGCAGGGGGGGCATCCCGCCACCCCCCGGCAACGCTGCGCCCTGGCTGCCCCCCTCGCCCACGGAACGGGGTGAAGCTTTCGGGTTCTGCACCAGGATGGGGGGAAACCCACCGATGATTCTTGTTGAGGGATGTCTTTGCTGTGAGAAGAAAAAAAAAATTATAAAATTTATAATTTTTTTTTTTTCTAGGAGCAGAAGTTCCCCGGTGTCTCCTGGCCAGGGAGTGGGGGCCGGAGGGTCCCCGGGCTTTACTCCTCTCCCCGTTAGCCCCAGGTAATTAGCCCCAAAGACGAGCCTGGCCGAAGGCACGAGCAGGTTCTTGGCAGCAGAGCCCCCGGCAGCTCCTCGGAGCTCTCCTCGCTGGTGGGTTGCATTCCGCCGCGGTGCCAGGTGACTCGTTTTACAGCTATTTAAAAAATAAAAATAAATACGCGCGGTGGAAATGGAACCAGCTCCTCTGCTCCTCGGAGCGCTGGAGGCTGATGCTCCCCGGGAAGGTGGGTAATGCTCCAGACCGCCGCTGAAGGGATGCTCTTTTCCATCAGACTTCCAGCGTTTTTCCCACCGCACCTGCCCAGTTCCAGCTGGAACCAGTAGAGAAAAAAGTCCAGCAGCCAGCAACAGCTATGGGTCCTTCTCCTCTTCTCCTTTCCCATCAGGAATGTCCAGCGGGGATGCGCCGGGACATGGGCAGAGCATCGCAGCGTGACAAGGGGATGGGGACATGGTTGGGTCCTTTGGGTCCTTTGGTCCCCAGCCCGGATGCTCCCAGGGGAGGGACAGGCGGGGTGAAAACAAAAAAGAAAAATAAGGGATGCTCAGCTGTCCTTAAGCACCGGATGGCCTTGTTTCAGAACATTTCAGAATGTGAAGCACAGAGAGGCTTTGAAACAAAAATGAGGAAACTCCAGGAGAACCGGGCACACGTTACCTGGAGCCGGGCACACGGGTTATCCCCCAGCCCGGCTGGCGAAAGGAGAGCCCGCGCGGGAAGGCTCGTGCTTCCAGCCCCGACTCTGTGCCTGTGATTCCACCAGGATCCCACCCACATCGCTGCTGACGAAGCACTGATGGGATCTGCAGGCGCGTTGTTTCCCGGTGGGGAACGGCTCCCTTAGCGCTCTCGGGGTTTGGCGGGACCCCAGGGTCGTCCCCTCTGGGGACAAACAGCCAGCCCTGGTCTGCCGGCACTTGGGCATCGCTCACCCTGGGAGCTGAAGCCTTTCCCGGCTCCTGACCCGCAACAGGGTGCTCTTGCTGGGTCCCATGGTGAAAAGGAGCCGTACGGGCTCGGGGACACTTTCGACCACTTTCTGGCTGCTGCAAGGATGTGCAAATCCACAGGGGGATGGAGAAGAACCCAGAGAGTGGAAAAAAATCTGAGACCCCCCTTCCTCCCCTCATCACAGACCTTCAGCCACTTACAATGTCACTTCAGCTGAGTAATAACCAATTATGATTTAATTACTCCGATGCTCTTCGGCAGAATTTTCCGAAGAATAATAGTCACTTTTATGGCACCTCATTTATCCTTCCTCCTCTTCACCTGGATTTATCCCGCACCTCCGCACATCTCGGCACCTCCGGACCCACCGGAGCTGGTCACCTTCCCCGCGGGTCCCACCGCGGCTCCGCGCCTTCGCTGTCCCCACCGCGGCACGGTGACGATGGCGGGTTTGCAGCCTGTCCTGGAAACTCGCGGCTCCGAGAGAATGCGACAAGTGCCGTTAATTCATAAATATTTAACACCCAAATCTGCTGCCTCCTGATAGCTTTTTCCAGAGTTTCTATTCTAATACATATTCCACCTCCTTCCCCTCCCCATCGGCCCTCCTCGGGTTTTTTTTTTTTCTCCCTTCCTCTTTGCCGGGCACCAATCCAAGTGCTGAGATGACTGTTTCACTTCCCTGCTGTCATCAGTTGTTTTTATCTTATCTGGACCGTGGATGCCAGTCAGCAACCCGCTGCGGTCTTTCCAGTTGAGTCCTGACCTCCGCAATCAGCCTCAAGATGTCCTGTAACAAGCAGATACGGTTACTCAACTTGTCCATCAGCACTTCTGGAGAGGGGGGAAAAAAAAAAAAAATCAGAAAAAAATAGAAAATCCCTGCAGAAGATGGAGCTGACAGCTCAGGGCGGGGAGCTGCCGGGAGCGGGGTGGCTCCGTGCCGGGCAGGCTGCTCGGGGAGCCTGGGCTGGGAAATCTGTGTCGAATGGGGCTGGCGGCGGTGCTGGTGCTGCACAAGCCGGGGGGCACGGGGGGGTTCCTGCATGGGGTGGGGATGCTGGCCCTGCTCCGGACCCCTCAGCAGCAGGGCATGACCCCAGAGCTGCGGCCAGGGGCACAGCAGGACAGTCCTGGGGTCCCGTGGGACTGGGAGCAGGAGGAAGATGCTCTGCGGGGCTGGGGGCTGTCTGGGGGGGTCCTCACGCAGCAGTGGGCACCTCCAGCCGCACCCCCCTGCGCTCCGACGCCTTTCCTTCCCCACACCAGGGATGGGCATTTTGTACATCATTTGTTGGACATCTCAAACACTGAGAACAGGGTTGGGGTTCTGTCTCCAGAGTGAGAACTTAGATCTGGGGACTCAAAGATTTGTTTTCTGGAGCCTGGTCTCCTGGGAAAATTCAACATCTGCCCTTCTCCCTCGCCCAGACCCCGGCACTGAGGCTGCTCTTGGCACGACGAGCCCCTTGGAGCGAGCCAACCCCTTCCCCAGCCCTCGCCGGCACTTGGGAGAGCAGCAGCACGGAGATCACGGCTCCGACCTGGCAAAGAGCTCCTGCGGGCGGCACATCTCCAACTGCTCGGGGATTTGTTCTTCTCCAGCTCGCACCCCTGCAAGCTCAGCCCTGGACCTGGCGCTGGAGATGTGCCCCAGGGACACATAGAGCACCAGGGAATGGGGCCACACGCTGCTCTGATGCTGAAACCACGGTGACGGGGTGGTGATGGAGAGCAGGGCTGCCTTCCTCCCCTCTCCCGCGGCAGAGCGAGCGTGGGAAGCGGAGCGAGCGCTGGACGATGCTCCCCTGCTCCCTGCCCAGCAGCGGCTGCATCCAGCCCATCGTCCTTCCCGACTGCCTCGTCCCCTTCCCGACTCGCCTCCAGCATCCCGTGGCACCGCTTTGCACAGTTAATTTATCAGTTTAATAACGGCATCATCAAGACGGGCGAAGCAGGCTAGCGCTGAGCCAGCTCGGCTTTACATACATATCACCCAGAGTAAAAATGTCATGTAAGATTTACTCAACAGGCGTCTTATCAAAGTGCTCAAGCGCCGAAGTAAAAGGGCTTTTAGCTACAGCAGATTGAAGGGGGTGGCATGCGGGGAGGGAGGAGAGAACGGATGGATTTCAGCTCTGCCAGGAGCTCTTGTTGCTTTCGCATCAACATCTTTATTTTCTAAGAGCGGATTTAAGACCTTGTTGTCTACAAACAACCGCGACTAGAGTAACTGGAACGGCGAGGAACTGGAAAAGGTTATGCTGAAAAATGCTGTTAGCCTGCGTGAAATAAGGTTCTTCCTGGAAACACGGCGCTGAACGTCGAAGGGAGGGGGAGGAACAGCTGTAACAAAGGGGTTACAAATTAAATAGAATAAAAAGGATCCTTCTGAGATCTTAATTTAACCTCAACATCGTGACCATATATTTCAGGAAATTAATCCCTTGGCCTCCAATAAATCCAAACTATAACACAACCACTTAGGGTTCAGCAACAAGGCGTTACGATGGGCTGCAGACCCTGCAAACGCACCAGCCCCGTGATTTCGGATTGTGCTGAATCACCCGGTTCGAACGCAGCTCCTCAGCCAGCGGGGCTGCCCAGAGCACCCCGGTCCCTGCTGTCTCCTCCCCTGCTCTGCCCCATCCCACCCCTCCCAGGCTGTGTATCCCGAGCAAACACCTTGCTCCGTGTCTGCAGGAACAACGTGGGAGAGGTCTCAGGACTGGGGTCAGCTCAGGTCGGGGCAGGACCCCAGAGGACAGCCCCTGGGGTGGGGGATGCACTCAGCAAAATAAAATAACTGCGGACAGGAGTGCAAGAGCAAACTTCCTCCGGAGCGTTCCGAGCCCCCGCCGTATGCATTGGCACCGGGTTCCTCTGCATATGCCCCCAAACGAGGAGAGGAACTTGTAACGAGGCGGGAGTGCAGCCCTGCTCTGAGGGTGAACATATGCCACCGCGGCTCCCTTGGCACCGGCGCCTGCAGCCGGCGGCTGGCTCGGAGCGAGGAGAGGAGCGAGAGCTCTTCCAGCCGGGCTGCAGACACTCTGGGGCTGGCGATAAGGAGCACGCGGAGCAGGTGAAGAGCGCTGGGGCTTTGCAAGCTCCAAAGGAGCTGCTGGCAGAGTCGTGGCGCCCCTGCCTCGTGTCAGGAGCAGCCGGCCGCGCCAGCAGCCAGATCCCCCGGGAAGCAGCCCTGCAAAACCTTCGGGAAATCGCGGAGCAAGATCGGGGCGGTAAAAGGCGACGTGACAAACTCCAGCCACCCCGTGTGTTTCGATGGGGTGATGTGATCAGAGAGCCCAGGGAGAGCTGCGCAGCCCCGGCGGGAACCCCCAGCGCCCGCCGCCTCCCCCGGGTTTGCTCCCCGGGCAGGAGGGAGCAGCCGCAGCGGGAGCTCCCTGTCTGAACGCTGCTTTGCCAACAGCGCAAGCGCAGGGCAAACCCCAGCGACGAGTCCAGAAGCATCCCAGGAAGCACCACCAGAGAAAAAAAGCCAAAAGTGCAATTTTTGGTGGGGCACCACAAACAGATGGGCGGCATCTTCCCCCGCCACCTCTCGGCACCCCAGCAAACCCCTTTCACACGGTGCAACCCATCCCCGGGCTGGCTGTTGGCCATGGGGCCACCAGGAGCCAGGTGACCACCAAACCAACCACCTCCAAGCTGAAATTTCCCACTTTTACGGGGGGATCTCCTATTCGCACCACCCGAGGGGTTTCCCACATGCAGAAGTCGCCCGCGGTCGGGGAAGGCGCGAGGTGGGAACAAGGGCTGCTCTGCTTTCTCATCAACCACCAAAGTTGTCATTTATTGCACGGCCCCGTTCCCAAACCGCTCGCGTGGTTCTCGCTGAAGCGGATGCTGCGGTTTTCTCGTCTGAAATAAATTGCGCAACAAACCCAGCCCGGCGTTGAGCAGCGTTAGCTCAAGCAAAGCAGCTCTAATGTGCCGGTCCTGCGCGTCCCGCTGGGAGACTTTCAATTGATGGACTTACAGGAGATGAAATATTCAGTAGGATTAAGAATTTGGAGGAGGTGGAAATCAAAGTGGAAAAGAAAACAAGTGAAAACAGCTTAATCTAGCCTCCTAGCACTAATTGTCACTGGGATTCGGGCTAAAACAAACACAACGCAACGAGCTGCCAATCTGAAAGGGGAAGGAAGAGGGCGAATATGATTCCGATTGCATCGAAACAACCTTTTCACCTCCGCCCCGCTGCGGATTGCAGCAGGCAGGGGCCAGCAGGCAGGGACCCCACATCCCTCCTGCCCCCATCCCAGGGACCCCCATCCCTCCTGCCTCCGTCTGTGCAGGCAGGGACCCCCCCGTCCCAGGGACCCCTCCATCCCTCCTGCCCCCGTCTGAAGGCAGGGACCCCTCCGTCCCAGGGATCCCCCCATCCCAGGGATCCCCCCGTCCCTCCTGCCCCCATCCGTGCAGGC
>WKFP01015315.1:726521-751651 GCA_011057875.1 Pterocles orientalis | reverse complement strand
CGCCTGGATGCGTTCCTGTGCGATCTGATCTAGGTGTTCCTGCTCTGGCAGGGGGATTGGACTAGATGATCTTTCGAGGTCCCTTCCAATCCCTAACATTCTGTGATTCTGTGTGATTCTGTGAATACTTTTTGCTCCTAACAGTTTCAGTGTGCATTTATCTTCCAGAATTCAGTGGCACTGAAACTCTAAATGGAACACAAAGACCCAACACCAACGGATGCTTGTCTGAATACCTCCTCAGCTGGGGCATCTTTACCTTCGCTTCTTTATACTGCCTTAGTACAAAGTGAACACATCAGCCCACATGCTAAGCACTCTCAGCTGCCTGTTTTGACTTAGAAATACACTACACAATTTGTTTGATGGAGCTTTGTCGTCCTTTTTGAAAGAAAAGCTTTAGAGACAATTCTAAGAAGGTTTTGATTAGCCATTTCATTAGAGATTTATTTCAGCTCTCCAAGGTCTGCTGCTGTTTCATATATTTCATGACGACATGAATTGTAGCAATCTTCTAGTTATCAGGGCAGTACTTCAACTTAGAAAGGAAAAACATCCAGCTTCCTCATAAACCTTTTCCATTTGGCGCAAAATGCTGTGTTGCCCAACCCCTACGCAACACTGAATGAATAAGTAATACTGCTGTATTACCAATTCTCCGAAAAACAAAACCCCAAACCCTTAAACAGCAAGTAGGCAGGAACTTCCGATTACTGTGGTTTCTATATCAGATCAGCAATGGAGGGAGCATGATGACACTGTTCAGCATTCTTCAGATGCTAGCCTACAGATGCAGCTGGACTGAAATTGAGTCAGCAGAAAGCCTGCACCTCAAACTGCGCCAAAGCTTGGCGCTGGGATTTGGACTCAGCTAACTAAAGCTGGACCCAAATGGAATTTGCCCATGTCCATACCTAAAAGGAAGGGGCAAGATTCAGATCTTAATTGCAACTGTGCAGGTGTTTTTTTGGATCTGTGACCGAGCTTAGTTTTTCCTCTCTGGTGTTGAGCAAAGTAGCACCAGTCTGGTAAGCCCATCCTATGTTTCACTTCTTCATAAACATGAAGAAAATACTTCTACCTTTTTCTAAGGACCTGGCAGAAGGAAGCAGAGCAAACCTTGATGAAAGGGCATTATCACTCTCACCCTGCAAAGACCAGCAGTCTTGTTAGCTTTGTGTTCCACAAGTCCAGCTCTATCAGCCCAGAACTGCAATACAGCCCTGCAGTAATGCCCCAGGGTATGTTCAAGCTGTTCTTACCATTTACCTCTTGGAAATTACCAGAAAACAGGGAAGACTGAGGAATCACAGTTCCAGTCTTTTGACATTACAAAGGAAGCACAAACAGACTGAGAGCAGGGTGCTCCTCAGTAACGTTGATAAGTGGTGGGCACTGGAACAAACTCCAGCCATCACTGGTGATGTGCAAGTGACAGTGTCGAATGAGAGAAATGCAAGACTTGCTTCCAGATTAATAAAATAGCCCTGCTGGGGAATCAGCCCTGCTGGGGAATCAGCCCTGCTGGGGAATCAGCCCTGGACACTTGCACTCTGGCATGCTTTTACAGCTGAGCAGTGACAAAGTGCTCAGTCCCCGGAGCAGACAGGGCAGTTCCTCTTATCACTTGGCAACAATGCCTCTAACAGATGCAGGTGCCACTTGGACAGCCTCTGAGAAGAGCTGCCAATGAAGAGACTTACAAAAGTGGGACTGGATACAATAACTGTCGTGCCACCTAGAGGACAAGAATATCCTCCTTATTTTAATTTTAAACACATGTATTCCTTCTTATCACATGCCAGCACAAGCACAGATCATCCATCTGTCGGAAAATGAGGAATGCCACTTCATATTCTAACTTGGATTTCTTTCACAGCTGATTGCAACAGTGAAGAGGAACATGAAACTGTCTTAACCTTTGCCTGACTGGCAAGTTAGGCAAGCAAGGAAGGAAACTGACCAAAATAATAATAATAATAATAAAAAAAAAAATCAAAAGGATAGCTGTATGGACACAGGTAGCCACCAACAGTGGCACTCTCTCTGCCTTTTGTTACCTTCAGGCCATATGGCTAGACAGGAACTCTTCTTCCAGACTCATAAGTACCAGGAATAACCGCACTGCTTTCTGAAAAAACAGAAGCTATAAAGATGCTCACAATGGAAAGGTTTAAATACTGGATCAGTGGGGGTCATTTGAGAATACATGTCCAAGGGACAATACATCATAAAAGAACCCGATGAAAGCTCCCTGCTTAGTTAAAACAAGTATGCTGATGCAACAGCCAGGATAGCACTCATAGAGCTACTACACAACAGCTCAGAGCACAGGACAATTTACTTTCAAGAGGATTTTTAGGGACCAGCTGGTACTCCCCAGAGTTATTTAAGTGCAGCCTGTTCACCTTATCCAACTCAGAACATTCACTATACAGAAATGACTTAAAGCAGTCACGGAAGAAGGAGTACAAAGCAACAAAACAACAGCACACTTGTCTGCTCTGAAAGCATATACAACCCTGTCCCAGCATTTGACAGCTTCTCCAAAACATAAAAATGAATTTTAAATGGTCGGTCTTCCTCCTAAACATCAAATGGCTATAAACACCTCTTACATTCCTTACTTTTATGAAACAACCAACCACGTACCAGTACAGACAGTCAAAGAGACAATCCACAGAAAGCAAGCGTGACGCTGGTCCTTTGATTACACTGAACACAGTGGTCCTCAGGAGAATTTTCTCCCATCATGTTGTATTTCAACCCCCTACTCCCACCATGAATATCTAAACTGATAAAACCAGTGAAAAAATCAAAATAATCTTGAAGGAATCTCTTACGACAGGAGCCCAGACATCCTCAAGAACCTCAAAGAGGAAGTTGTGCATCAAATCAGGCAGCGAAAAATGATGCTAACTCAAAACAGCATTCACAACCCTAATTAAAGCCTTTTGACAGCAAGGTTCATAAACTTTGAGAATAAAATAAGGCATCATCTCTTTTAAACACCTTTAACACAATGATACACAGCTAAGAAAATATTCTCTTTCAAAGAAACACATCAGGAGCCATTTGGAAATGGTGACAGCAGAACTGCAGAACAGTTGCCCCTGTGCAGTTACAGGATATACCTCAGCACCCTGCGTCAGTCTTCCACCAAACACTGCTCTAGGCTCTCTCATTCTAGGTCTAAAAGCACCACGAACAAGTGTTGATTTTACCAGGAGAGAACACATGACTGTGCATAAAATATCACAAACCATTTCACTTTCAGTTTCAGCTTAAGAGGAAACACAGATTAATGTTGCATATAAAAGCAAAACACAAAAACTAGCTGACCGAAGTGGATTTGTTTCCTATGGTAGCTAATTCAAGGGTGTAACAACAATCACAAACTACCAGGAGTTACACTGACCAAAGAACATATTTTCTCCTTTAAAGCAGATGAAAGAAATAGTGCAAAAGGTTAGAGAGACCTGGGCATTACCCGTTCACCATAAACCACAGCAAGAGCACACAAGGAACTGACCAAAGGTCAGTGTTTTATCAGAAAATACAGCAGGTTCAGAGACACTTAAAATTCAACACCCATGTGTGCAATCATTGCATACACAGTCTAACTCGCCATGCTCATACCTTCAGTGAAGCTGAATAAAAGCTCTGAGATTTTAAAGGAAAATAGCGAGCAAAATACTGCAGTAGGAAGAGTTAAAAGCCACGACAACTGTCCTCTTCGCTGAAAAAAAGGAGCATTTGAGGATGTATTGATGTGTACAGCCCTTTCCTCACGTTCACCAGCAAGGACAGCCCAACCAAAGCTCACCATGGCCAGGAAGCACTGTCACCTCCATGCAGTGCCATGGTGGTGCAAAAAGACAGGAAAGCCAGCAGACTGGATCAAGAAAAGAAGTTATAAGCGCCCACGGCAGTGCTAACAACACTCTAAGCCACAGGGCTACCGAAGGGGATGAGACTGAAAGATTCATAGAGCAGCTGTTGCAAAGAGGGTGAAAGAAACATCAACATACCACTCTTGAGCAATTGCTTCAAAAATCACGCAGGAAGCAAAGCATGCCATCTCATCTAGGTACAAGGAGGTGTACACCACTGGTAGCTATGGAGTCCTGTTCACTTCCCAGTAAAGTTAACAGCAGGATGTCAGGACATGGTTCCCTACAGACAGCTGGTACAAATCGAGGCAATCACAGAACAAGGCAATCACAGAAGCTTAACAGATTGCTTTCAAACCCAAAGAATGAGACTTGACTCTCTGCGTGACTCATAGCATTTTTTACATTTTACCGTTCCCTCCCCTATCCTTCTTCTCTAGTCTGAGTGAAAAAAAAAAGACTTGTAAAATCTCTGGGGAAGGTCCCAACTATACATGTTCTGTAATCATTACTGAGGAGTTTCAATTAAAGCTGAACCCAGCGCCCTGCAGCCTCTCCAACCCCAAGATAAGCCATCCAAAACTAACAGCGGATCAGACTTCAAGCAGGAGCCTCGCACCCTTGGCCAAGCCCAGCCACGAGTTCAATTCCCCCATTAGAAATATTTGCATGTGCTTGGCTTTGCATAGCACACAGATACAGAGATAATTCCAGCACCAAATACTTCATAATCTGATGTAGAAAAAAAGCCACAGCAAGCTAAAAGAAAACCAGAGGAAGGCACTTTGCAAAGAAATATCAGATTTACTGGTAAATTCTGCTTTTTCACTAGTTGAGGAACTGCTACCGAACATAGAAAAAACCTGTCAATAGTTACTAGGTCTCTACTCCCCCATTCAATGGGACGTAACGGGAGTGATAACTTCTAAGCACCAGGCCACTCCAGGAAGGTCTCCAAAAGGTGTCAGTCACTAGATTTATGTGCCTGCTTGCTTACAAGATTAAACATTTTCATTCTATTACAGTAAAAAAAAAAAAAAAAAAAAGTCATCTGTCAGCTCCTCAGACTCCTGTCATTCTGTTACACAGGAAAAACACAACACGTGGAAACAGTGTGGCATAACTGGTCCCAGGTGAGAGTGTGCAGTGAACATACACACACCTCCAGCTTTCCCCAATGATGCTCTCAGGGTTAGGGAAGCTAACAAATCAAAAGCCACACTGAGGACCTTTACATGGCCCTCACGCTATCCAAAGGTACAGTGTCCTGGTGCTGGGTACAAGCACATCTAATTCCCAAGAACAGAGATTCCAGGGTAGCCCTGCGGGAGCAGAGCACTCAGTTCTGCTGACGATGCACAGTGAGAAACTGAGTAGAGCTCCCGGTCTCTGCTGTACTAGTGCCAGCTGGCCTGATCTGCTTAAAAGAAACGGGGAAGGTGGGAACCCAACAAAATCACCCAACCAAAAAAATCAGTCTTTTTTTTTTTCTCTTAATTCAACAGAAGTCAAATGCAAACAAGAAGGAACAGCCAAATAAGAAGGTGGGGATTTTCCCACCAACCTTTCTTAGCACAGGACAGCCTATCCAGAAGATTTATAATCAGATGTTATACTCTGCACATACACAATGGAAGTATTTTGCCTCAACTGGTCCCTAAACCCTGCCAGTCAGTTACTTGCAATGACAGACATGAGACCTAGAAGACAAGACAGGAAAATGGGGAGGGATAGATTGCAGAAATTCAAGAAAATAACAAAGCTACAAATTTTTATTCAATATACTCCCCCAGTGTTTTTGTATAACACCATTGGTACAGAGAGATCACACGGAGTAGGTCTTGCAAAGCTTCCCTGTAAAGATGACTCTGAACGGGATTGAACTTGTTATATAAAGAAGTTGCCAAGGAAAGAAAAAATAGACAAGAAAACCCCTTCTTTTTAATTAATGTATTTTAAGATGGTATACTTTCGACAGGCATGTGAAAACAGAGTTTCAGTCTGATTAGTGATAAAAAGTTATAACAGAACACCCATCAGTTTCCCCCACCAGTGGGGTTTTGCAAAAAGTCCTCCACCAGAAAAAACAAACCAAAACAAAAACCTTAAATAATAATTTCCTGTTGGGGAACCACCTTGCTCCTTCCACCACCAAACATCTTAACCATTTTGAAGAGATACCAAAACAAGTATTCTGCAACAAGATTTTGGCCCAGATACCCCAAGAAACATCAAGAAGAGTTGCCAACTCCTCCCAAAATAAGCATGGGCTTTCTAGACTAAGACTTTAGTGATTTAAATAACTCTAAGGGCCCTGCACCTTATTTCTTTAGTTAAAGCTACAACATATTGTGCTTTAAAAGAAGACAACATCCCCCCCAAACCCACCAGTTTCAGAGCCACCGTCACTCCAAGGTACAGAGACCATCACTGGACCACATACACTGAAGAAACACCTTTCTAAGGAATGGGACCTGCTCTCTCTGTTCCTTTCCACTTTGCACACTACCCAGCTTCCTGCTCCAGCCTTTAGCTGAACTGAACACTGTCCTTGGTCACAGGAACACCAGTGCTGCTCACAGGAAACAAAGAGGCAGCCAAGGCACTCACCACCTTAACGGGCAGCCAGACACTCACAGCTCTGTGGAAGGTAAGGAGCCTGGAGAAAAGCACACACTGAATTGACTCATCTGTATCCATCACCAGGTTTCTCTACAAATTACAGCACTACCATTACAAAACCTTTCTTGCCCTGCTTTCTGTAGCTGCCACTCCCACATCCCTCTGTTGCTAGAAAGCTCAGGCAAGCGTGGGTCCCTCTGGAATTGATACTACAGGATTAACTCCTTACTCTACCCCTCCAGTCTGAAAACCCTCACCAAGGGCGAGATGTTGGACTTGACCAAGTAGAACATGGCAAGAGAGTGCTTTTTATGGTTTCCGAGATACCACCTAAGCGGAAGGAAGGCCAATCTGCAACAGAAAAAAAGAGAAAAGGGGGCACAGGGTGCCTTGATTACGGCAGGGGAAAGCAGAAGACAGCCAGAGCAAACAGCAGAAGTCACAACACAGGCGAGAAGCGGACGGGAGAGCGGGACAGCGACCATCGAGCACAGAGAGCGGGCACACGGCCACCGAGCTACCCAAAGATCGAGAGAGCAGGAAACGAAGTAAAAGACAAAATAACCCAACCGCCCCAGAGCAAAGTGAGATCCAGCAGGCAAAAAGGAAACGGAGGAGCTGCAGGGAAGCAGACACGTTTCCAGCATCAATAAGATAAAGCAGAAACCCCACGCAGCCCTACCCAGGGTCACTGCAGCTAAGAGACCGAAGGGTTGCGAGAAGCAAGCCTCAGGTGAGGCTCTGGGGCTCCCGAGAGCCCAGCCCGCCGCGGCAGGCCCGACACCCACCCAGGTCCCCCCCCGGGGCGGGGGCCGCATGGCAGCACGCTGACACCCACCTCTCGGGGAGACCGGGGTGGGCCCGGACCGCCAGCGCGACGCCGCAGCGCTCACCCCGCCGGCTTCCCGCCCTGCCCTCCCCCCAGCCCGGGCGGACGGGCACAGGCGCCCACAGCGCCAGCGCTCCTCCCGTCTCCCCGCGGAGCAGAAGGGAAGAGGCAGGTAACCGCGCACGGCGGCGGGGATGGTCCCGTATTCCCCACAGAGCGGCGGGCCGGACCGCTCCTGCCGCCGGGCAGGCGCGGGCGATACTCACTCGGGCGGGAGCGGGCCTCGGCGGAGCACCGCAGTTGGGCGAGCACGGCACCTCCCGCTTCCTCCTCGCCTCCGGTATTTGAGCAGCACCAAGCGCCGCCCCGGGGCCTCGGTCCCGGGGAGGGGCGGGAAAGCGCGGCACGCGCCGCCCGGCGGGTGAATGGGCCGGTGGCGTGAGCGGGGAGCGGCTAGCGGCCCGCGCGCGCGGCGGGCACGGGGGGGTGCGGGGAGGGCCGCTACCCGTCCCCGGGGCAGGGCTGTGAGGAGGCGGCGGAGCCCGCCAGCGAGGGGGTGGGTGCGGGGCTTTCCCCGGCGGGGCACGGCTGGGCGGCCAGCCGGAGGGGAGGGCGCTTTCGGCTGGTCGCCCGCTAGCCTGGCGCTTCCCCAGAGTAAGCCGAGGGGCTGTGAGACCGCCCCCAAACAGCGGCCGGTGCCCGGGGTCTCTTCTTCCCTCCCGCCGGCACAGGCTCGGCCGGAGACAGGTCGGGTTGGGGCTAAAGCAGCCCGCGGCCTCCCGCAGCTGGCAGGGGTGTTCTGGAACTCGGATGGGGCCCGACCTTGTGCTTCTTGCCCTGATTCTCCTCCTGTCCCGTTTATAACCGCTTACATCCCCGCCACATAAAATTTTAATCTTTCCATTTAATGTAGTTCTATGGGTTTAATATAGTTCTATTTAATTTTTATTTACTACAGCCTCAACAGCTTTAAAGTTTAAGCTTTGTTAAAAGCAATGCTTACTCTGTGTTCAATAAAGGTTTCCTGTTAACATCTTTCTTCCTCGCATGCCAAGTCACAGCACCACTTTCAGCCTGTGTTTTTTGGGAAGGGTGTTTAATCAGGAAGGGACCGATCACAAAGTGCTTTTTAAAGTTACTGTGATTCCACAGAACGAAGACCAATTCTGATTCGGGTTTGAGTCATGTGTTGGCCAACCTAGCAGGTGGCTTCATGGTAGGAATTACGTAGGGGGAAAAAAGTGACACCTAAGCATCTGCCCATTTTTACATATTCCAAGGAAGCAAAAAGAAGTCTCTGTTTTTTGAAACTGTTCAGCTTGGTCTTGGAAAGTCAGCATTGCTAGCCCCAAGTAGGCAAAACACATACTCTCTCTTCTGCCCAAAGTGTATAGATTTATTTTGTTGTTTCTGGTATCTGAGTAATATAGATTATTTTATATATTTGTATAGAAATTTTTAATAATAAAAAAAGATCTGTGAAGTTATCTTTTGTTTACAGGAAAACATGTGATTCCTGTGTCTGAGACACTCGGAAAAGCACCATGTACTCGGCGAGTTTGGAAATAATACCCTTGCTGGCCACATTTCTTACACACACATTTACACTGTTGTAAAGGTGCCAAATAAAAAAGGTACTATTTCCAAAGCTTGGTTTGGACAGGTTTTTTTTTTTTCTTTCCTTATTTTGAGTGCTATGCTAAGAGGATGCAGGCTAAGGACAGAGGCAACTCTTCAGCGCTTCCCTTAGGTAATATCTCCAGTGTGAAGCAGGAGGCCCTCTCTCTCCCTGTGGCTCTCTGGGAAGATGACAGCAGCTGCGACACAGTCAAGCAGCCACAGGCCAGCACTGTTGGTTTCACCCATTACCACCTGTAGGATCCTTTTCTCCTATATGCAATTGCTAATGTAGGCAGCTGTTGCAGCACTTGGGGTGAGGACATTTCAAAAACTGTTAAACATGGGAAGCCAGAATGCCAGCTTTTTCACCTGGTCTGTGCTTAGTGTTAGGCACGACTTCCCCCTCGTTATTTTTCCTGACAAGTTACAGTAATTGTCTTTATCCAGGCTGAGTATCTGTATAACATCGATCTGCTGCTGCCAAGAAGAGGCTCTACATGTTACTTAGTGAACCCATTGACATCCTTCTTCCTGTGTTCTGCCTCAGAGCCGAGGGCACGTTCACACTGCACACCTCGGTAACTACTGTGCTGTTCCTTACCTCAGCACTGAGCCTGAAAACCTGGGCGAGGTGTCATGGTTCTGTGCCAAGGGAAACAACATAGGGTGGGTGAGGCAGCTTTGAGGACATAAATCACCTTGCGCGGAAAGGGTCAGAGGCTCCTGAAGGCTACTTTCGTTATAAATGGAAACCGAAAGCAGCAGCTGCCACCACGCTGGGCTCCCGAGGCAGGATTTCTTTGTCAGAGGGCCTTTTTCTGGTGTTATGCACACATGGCTAATCTGTGCACAAGTGTGACCCTGCTCATCTCAGAGGGCCCTCCAGTGCCAGCACAGGTCTTTGCCTAAGCAAGCAATACAGGAAGGTCTGTAGGAGACTGGCTGTTCTGTCCATAGTTTATAAGATAGCAGAACCTCTGCGTCACTAATGGAGATCAGGGGCTAACAAGTTTGCAGTAGAATTAAAAAGTGTGATGAAATGTCTCAACGCTGGTCTCCTTAGCTATGGATGGGAGCCAGCCTCTGGTGTCCTGGAGTCCAGTGGTCACTTTCCATACATTTCTCTTTTGACATCAGTGGAGAAATCCTTGCAGACTGGCCTTTTGACACCAGAGAGATCCCTCCCAGGTAACTGCAGCTTTCTCCCACTATTATTTGAAAGCAAGAGACCAAAAGGACAGTAAGGATCTGCAGGGTTTGAAATGTCCCTAAAAAATGAATGACCTACTGAGCTGCACAAATCAGCAGCGAGCTTTGTCACTCCTGCCACCTACAGCGCAGCCTGCCATCCTTGGCCTCCATGCACTGTGCAAGAGGAAAGCCAAGGCCCACCATCCCCCCCGTTGCTATATTAGGTGTGCTTTAATCCAACCACCTTACAACCACCAGAGTTTATCTTTTGCTTTAAAAATTATTGTGTGGGCAGGAAAACAAGACTCATTGTTTGGGATTTCCCCAGCTGGTTATTTCCCACAGCATCCTGTGTGTTTTTTCTGCCTGTTGAAAAAAATGCACAAAGTCTTACGATTTCTCTCAGTCTACTTAATGACAGCAGTGCCGCTGACTGGTTGTCATTCCTCTGGGCTTCAAGCTCAGATGTTTACTGGACCCAGCACCCACCACTTAGGCTGAACATCCCCCCTTTTCAGATAGGAAATACCCAGACCAGATACCTTTTCTTGACACACAAGCTGATGAGGTTGAACTTCTGAATTGTTCCAGACTGTCCAAGGGGCAGAGCTCCAGAGCTGCACATCACTTAGCTAACCTTTCTGAGCTGGCACAGTGCAGGTGAGACATGGGTGTAGAGCGGTGGAGGCTTAAAAGAATCCAGAAAATCAGCACAGAGATTATTCATTCCTTATTTTGCTAAATGCTGCTATACTAGCATCAGATGTTCGCAATAGTACTGCATGCTAAATGAGCTACAGCTACAGAAATTAAATCCTACTTCCTACAATTCAATTTACCTTACCTTCACACCTTCTTGGCTATTTATTGTAATTTCTCTTCAAAGAGAATCTGAAGAAACAGTGTAAAATATGGAGAAAGGAGTACCATGTATGGGGCTGGATTTGTTCGTATCTCAGACAATTCAGATGGGCTGCAAGCGTTCCAGCAAATAAAATGAAGTCAGGCCCTTTAACACCTAGCTTCTTATCTCAAGTCAAGCTCACTTTCCCTCAGCTCCTGGCTTCCTCTTTAATCATCAGCCCTGAGAGGGAATACCAGGGAAACAAAAGGTAACTCCACCAACAAAAATAAAAAATAATTAAAGACTTTATTTTTTTTTTTTTTAGTTCAGTTGGCCATCTGAGGTGCTAAAATCTCAACACCAACAAAGCAAGTGTGCATAAAAACAAATGATGAAACACAACCAAACAGAAGAAAACAGGCTGGAACAGAGTTGGGTTTTTTTTACAGGTAGGGTATACATTTTTCTGTTAACACTCCATACATGCCAACCGTAAAAGCCTTGAACAATCTGAATATCAGAGTTCACTTTCATACAAAAGGGAAGATGCCAAAGCATATCCCTTCACTTGGAGTCGACTTCACATACACACGCATGCACACACAGATACAGAGTATTTAAATTACTGCAGTGCCATCAGAATATGGCATTCTCCCCTTCACATCTGCTTTCAGTGACATCTGCCTGGTTACCCTGCCTATAGCAGTACTCTGAGCAATCCAAAAGCAGGAACTTTCGGAAAGCTTCTCATCTCTGTTATTTTGCAACGGTCAAGAGCCAGCCACCTCTTTCTCCGTGAACTATATACAGGCTGTTTTTTAGTATGCTTTAGAGTTCTCTTTATTGCAGACAGTGTGACAACTGAAATTCCCATAAAGCCATATTGTGGCTTTTCGGTTTGTACACAGGAGATTTTATAGCGCAACACCTTTCTCATCCACTGTTGTCTGGTGGAAACACTTAATTGAAAACTCATTTTAAAAGAATGTTAACCAAACAAGGTGTAGCTGTGAACATTTTAGGAAGGGCTGTTAAGAAAACGGAACTGCTGGCTGCTCTAGATCATGCAGTCTAGACCAGGATTAGGATGTATAAAAATATTAAAAACCACCAGAGTGCACACAAATGTGGTGACTAGCCCTATGCAAGCACCATGTTCTAAGAGAGGCCTAGGCATTGCACAACTCAGATTCTTGACCGTGGGGGTAACCCAAGGATCCACTGGTGTCTTTACATACAAACAAATATTTACATAAAATGCAGAGATGGATAAAGAGAAGGGCAGACTTGTAGAACTTGCAGTTTGCTCTAAAATATGTTCAGCAAGGCAGTTTGTAACATGCCCTAGTGAGACCACGGGGTGTTGGTTAACTGAAAGAGGGAATATGTCTGGAAGTTGGACCTGGAATGTCACCTCCCCACGCATAGTTCTTGAAGCTCAGGATTTTACAGTCATTTGTGAGTTTTAAGGAAAACACGTTAAAAGGAATAGAACATTTTTAAAAAATTGTACTCTGAAAACAGCAGATTGGTTGTTTTGACAGTCCCAACTTCCCCATTCCCATTTGTGTCCCCTGTTGTTTGCAGGAGATGGTATCCTTCTCTGTAAGGGACTGAAGTGCTTGCCCCTGTCCTCAGCGTGCCCGTTTCTAAATGAACACAGGTTACGTTCCAGGCTCGGCTCTCCTCCTACCTACTGCAGGGAGAACACATCCAGCCCCTGGTATGGACTGCGTCACGTGGGGACAGATGCCCTTGTGTGCCCCCTTCTTAGAGCTGAGGGCCTTTTTGTTCCCCTCATACGCAAAATGGACATACGTCATTGAATGCACATGTCTGAGTCATGTGCTACTGCCAATCTAGGCAGCACAAAGAGCTAGAACATCCTACTTGGATTCTGATACAAATAAGGGATCTTGTGGTCACAAGAGCCTTCTTCAGCTTTAAAAATATAAAATTTGAATTAAAAATATTCAGATAGTAAAAAAAAAACAGTATCTGATATGCAAGTCATATTCTTAAAGTGCAATTAACTGAACAGCAAATACAAGTTGTGCCTTTTTCAACCATTTTGATATAAAAAGGCCTTTTAACATTCCCTTTCATGTATTTTTAATTAATTTGTATGTGCAATGTTAGCTCTTAATTTTCATTCTCACTGATGGAGGACTTCAGCATAACCTAAAGACTTCAGTTTTAGAATATGTGGTTTTCCCTTGCAATAGGGCATTACATCTTCAAGTGATATCACTCTTCGGCATTACAAAGATCTGGTCGGTGTCCCCCAGTATGTATGGAAAAAGTAGCAAACCAGCGTTTCTTTTTCAGAATTTCTTTCTGTTCTACAGCTCACGTTCAATGATCTTTTGTTAAAAGTTAGATGTGGTCCATATACCTAGTGCACTATAAAAGGGACTGAGGCCGGTTCTCTGTGCAAGACAGTTTACAATAAACTATGTCTAGCTTCCTGCTTTCTTCCCTCCCCCTCTCCAGCTTCCACTGGCCCTTCAAATGCAGACTGTGTAAACTACCCTTGCCAGTTTGACTTGGGCAGCTGGCCCCTGCCCTGGCAAATGGGAGGAGTTCTGTTTGTTGGACATCTGGTTGGTAAGCCAGTCTGCTTAGTTTCATGAGCATCTGGATTTAATTTGTAATGCCTTAGCAGAAAACACTAAGGAGGATAAAAGGGGAAACACTTGAGGCAGAAAAAATATGTTTCCACACTTAACCAGCACTGCTCAGAGCATCTGGGGACAGTCCTACCCATGCTTCCTCAGCCCAAGGTGTGCTCCTGTGTCAGAGGCGAATTCAAATCATAGATCCTTGCTTACAGAAGACCTCTTTGAAGGAGGTAGAGAGCCAACAGCAGGAAACCATGCTAACTTATCTTCTGGGGCAAAAGATTAAAGGATGTTCAGCCCTGCTTGGGTACCTTGCACCAACAGCATAAATTCAAGCTGAGTCAGTATGTTGTATGAGTATGCTTGGGAATGGGACACTTTCTCAAGAACATCGGGGAGCAAGCTTAGTATGTCTTTAAGAAGAAAAGAACACAGTCAGCATCCCAAGGAGGAAAAAACTCTTAACACATCACGTTAAGGGTGGGACATGTACCCAAAGCACAGAGCTATTTCAGCTCTGTGGGACAAGTTAAGGATGTAGGATGCACAGGGTATCTGTCAAACAGTGAATGGTGCTGAACTGCTCAGTGCACATCCTGCTCACTGCTTAATGGATGATTACAATGAGTACCCTCCCGGCTGAAAAGCAGCAGCTTCACTAGCTGAGCCAAAAGGAGGTTCTTCCAACAGATGTGTTAGGAAGTATGTTATTTTTTTGTTTTCATGGTAGTCTCTCTAGCTGTATCTCAAGAGTGTGAGGTTCCCCTCTTTTAGTGAGAGAGAAACATATGGGATATTTCTACCTCAGTTTTGACTTTCTCATTATAAAACGTAAAATTTAAATAAATTATACTTTTATTAGTCCAACAGAGGGAATCAGGGATGCAGAAGAAAAGTATACTAGGAACACAAGTAGATTCTTACAACTCCATGAATGTGCAAGATTTTGTCAAAGAAAAACCTCTAGGGCAGGACACATCCATGGTCCATAAAGGCTGCCCTGGCTGTGAAGCAGGGACCAATCTGCCATAGTTTCTTTCTCTAATAGAGTTAAAACACTCCCTCCACAATCAAATATGTGTAACAATCAAATTATTAATAAGAACACTAATAAATAGCCACAGGTAACAACGTCCAGTAATTTAGAAGTGGAAGTTATAGGATGCAGCAGGCACACACACCCATCACTCATCCATTTTTTTTCCTAAAAGATACAAAAATGAATCTTCTTTCAAGTATTAAAAAAATAAGTTAATTGACATAAAAGGGTCAAAGTGACTGAGGGCCCAGGCAGGTCTTAAGCTTTGTTTCCAATGTGCAAAAACAAAATACAGAGGAAAAAAATAAAAACACTGAAGTCTTAATGGTGGTTCGGTCACTTAAGGGCTTCTCCCTTTTCGGGGCCTAACAGCCAGGGAATGCTGCCTGGTAACACCCCTGCCCCTGCACACACTTACCAATGTCCCACAGTCAGTATTTTCCAGTGTCAAAACAGTCACAACAAAAAGAGAACAAAGAAACCCACCAGCCTCTGAGCTGTGGCCATGAAGACTAAGGCTACCAGTAGCTGTCTCTCCAGTGTGTAGCAAAGCAGAAGGGCATATTCTCTCTCTTCTTCTCCCCTTTTTTCCCCCCCAAGAAGATTTAGGAGGCTATGATAGGGAGAGAGTCCTCTGATGCCCACATCTCTTTAAAAACCAGGAGGCAGAGAGCTCCATCACACATACTAGTAGTATCTTCTCCGACTCACATTTCTTCATATCCATGCATAATGATCAACTGCAGGTTTCTTTGGTGGGGAGGAAGACTAAAGCAAAGAAGGTGTTGCCCCGGGCTTCTGGAGCTCTCTCAGACAGCTGACTCCACCATATAGGCTGCTACAGGCTGCTGTGGTTTTCCAAGAGAGGGTTGCCACTTCCCTCCCTTTTGTTAGAACTCATGGAGTAAAAACAGGAAAGGAACGGACTGCCATACATCCAGTTTAGTTAAGGGTACTTCTTCCCTTAACCTCCTTCCCCACACATGGATTATTCCTCTCCTTCCTACCACACACACAAAAATATGGTCCATTGTATAGGACCTCAAGGAGACTCCACAGTCTCAACTCATTATCTTCAACTTGGCTTGCAGACATGGAAAACTTAAGCTTCTGGAACCAACATGCTTATCAAAAGGCTTCTGAGTGCTTCAAACCACATCTCTGCATGCTGTCAGACCCTTTGGAGGTCTCCCCTTCAACATCTTCCTATCCATGTAATTCTGGCGCATTCAGGGTAGGCCAACTGGACAACACAGACCAGCAGAGGTAAATGTGTAAGCTCAGGACCAGTTCAAGCTAAAACCTTTGGAAAGCATGACTGCCTCCAGGTCCTTGTCTTCTTCCTTTTCTCGAAGACGTTGCTCTTCAAGGAGAGCCACCAGAGAATCTCTCTGCTCCACCACTTCTAGCATCTCGTTCAGGATCCTCTTCTCCTCTGAGAGCTCCTCATCTGTCTTCAGATGATCTACAGAGATACAAAAAACTATCAGCATACACAAGGCTAGAAATAAGTACATAAAATCTACGAAGTGTTCCCTTTTGCTCTCACCTTCTACTGCCATCCTCTCCCGGAGTTCCTGCTGTAATCGACTCTGCCTGTCTTCGAGTTCTAGCTCCCGAGCGCTGAAAGGGAAACATCAGGAATCCAAGTCCGGGGTATATTAAAATACTCCATACATTGCTTCATACCCATTCTCAACTTCTGCTCCCCCTCTAGATATCTGCTATGCATTTTACCAACCTGTTTTGGAACAACTCTTAAAACTCCTAAGATACATAACTACATTTTTTTAAAGATTTGAATGTACTTTCAGCATCTCGGGTTCTTTACCTTCAGCTAAGAAGTGCAATAGGGAAAGCTGAACGGATTACAGGTGGGATTAAATCTAAAATGGTGTGAAGGAAATAAATCTGCAAGCAAATCTGAAAAATTATACTTTATCTCTACGTATCTCCTTCCTGTTCTAAACCCAAAATCACTTATCAACAAAGGACACATCAGGCCATTGCCTTTTCATATTCCAATCCAGACAACACCTTGGGGCTTTTCTGACACAGACACTACGACTATCAGCTTCCACACTGCCTGGATCTGTTGCCATATTCAGAAATGAATTTCAGTAAATTTGCAACACAGGGACTGAGAAAAACCCCAATTTCATTAACAGGAAAAAAGCCGTAACATCTGAGCCCAAATCAGAGGCACTGGGGCCTACCTCAGGCAGAGAAGAGGGCCAGTCACATGGCAAAGGTGACTGAATTAAACACTTTTGGCTACACTTAGAAGTGGACTCTACCAAAACCAAAAGGAATCATACATGATTTCTGCATAGCTTGAAAACTCTCGCATGAACAAGGCGTGTTTTATCCAAGAACATCTTGAGAAGGGTTCAGAACTTTGAACATGCATCCGTACTTCTGCATGTGCACAGATAGTTGGAACTTTAATTCTTTACTGCTATTATTTCTTCTTCTACCACTTTTCTGAAATGTACTTGGTTTCATATCCTAGCCAAGAATCAGTCTAAGAGCTGCTGACCAGGCATTAGAGGGAAGACAGTACTGACAGATCTTCCAATGCCATTTGTAACATAATCCCCCTTTTGAAGCTTTGCACATTCACTCACAATATCATCAGTTCGGACTCATAGCGAACCAAGGCATTCTTCTCCTGCACCAGCTTGAACCACTCCTGCATCAGCTTGGGATCATCCTTCTTACCCATGCCTGCCAAAAAAGAAACCTGGTAAGTTTTCAGGTAATGCCCTGCAATCCTCACAAGCTCAAACTGCAAAACAACAATGGGGCAAAATGTGCAAAGAAAGCCAAGCAAGATGCTGCCAGAGCACTCCCAAGCCGGGTCCGTTCAGTTTGCCTAGAGTACACAGAAGAGTGGAAGTTGCCTCCAAAGGAATTCTCTTCTCTTTGGAGCCTGTTTTGTTTTTTTTTTTTTCTTTGTTTTTCTTCTGATTGCTTGTTTCTTCCTCACTCTTAATGCAGAAAGCCCGGACTTCTCTAAGTATTTCACTTTTCCTTTCATTAGAAGAGCTTTATAGATCCTTATGCCAGCTACTTAAATGTATGTTCATCAGAAATGGACTCAACTGCTGCTCCATCTGTTTTACCTTTATTTTCTTCAATTGCATGTCCTCAATCTTTTCTTTTACTGGCCAAAAGTAAAATATCACCTTTTCTTTTTTCAATAGCTAAATAAATCTTTTCTGGCTGGTCCTCCTAGCCACATGTATCTATCCATCTTGAAGATCTTCTCTGCACAGTGAACACAGAAACTACTTCTACTGTATTGCACATCAGCACTAGAAAGAAAAAGAATCCCCAAACACATTTGCTAATATCAAAGCAGAAAAAAAAAATCCCTTGGGTCTTGGCCACCTACTGCAGAACTCTTAGTTGGCATTTCATTTTGAAATCAACTACTAAACCTACTCAGTAATCCACTGATTAATCTCTCCTCTGTCAGGAGTTATGTGGAATAAATTGCAGAATGCTGTTCCCAAAGCCTTCTGTAGGTATTTATCAAATGTAAGAGCTTACCAGGGAAGCTCCTCCTAGCAGTCTCCTGGTCTGGGCCACCAAGGACACTAGCAATGCGCCTGCCGGCATGGAAATGGAGGCAGGAGCAACGCCTCAAATTAAGCTCAACAGTGTTTTTAGGTTGCTACACGCTATCAGCTTGCACTGCAGGTAACCTAGGCATCCTAAAGTAACTAACATCCCTGTCTGTGTTTGCTATTATGGATACATACTACCTACATCAAGAGCAAAAACTCTCAAATAGTCATTTGGATGCTCAAAATAATCAAGCAGCAAAAGCTTACTATTCAGACTCAGGGAAACACTTCACAAATATCACATTAATGGCTAGTTAATTCAGACTTGTGCCCTGCCTCAGGCCTTAGGATCCCAGAGAAGTGCTGCACTGGAGGTAAACAAAGGAGAACCTACAACTCCTATTAAACTGCAGCTTAGGCTGAGAATACCTGCCTTTGAAAAACCGTAATAGCAGACCCTTGAGGAATACCAGACCTGGTTGTGCCACCCTAAGAGCCTCTGGCTCTGTGGACTTTGTACCAGTGTGTTGCTCAGTTCCAAGCATTCCTTTCTGAGCATCTCTGCACAATATGCCCATGTGGCGACAGGAGAGGGAGACCGAACATGCAGATGTCCAGTGCGGTGGCGCCATGAAAGCACTGGGAAGTCTCCCCTTCCTTTCTGATGCCAGGATGTATAGAAAACAGATGCCTCTAAGAAAAAGCCAAAAACACAACGCTACTGACCTATGGAATACATCAGTATTTTTAAACAGCCAATGAGCAGAGGAATAATGAGAGGATGGGAGAGGGAGCACTGACAACTGATGTGAGAGAGCACCATGGAAAGCAGAGTAAATGGTTAGCAAAATTACACCATGAACACACAAAAACAACCCATTCCCCCATGCCTTGGCAATGGAAACTCCATTTGGGACAGTTAAAGAATGCACTCAAGAAGACAGATGAGGGAAAGCTTGTCTAGCTTAAGGTTTTTAAAGTTCAAGAATGTTTTTGCAAACCAGTCCTTATAAAGACACAGTATTCCTTTAATCCATATATACTAATTCAAAGGCCATTTAAGGAAGGAGATTTTCTTCCCTTATCCCACCTAACAAACATCTTTCAGGAGGAATGGAGAAATTGAAACCACTAAATGAAAACAGAAACTTTCGAATGTGTCATTACTGCTCCCACTGCTGCTGCCCAATGTCCCTCCCAGTCACTACACCTTCCCTGTCACAGCTTGGACTAGCAAAAGGGATACTGTACCTTTAATAACTTGCCACAGGCTTAGAGAAGCTGGTTACCAGGTTGCTACTGAGAAGGTTGGTCTGGGGACATAGCAAGAACAGAGCTGGGGACAGGGCTGGGGGCCTTGTGGTCACTAGCTGGCTAGTGCTGCTACAACCCAGCTGTGGTCAAGGAGAACGGGGAGCGTGTGAGGTTACGTTACCTTCATGGGCACAGCAAGGGCAGAAGGAGAGAGGTCTGCGACGTGGTGTCCCGGCATTGGGCTCAACTTCAATAGGACCAAACGAGGAAGAGGAAGAGGCAGGAGAGGAAAAGGAAGTTGGAAGTGGAACGGAAGAGGAGGAAAGGGGTGAAATAAAAGACAAGCAAAGGACAAAAAGCATAAGAGTGAGAAAGAAAGGAAACACAAGAAGAAAAGAAAAAATACAAGAAATGGAGAAGCAGAAACAAGGGATACAGTCTACAGATGAATAATGTCCCTAATAAGCACAGATAACAGGTAAGAAGTAGACTGAGGTACTGCTGAACTCCTAATGAGTTGCACAAATACCAGGCAGGAGGTTATTGTTAGTGTACTTTTTCCTAACGTACATTTTTCAATCACAGTCTTTAAGTGAAAGGTTTGTGAACAAGATGTCAGGATGAGCAGAGATGAATATTTAACTCCTGCTGATAAATGTCAGGGGTTACAAAAAGTCTCGCCTGCATGCATAAAACACCAGCTGTAAGCAGCCACCCTACCTTAGAGCTTTCTCAGGACCATGCTCTTATCACCATGGCAGCATCCACTGATGGTAAAAGTGTCTTTTTTAATGGGAAATAATTTCTTCAGACAGGGAGCGTTACAAGGAGAATGATTAACGTGGAACCAGCCTGCCAGGATCTACTGTGTCAAATATGGTGAGTACACATGTACTCAACTGGACTATCATGGTTAGAGGGGGAAAAAGCTTTTACATGGATTAAAAAAGTGATTCACATCAGGGTCTGCAGGGGCAATGACCAACTGATGGCTTTGCAGAGTTAAAAAGGTACATTTAAAGCTCTCCCTTGACATTCTCATTTCACAAAGCATTTTAAAGCTTACTAGTCCTGTTAGTACCCATGACTTACTGAATCTTTTTCATCTTTTCCGTCACCCAGTGAAGGACAAACATTTCTCATCTCTAAAATGGTTTAGCTGTTTTAACACTGAGAGTTTGCTTTTCAGCTGTACTTAACATTACAGAGATAAACAGCAGGAAATAACCAACATCACTAAGAGTTACAAGAGAACATATGCACCAGGAAGATGATGGGCCTGAAACATCAGAACTAGCAGAATGGAACACTTACTGCTCTCAATGCACAACTGCATTTATAAAGGGGAGGCATTTCTGTGCTGGGAAAAGGCATAAGCTCCAAAACAATAATATGGTAAGAATAACACTTATTTTGGAGAAGTCAGCAGAGAGAGAGAGAGAAAGCTTTACAGAATTAGACTAGTGGTGAACTGGGAAGGCTTTAGAAGGGACCATCACAGAACTAGACCAGCACACAAAGGACACACTGGAGGGAAAGGGTGAGCACATTGGCTTCAAAGCCTGTGACTGAGCAGTGCTGCTATCTCAGGCTGAAAGAAACCTCTGTACTGGGAACAGGAAGGGGCAACATTAGGAGAGGTGCCACTGTTGGCCATAGGACGGTTACAAATAAAGCATCATACCAACATTGGTTGACAGTACCAGAACCTTAATTCTAGTTGTTCAGAATTTTCCAACTTCATTTAAAATTAAAAAAATACAATAGTTTTTTTTTCCTACAATTGCCATTTCACAGATCAGGTTGCAAAAGCAAAAACAAACAAGAAAAATCCCAAACCACAAAGGCACTGTGAAGAATAAGCTTCCAAAGAAATTAGAGAATTTAGTGCATGATACTTGTTATATTTTTTATTTCACATTGTCTCTTATTCAGCATGAATTCTTCTATATATTCTTTAATACTCTAACTTGGTTCTGGGGGGAACAGGAGATGGACATTTAACTATATGGAAAAATCCACTTCAATTTTTCAGGGTTTGAGATTTCATTCAGATTTGTGTGTATGCATGTGTGTGTACAGAGTGTTGATAACTCAAGCAAAGCTATATTTATACATTTCAAACCATGGACATATAGACTTGGTGAGGAATTCCCAATTTGCCATATTTGATCTGAAAATAAATACCTGGTATGTGAAAATGCCATTCATCTCATTGTGACATGACCACAAACTACTAACTTTTGTCATCAGTGAGGAAGGTCTGATCCTAGGAGAAGATACCCTTTCATCTCCAATAAAAAGCCACAGGACTTACACAACAGAAGGCTGCAACACAGAAGCCACTCCCTGCAGTTGTGTTTTCTTCCTTTGCTCTTAGTTGTACTTTTTTTTTTAACAGAAATATCTTCACACTCTTGTCTATTGAAAACATGTCCTTGAATCAAGTTACAAAGTCCACGGTATCTACAATAGTCCTGCTATGTTAACATTGCTTTTCAGTAAGACGATAACCTGCACTATTAAGACTCTTTCCAGTTACTCCAGATGTAAATTATAGTTGCACCAGTGAATACGTGCCATATGATAATTACAATTACTTTGGAAACAACTTCTGTCCAGCCTAGGATGACTAACAAGGCTTTAAAAAGTTTTCTTTATGTACTGGAAGTCCTAAACAGTGAGGACAGAGTGAAGTACAACACGAAAACTTACCTCTTACGGTTCTCTAAAGCTCTGAAAACGACGCCAATTATTATACTCTAAAATACATATAATGCAGCAGAATTTTAAATATATTTTTTAAAACTTCTCTAAGGTGCTAGTCATAAAAACTGGCTTCCCACCCCTGCTAATAAAGAGTATCAACTATTTTATCATATTTCCTGAAATGGAGAAGGATTTTTCATTGAGAGTAACAAATCTTTAAGTCTATTCCATATCACATATCTCAGTATCCCTTTGGATGAACTCTTTCAACAAAAGGCCTCTTGACTGTTTCAGCAACGGAGAAACAAGGAAAAAAAAGAGGTCACGTAATAAAGAGAAAAAGTATTCCCTCAGCCCGATGATAAGTTTAGACAGTGAATGTACCATGAGATCATTCACAGTCCAGTCAAGGTTATTTTTTTTGAAAATACAACTTCAGAGCAAGAGCTCTCACTGTGTATATTTATGCTTAAAGACAATCCTGGGAAAGGGCTATACTCATCCAGTACTATTAAAAGGAGAACTATACAACACCCTAGTTCCCAATATGGTGTTAAAAACTCGTCTGCCTTGCCCTTATCACTTGTCCAATTGCATACTGAAAATCCTTACATGTTGTCTCGTTTCTCCCAAAGCCATCACTAATCCTACAGTATATAGTACTATTATTATTATAATATTATTGTTTAGAGAAGAGACATGACCACCTCATGGGCTCATTAAATTAAAAACCCATGATCCCCACTGCAAGATAATTTTCCTGTCCATGGAGTCAGTGCCAGATGGCAAAAACTCTTTTGATAAGCAAACTGGAAAAAAACAAACAAACAAAAACAACCCAAAACAATCCCCTCCCCATTCTGTTTAGCTCTCCTCCACCACCAAAAAACCCAGGCCAGGTGTGGTGACACAGGTCTTCACAGTATGGGAAGAGTTCTGCCAGCAGCAGCTGTACAAGCTAACCACTGCCCTGTGGAAGTGGTTCATGCAGAAGGAGCTGAAGGGTAAAAGAAGAACCATTTCGATGACTATTCACTTCTTAGGTTCCCTCTGTTCTGTCAGCAAGAGTCTGAGGTGTGACTGTAGCTTCTGGACAGAAAATCATAACTTTTTTTTTCCCCCAGAAAGGGAAACACAAGTTGTTCCTCTGCAATGCCACAAGCCAGCTCTTCCGAATGCATGTAAAGCCTTCAAAGCAGAGGTCAGCAGCCCAAGCTGCTGGCAGGCAGAGGCATTCAGAAGAGCGCATGGGATGATTGGTATGGAGCGAGGAGCTGCAGCTTAAGTCAAGGAGCATGCCCCAGCTGCCATGCTGTAAGAGTCGGTTAGAAAATCAGCTTGTCTCAACCTTGTCTTTAAGGACATGACACCCCCAGTTAGACTATAGGGTCCTTTCCTATGGATTTGATGCGGCCTGGGGGCAAGACTCATCTCAACAGGCCTGTTGCAGCAAAGTTAAGATATGAGAAAATCTCCAGGGTAAAAGTAAAACACAATTGCCACTTTCTGAGACAAAGGCGCGGCTGGTGTGCAAAGAACTTGTTTCCCCAGTAACGCACCCTGGTACTGGTACAAGATGGATTGATGGGGGATGGAGTGAAACGGTCTCGTTCCACAGCCCTGCCCCGTCCCAAACTATCTGTACCTCTGTAAGGACGGGAACAATGAGCTGCAGGTGCCACGGCTATCCAACCAGAAAGATGGCAGACACCGTGCCAAGCGCTGTGACAAAATCTTTACCCTGAGGAGAACTTTGCTTGCTATAATGTCATTATAATACCAAATCACACCTCCATCCCAAAGGCTACCCGCCTCCGAGGTAGAGGAGGAGCAAGGTGTGTAGTTTAGCATAAAAGGTCATCCCCTAGCAACCTAAAGTTGAAGCCTTCCCCACCAAGGATCGACGACGATCGATCGTTAGGACCGGCGGGACGCTGCTGGCTCCAGGCCCGGGGGACGCCTTGGACCCACGGTGGTAGCTATATTCCTCTTTTTACTTACTTTTCACTCCCTTTATCTATCGCACATTGCTTACGGACACAAAATAAAGTTTTTGCTGTTTAGCTGAAGCTAACCCCTCTTGGCGTGGTCACCTTAATTTTGCACTTAGAGATCTCAGCAAAGAACCACCACGAGTCTTTAGTGGACTGTGACACATGCACACTGAACATCCTGGAGAGGTAGAAGTTCTGCCTTGCAGATTAGCTACATCCCATCAATAAAGTGACTGGAATTATCTTGAGGATGAAGAAAGCACAGCCGCAAGTTTGGGGTGGCAGACACCATTATCCCCAAGCTACAGCTCACATTGATCCTCTTCCCTATCTGCCTGTGGTATGAGCGCTATGGTGATTTCTGAGAAGTGATGAGCCACCACAAATCAAAATGACTTGAACATATATACCAAAGTCCAAATGAGATCACATCCTTGCAAGCTCTGCATCCAAAGACTGATTTCTATACTGCTGACTAACCAGGGCAGTTTGGAAATCAGCAACATTGGATGGGAAATCCAGCTCTGAGGCTAATCTTGGTTCTAGTGAAACATTATGTTAGCCCTTGACCTCACAAGCTAAGAGCATGACACTTTACAAATTTTTATCCTGCTAATAAATTCCATCACTCATTTACCAGGCAACTAAGAGCTCTAATTTTAACTTAGTGATTAAAATAAGGATCAGCCCAAACTGTGCACTGAGCACAGAAAATATCCTCTTTCATACCTTTAAAAATCAGTTATGGTCAGAAAACCAAGTACTGAAAAATAAAGCATTCCAACTTTACTATTTGGTGAAGTTGTTCAACAGCACTGTTGTAGAAGAGCAAGACCACAGAAAGCCACCTCTTGGAGAACAGCATCCATGCAACTTCAAGTATTATAAAGTTGAGGGCAAGGATTCTGACAACTATCCCATAAGCACATCACTCAGTGTATC
>WKFP01015315.1:638027-725358 GCA_011057875.1 Pterocles orientalis | reverse complement strand
ATCAGCTTGTCTCAACCTTGTCTTTAAGGACATGACACCCCCAGTTAGACTATAGGGTCCTTTCCTATGGATTTGATGCGGCCTGGGGGCAAGACTCATCTCAACAGGCCTGTTGCAGCAAAGTTATGATATCATGAGAAAATCTCCAGGGTAAAAGTAAAACACAATTGCCACTTTCTGAGACAAAGGCGCGGCTGGTGTGCAAAGAACTTGTTTCCCCGGTAACGCACCCTGGTACTGGTACAAGATGGATTGATGGGGGACGGAGTGAAACGGTCTCGTTCCACGGCCCTGCCCCGTCCCAAACTATCTGTACCTCTGTAAGGACGGGAACAATGAGCTGCAGGTGCCACGGCTATCCAACCAGAAAGATGGCAGACACCGTGCCAAGCGCTGTGACAAAATCTTTACCCTGAGGAGAACTTTGCTTGCTATAATGTCATTATAATACCAAATCACACCTCCATCCCAAAGGCTACCCGCCTCCGAGGTAGAGGAGGAGCAAGGTGTGTAGTTTAGCATAAAAAGTCATCCCCTAGCAACCTAAAGTTGAAGCCTTCCCCACCAAGGATCGATGATGATCAATCGTTAGGACCGGCGGGACGCTGCTGGTTCCGGGCCCGGTGGATGCCTTGGACCCACGGTGGTAGCAATATTCCTCTTTTCCTCTTTTTACTTACTTTTCACTCCCTTTATCTATCGCACGTTGCTTATGGACACAAAATAAAGTTTTTGCTGTTTAGCTGAAGCTAACCCCTTTTGGCGTGGTCACCTTAATTTTGCACTTAGAGATCTCAGCAAAGAACCACCACGAGTCCTTAGTGGACTGTGACACATGCACACTGAACATCCTGGAGAGGTAGAAGTTCTGCCTTGCAGATTAGCTACATCCCATCAACAAAGTGACTGGAATTATCTTGCCTCTGTGAAAAGAGGCCTTTCCCAAATCTTTCTTGGAAATCTTTCATGCAGCCATGACAAGAAAGATCTTGTTTGCCATAGTACTTTTGAGAGATTGCAGATTTTGCTACAGTGGTGGACACCAAGAGCCAGGCCAAGAATAAATACCATAGCTCCAAAGCCTCTTTAAAACAAGGCACAGAAATTGTATAGCTACTATGAAAATATACCTTCCTTTTCACTGTATGTTGTTCTTTGTTACACAGGCTACACAGGACTGTTGTCTTCTTTTCTAGTTTTCATTTATTTAAAATCTACTGTTTAAAGAGCAATACTTCCTTCTAGTTTTGTCCTTCTGCTGTAACTACATAACACTTCATAATCTGAAGCACAATAGTAAAAATGATCGATGAGGATGAAGAAAGCACAGCCGCAAGTTTGGGGTGGCAGACACCATTATCCCCAAGCTACAGCTCACATTGATCCTCTTCCCTGTCTGCCTGTGGTATGAGCGCTATGATGATTTCTGAGAAGTGATGAGCCACCACAAATCAAAATGACTTGAACATATATACCAAAGTCCAAATGAGATCACAGCCTTGCAAGCTCTGCATCCAAAGACTGATTTCTATACTGCTGACTAACCAGGGCAGTTTGGAAATCAGCAACATTGGATGGGAAATCCAGCTCTGAGGCTAATCTTGGTTCTAGTGAAACATTATGTTAGCCCTTGACCTCACAAGCTAAGAGCATGACACTTTACAAATTTTTATCCTGCTAATAAATTCCATCACTCATTTACCAGGCAACTAAGAGCTCTAATTTTAACTTAGTGATTAAAATAAGGATCAGTCCAAAAGAGATCAGTAAGACCACTGAGCACAGAAAATATCCTCTTTCATACCTTTAAAAATCAGTTATGGTCAGAAAACCAAGTACTGAAAAATAAAGCATTCCAACTTTACTATTTGGTGAAGTTGTTCAACAGCACTGTTGTAGAAGAGCAAGACCACAGAAAGCCACCTCTTGGAGAACAGCATCCATGCAACTTCAAGTATTATAAAGTTGAGGGCAAGGATTCTGACAACTATCCCATAAGCACATCACTCAGTGTATCTGACTTAACAGGTTACTAAAACTGTCACAAAAAATATCTTCTAAAGTACAATCACTAGAAGAAACCTGGGGAAAACTCATAGACCACAGAATTGTCATGCAAACTGAACCACACCTTTACTTATCCAGCAGAAGAGAGGAGGAAAAAAAGCTAGAGAAAGCAATAGTTGTAGCCAAATACACACACAAATGACTGCACAGCAGTCTTCTGTTTCTACTAGACCTCAAGGCACTTCAAAATGCAATCAGAATTACTACAGCCTTGCATTGGCCCTGTCTCCCAAGATCGTTAGTTTCTGTGTGCAGTTGTGAGAGGTGTAAAGAAAGAAGCAGGTAAATGATAACTGCGTGCTTCCAGTACCTAATTATGCTTATCAAGTTCTGCTTATCAAGTCCTCTTTCCTGCACCAAACTTACAGCAAAGAAAACACGTTACCAACTCACTTCCGTGTCAAAGGCAGCTGCAGACTGCAAAAACAATGTTTATCTCAGAGCTCCACTCCTCTTCAGGAGAGCTGTGCTTGCCAATCACAAGAAGTAGAACTGTTCCTGCTTGAGTATATCAGACTCCAGCCCTGCAGAGTTAGATCTGCAGGACTTCAAAGGACATAGTCAGCTCAAGTATTTAAATATGTTAATGAGAAGTAACCTTGTTGCAGAGCATGCGTTAAAAGTACAAAGAATAAAAAACCCACCCCCCCCCCATGTTCATAAGGCTCTTTGCCAAGAAGGGAGAACGTGTGTCTGAAATCAGCACTGTCAAACATACCAGCTCTTTTCCTTACATCCTTCTCGCCTGTCTCAGCATACTCCAGCCAAGAACAAAGCAGTGGGGGCTGTTTCCTCAATGATTCCCTGCTGAGTGTCATCTGAACGCAGAGGGAACAGCTGAGGTACTTTCCCCAGGCAGACAAGGAGCAAAGTGGGACAAGGAACTGGCGGGTAAGGAGGAACTGAGGCTGGGACTAATTAAGCAAGGAGACTAAGAATACAAAATACTACAAGAGAAGAGACAAATAGAAGAAGGGAAAAGGGGTAAGGGATGAAAGGAGAAGGCAGATTCGTGGAGAAGATATGACCTACAGATTTCCAGACGAATAACGGTGGGTAGAAGAGGGAGTAGAGCCCACAATTTCTGGTAGAAGGCCAGAGGCAAGGACTGAAACTGTGGGACTGAGTTGGTGGGAAGACTAGACTATGAAGAGCTAGTGGGGAGTAACAGGAGGTCTGATGGGCACAATACTAGGATTTCTTTGACAAAAAGGTAGGATTAAAATTAAATGCCCGAAAAGCAGAAACTGGTACTGAGAATGATAATGGAAGTGGAGTAAGGAGCTTTGGGTGGAAAAAAGACAGGATTAGGACAAGGACTGTCTGGAAAGAGTGAATAAAAGGGACAAATGGTGTGTGTCCACCAGACCACTGCATCTTTCCCATATCTGGCTCAGAATCCGTGTTTTCAAGTCTCACAATTCCACAGCTGCTGGCAAACATCTGTGAAATCCACTGCCGGTGTCCCATTTCCTCTCCATGAGGATCTACACAGAGGATGACAAGCTAGTGTTGCTACCAGTTATTCCATAAGGGCAAGAGACAGAGTTCTCTGCAGTGGATCTAAAGATTATAAATCTGCTGATACAACAACATAATACAAAATCTTCATTTCAGTTGACTTTGCAAGCTTTGTAATATTTTAACATAACCACATATACGATATACACATAGGAATAATTACTCAGAATGGAAATGTGACCATCTGTAGCGTGAAATGAAACATCTGTTTGACAGCAACGGTACATGACATTTTAGAACAGGAAGAGAGGATTATGGCATCTGAGCAGAGGAACAGGGGTACTTAAAATGGGAATCTGTAATCCTGCAAACTGGAGCTCGACCAAGGATGTCAGAAGTTACCACTCCCTTGCAGAAGTTGTTGCGCAATCTGTAACAACTAAATAAAACTCAACTCTCATTAGTGTAAAAGAAAACTCAGACTAGATTAATGCCCTAGTAATTAAAAAAATATTACCAACTTACAGATAACTTTTGAAAGTATTTTGCAATTTTGCTTATCATTCTACTGACAGCATGACTGTAGAGTCATGCTTATGCTTCAGATACAAGTTTCCAGTAGAATAATTAACTACACAGCCATGCTAGCTGCTTGTAGAGCTCAGCAGGACCACGCAGCCACATGATGCTCTGGGGATTTTAATGGCACTCCCCCCAGATGCAGCATCCTGCACAGACATGGTAATTTTGGAGCTGAGCTCTAAATCTGCCACTGAATAGTGAAAAGTACCATCAGAGCAACGTATCCCTTCTGGCAAAAGTGCTCTGGTAGCCCCAAAAGCAAATATAAAGCAAATTACAGAGGCAACAAAACAATACTATAAAGCCACATACTCCAGCAGGCTACACTGGCTCATTGCATTTAAAGGGATACTGCCCATTACAGTTTTTTAAAGTTTGTTTTGAAAAAGGTATTTTTTGAGATGAGCAGAAACTTGACATAGTTCTAAAATATATCAACCATTTTTAAAAAACTTGAACATTGTCTCTGACCGTTGGAAGCCCAAGTGACTAGTCACCATATAAATAAAACCAGCCTGTAATAGAAGACCAAAAATGACCACTCTGAGGTGACTGTCTGAGCTCAGAGAAACAGAAAAAAGCAAACAAGCAAAAAAAGTTAAAGTAAATTCAATTTTAAATTTTTTTTCTGCAACACAGTAATTTAAGTGACAGTGTCCCTTTAAGTAAAGATTATTTTGCTTTTCTTAAAGCCACTATTAGTGATTTTGATGGGATCGCTGTCTCTAAAGAGGCATTAGGAGGAGAAGCAAGAGGAGGGAGAGGTATAGTGGAAATAGCATTAAATAGGGATAAGGGTCTGTTAAGTGTAATTCAGCATCAACCCTTTTACAGCTCCTACTCTGTGCTCACAGAGTATATGCCAGCCCTGATGGGCGTAACTAGAAGAGTTTCAAAGTGTCTCTGCAGAAGATACACCAGGAAAGAACGCCAGAGCGACTGAACACTGAATGCAGCACAGGGCTAGCAGAGGACTATCACATCAAAATTAGCACAGGGGAACTAGGCAACAAATTAGGTCTGTTTAGGAGAAAAGCCTTCCATTTTTAACTCGAACTCAGGTGGATGTTCTTCAATAAAAGCCTATTGTACCAGGATAATTTGGAGTCATTCCCAACAGACAGCTACAGATACTTTGTGGGACAGCCTCCCGCTGAAGGAGGAGAAAAAAAATGACAGTTAAAAGCCTGGGAAATATTATGTTTAAGGATCAAATGCAGAGCACGACAAAATCAGGGGAAGATTTCTAGTGATGTGTCTTGCATCATGCCTAGAGTGCATGGATCTTCCACTCTACAGAGCTGAACTGTAATACACCCCCTCGACAAAAACACAGATCAAGCAACTTCATATTCTGAAAGACAAATGAAATTAAACTGAGATAAAAAGGCATCCAAGCAGAGTTTGCTTTCTCTTGGATCCGCTGACAGATGTGTTCGTTTTATAAGAATAGATTTAGGATGATTAAACTAGCAAAGAGAATTTTAATTTTCAAGATGGGCAAATGCTAAACAAATGCAATTGCAACCCAAAAGTTATCCACCTACTGAGGGATTCAGGAAGTAACATTAACTAAAGAAATGCAGAACCATGGTGCAGGGCAATGACCAGATTATAATTGCTATGTGAAAAAAAGAGCTAAATACTGTAACATGTGTTTAGATCTAAATAAGATATTAAAAGAAAATAACATAGCAAAAAGCTTATTGGCTGTGTAGTGATGCTAACTGGGCTGACTGGAAACTAACAGCAGATTCTACCAAAAATGACTGGAACTCTTAACAGCAGATTCTCTCCTAACCTTACAGTAAGACAAAACAAGAAAGAACAAGTATCTGTCATCTACAAGTGTTCCCAAAGCCCCTTGAGGGAGCATTTTGGTTTTGTTAGATCATCAACACACTCTGGTTTTTTTGGAAGAAGCAAATGAGCCTCAGGAGGGTAAGAAGGAGGCAATGGCATGTCTAATCCTTTACAGTGCTGTTAGCTCTTGGAAGCTGGTCAGTTCTGCTCTCCCCTTCATGCTAAATATTTTCCTGAAGAGGATTTCAATGGTAGTTGAAGGTGGCTGGAGGGAAAACAGTAAGGTAAGTAAATCTTGAAATAATCAGCACTATGGAAAATAGAAGAAGGAGCCTTACACATGGTTTGTGGAGCATGCCAGGATCTCCTCTTCCTGAGCTGGAAAAGGGGTTCTGCTATAGCCAGTCATGTGCAAGGGCTATTTCTTCTTGTTTGTGAGCCAAGGATGGGAGAAGTAGGTGAAGGGAGGGGTGGGGAGGAGTGTCAGCAGGGTTAGTGTCAGCAGGAGGTTCAGCTATACATACCACCCAGATGCAAGTCGATGAGGTCACTGTAATAAGACTCTCCCCAATAGTCTACAACAAGGAATTGGTGAAGACAGAGTTATTGAACCAGACACCCACCCTAGCCCCACACAATCAAAGCAATATATAAGAGAGACAGACAGAAACAAACAAAAATCAGGCAAACAAGAAACATGCAGCTATACACGTGGGCATATATATATATATATATAAATTATATGTCTCTCTTTCTCTGTAAATGGAGACACAGACAAATATATCACAAACACTTATATCGGGAAGATAAGGAAAAAATTCCCAGCAGGCAGGCAAGGACTTAAAAGGAGAAAAATCAAAGTTTACACAGAGATAATTCACCTAGTTCAGTCTGCACCAATACCTGACTCTGATGTCTTTCCTGTTCATGCTGAGAAAAGCAGAACTAGTCTTGTTGCTTTCATGCTGAGAAATATGTCAGAAGGAAGCAGTGTAATTTCTTAGATCGGCTGCAGGAAAGGTGTAAGGGTTGATTTCTTGGAGGCAAGCGAGAGGAGGCTGTGTGCGTACAGCACACGGGTGGGAAGGCATTGACTGAGTGCTGACACGAATGGCAAACGCCTAAGTGTAGAAAGATGGGTATGTGTGTTTCAGTGCAGAATCTATGCCAGGGAAGAACCTGCACAGGAGTGTGGAACAGACTGTATGTCCACAGCTGCTAGAGACAGGTACACCATGAGTCTTAGCGCTGTGTAATGTTTCTCTGGGGAAGAGACAAATAGAAATATTGAGAGCGCTATTTCCACTGCATACGATTCACTTGATGTAAAGAGGTGGCTCTTAAATTTTTCAGTATTGATCTGACAGTAGCTCTTAAAAATGACTATCAAAGTTTATGCTAAAGTAGGATAAGGGAGAAGAAAGGGTTACAGAAATTTCTGATTTTACATATTTTTAAGTTAATAATTGAAAAAATGAAAAATCCACACTGGAAACCAAAGTCATAAGCGTGTCCAAACAGGCGAATGCACTATAATACAAAGTACTCTTACATTAATAGCTATACCATTCAAGGTGTTTCTTGGGAGATAGCAGAAAAATGGCAAAATTTTTCACTGAGGTTATCCTACTTTACCTTTGCAGTTAAATACCATGAGGCAAAAGAAAGGGGGAGAGAGAGGAAGGAAACCAAGGGATGACAAAAGCTTAAACCACCTGTATAGACAACCTTGCCACCTGAAATAGAGCTTACATTGTCACTCGAAATAGAGCTTACATTCCGAATCATTCATTCTCGCTATGAATGCAACTACCAAAGGCTGAGATTTTAAAAGATAATCACGGAGAACATATTAAGGCAATTAAGTAATCGTAAGGTATGAGACAATTTTCTGAATCAGAAACTAAATGTTAGATCGAGCATTCAGCTTATAAAAGGTGAAGTGTGCCTTGCCTGAGGCTGAGACAATTCAAAAAAGGAAAAGGCAAGGAGGTAGGCAAGAAGACGCAATTATTATGTCAAAATTGAAGTTGACAATGATCTCCAAAATGTTTCTGAGTCTGAGTAGTTGAATAGCTAGTATCATCATATAAATATTCCAACTTGACAACTATCAATCAGATAACGAGCAAAATTCCTGGGAAGAGTATTGAGTTGTCTGTACCTATTGCTAGGATCTAAATTAACTGTAATTTCTCAGGAAGACAGCAGGGCATTGATGTGAAGAATTTATTGACAGTTGTCTCAGTACAAGTCACTTGGCAAGAACATATTAATGATGATGCAAAATGGATGAAAAATAGAAGCAAAATTATTCTAAGTAAACAAACTCTTAGCCGTAGTGCTGGTTTTTGTTCTTACCAGTCCAACTGAAAAATACCTTTTTCTAAAAATGGAAATCAGTCTGAGGAATTAAAGATAATTGAAGACCTCTACAAAAGCGAAGTTTTAAATTCTTCAGACGGGAAAGATAACAGGCAATGTGCTAAAAGACAATAAATGACAGAGAAATAGTTCAGATGGTCTTGTCTATCTTTTTCTACAATAGAAAAAGAAAAGAATCATTACAAAGTACAGAATTCTGTTTCTTCTATCAGGATTTTCAACTATCTAGTAGTAGAAAACTACTGCTGTTACTATCTAAAACTTCATATCCAAATACCCGAGTCAGTGAGTGATTTCTTCTTTCCCTACAAAAAGGGAAGCTGAATAACCCATTAATTACAGAGCCTAATATGTGGTCCTAGAACAGTGAATACTGGTTGCTGTCTATGGGACAGCCATTGCTTCAATCCTGCACTGCAATCCTTCTCTGTATTTGTGGACAGCACATGTGCGTAGAAGGCATACCTCCCGCCCTCCCCCATTTCTTCCCCTTGTACAAGCTTATTAAAAGGAAAGAGGTTGGGGTTTTTTTTGTGAGAAGACAACACCACTTTATACACTGCCCTTCCTCTGTTTTTAGCTTTTGTTTATACATTTTCATTAGGGGAGGGACTGATCAGGGAAAAGAAGGTGACTCTACACCTTTACACAATGGTACTTGCTGAACGCAGGCGTCACTGTTAGGTCAGTATCTTAGGCAATGCAGATGAGAAAATTATATTGCCCTCCTGAAAAATTAATGGCTATTGGAAGCAGAAATTAATTGTACTTTAGAATGTGATGCTGCAGACTTTAAAAAGGAAGAAATTAAGTTATTTTAGTGCAAACTTATGTAAAATGTCCATGCAAGAGTGGCTAGAGAGGTGAAGCATGGATTTACAATCTTGTGTTTCAGTCAACACAGGTTAGAACATGCTTCTCCCCCCCCCCCAAAAGAACGTGTTTCTTGTTAATCCCTTGAAATAACCGGATGACATGAGGCTGCTGAATTCTTTATGACAGAGTTAAGTTTCTGTAACTGGAATGTATGATCTGTTGATAGAAACATGTTGAAAGAGCAAAGCATTCCCTGGAGACTTCCTGAAGAAAAGAATTAATTTTGCAAAAAGTGACCTACAATTTCATCATTCTACTAGAAAATTCACAAATACACAAGCTTATGTAAGACTGCTTCCATTTTGGAAAAGATCAGAGTGAGAAATTAGTTATACAAGGGTTTAATTCTGCAGTCTTCCATATAAAGTAGCAATTCTCTCTCGGTCATACTCTGCCCTCTCTGAACATTTTTTAGGTGTTCTATCATTCTTCAATGAGAGAGCATTCTATCGTGAATGTTCTTTCAGCTGCTAAGATTTCCCACTTGTGCTGACATGTCTTACGTGAAAGTAATTTAGCAGCTGAGTAATCAAGACAGACTTCCAGATGAAAAGAAGAAAAAGGAAACGAACAATTAGAGGTAAGAGAGGTGTGTTTAGTAAGTGCAGTAACTGGCAGGCCAGAGAACAGAGTGGGGATACAAAGGAACATACAGCATAAGGAAGGAGGCACCACTGCAAAGAAAGGTTTTTTTGCACGAGGCTATTTTTTTGAACCCACAAATGAAAAAGCCAGTCAGATCACAAAACCATTCAAGTCTTCAATGGTTTGCATTGGTAACCACTCAGTCCTGCTGCTTTGGCACACCCTTATGGAGCATCAAACATACCTAATCCTGGCCAAGTAGTAATTAGCAGGAAGTCACAACAGACTTTTCCTCTGGTAAACCTTCACTGCTTAATCAAGTTCCATCTTCACAGGCATAGTGGTGGCTCTTCAACCCAAGCAACAAGACAAACCATTTTCCAACACCTGTTCCACTATTACCATTTCTCGTCTCTGACCCTTGTAAATCAGGTATGTAATCCTGGGCCTGTCAGGTATAAGGACACTGCATTTGCCTGTTGGATATTTGACTCCTTGCAATTGAGGATTATTTTTTCCAAATCATTATACTACTATCAGTGTTATCTGAACTAAGTACTCCTCCACTCGTATGCTCGCCAGATCAGATGATACTAATTTAATTTAAAATCCACATAACACTCCTTTAACCACTTGACACGGATACCTTCCAGTACACGTGTGCATTTCTTCTCTGAGGAAGATGTTCTGTGATGGTCCCTTGTAAGGACACTACTTTGATAATCCAACACAATGGAGAAAGCACACACAATTTCACAATTACTTCCTTAACACACAAACAATGTTCTCCTACTGAGACAGCTTTATGTGAATCGCAGCTAGGAAACCCCTGCAATTGCCTAGCTGTAATATCCAATTGCCTCTGAAATCCAAGCAGCTATGGACGAGTGCACAAGCACTTGATAAGAAAACATGAAAAGGCAAACCAATTTCTGATGGATACCTGCTTCTCCCCGAAGAGCCTTCTCCACAGCAACCCCTCTCTCCTCGAGTTGCCTCTGCTTCTCTTCCACTTGTTCAAGCTGCCGCTGGATGATCTGTTCAGAGAAAAATGGAAGAGAACCTCACCAACAGCAATTCTCTTACTCTGTCTGCAGCACTTACCCAGCACTAAGTGACTTCAGTGAAATCAGCCTTTTCAAAAACAAGTACTTGTATTCAACAATACAAAAGCTATCATCACAGTCCCTCCAGTGACATCCTCCCCACCCCCCTTGCATCCTATCCCTTAATTCTGCAAACACCTTGCTACTCACTTCCTTGCTACAACTCCAACCACCTTCTTAAATGCTGAAGTGAAAGGTGATGCTATGCAGTCAGCTGAGCCCCTACCTTGAGTTTTAAACAAATCCCATCACCTATAGATGATGCCAGCAGTTTTCCAACAGATTCTCTGCTAATTAAAGGTTAATTTGGTAACACTTCACCCAGCAGCATACTCTAGCAAAGCAATGATAGGTGCAGCTTCATCAGGTATTATTGGACTATCACTGTTCCATTCAGTGCATGATGCTTTGCTCATCTCCAGCTAGAAAAGTGTTATGGTCATTATTTTTCTCACTGTAAAACTATCATAATAGGTTTCAGCCATTCTTCCTATGTCATTCTGCATAGAGTTAACTGTCTGCCATGACAAAATGATGTGAGACACTACCTGAGCTCTGTGTAACCTCTTTAGCTCCTCCTGCTTGGCTTGTCTACGGGCAGCTTTCTGTACTCGCCGGGTCAGCTTGGCATTCAGTTCCTCTTCTGTGTAGGCTCTCTGAAGGAAGGAAAAAACAGGGGCAGATTTTATTTGCATGCTCAGAGGTATGGGGGGAGGGATGACCATTTTCTCTTCCAAAATCTCAGAAGGGAGGTGTTCTGTCTTTGCCATGGCTGTGTCAAAAGTCAAGCTTCTGTAGGCCAAGGTGTTCACAATGCAGTGAGCAGCAATTTCAGGGTCAAATCAGGAGTGAAGAAGGATATAAGCCAACTGCAAAGCTGTGAATTCATATAATGTCCCACCCCATCTTTCACTGCTATATGAAACCTCTCCCCAAAGATCACATAAATTTTTATTCTATTTCTCAGCAGATCTAGCCAAAACGATTTAGTTAAATCAGTGAGCACCATATAGAGGGATCACCTTGACTTAATTTTAAAAGAGGGTAAAAGCATGTCTTCGTGAACAGTTACAGCAGTATAAGCTAAGAAATTACTATAGACTAGTGTAGTTGTATTGGTATTCCCCTCTCCCTGTTTTATTCTGGAGCAAGAACATCCATAGTTAGGAGTTATATAATGCCTACCTGTGTAAATATTTGAAATGTTTCTATGAATTAAGAAGGCAAAAAGACATTTGAAAGCAGCATGACATTCTGGTGTGAGATAGGAAATCCTATCTCAAGAGCAACCCAACAAAACTGGCCGGTGTAAAACAGAGTAAACAACCCCTAAACTAAAACTAGAATATTACACCACCAGAAGCCATCCAAAAGGAGAAAGGCTATGTGTATAGAAATAGAACCGTATTTCCTCCTTTTCTTTTCTCTCAGTGAAACTGGTTTAAAAATAAGTGTTTTCAACATTAAGGAAATGGGGGTTGTTGGTTGTGTTGTAGTCTAGGAGAACCTCCTCTTGCAGACTTTTGAGTGTCAAGGAAACTTCACAACTGCATTAAATGAACTACAGCAAAGAAAATAACTCTGTTCCCACATATACATAAGCTTTAAGGGACAGTTGTAAACTGATGTCTTCCACTTCTGGAAAGACATCTTCTCCACGGACAGTCAACTTTAAGGACAAAATATTAAGACAGACCACCCTGAAATTTTCTTTATCTAGTTATTGTACTGCTACATCAATCTATCTCTGGTTTATTACTTTCAGTGAATAGACTAAGGCAGGGTCACAACTCAGACAGATGGTTAGCAAGCACCATCATTAAAGCTCCAAGTCGTTAACACTTTACTCTTTCTTTCTTTTTTTAAAAACACAAAATCCACAATTATACCCAAAGCAGAAGGCAAAGTGATAGAGGGTGTGACTTTCCTATCCCATGTAACACTGTTGTGACTGTAAAAACAGGAGAACAAGAATTTCAGAAAGCAGCAACATTCCTGAAACAGAAATGCAACTTCTGTCTTGATTTTAGCTTGGTACAGAATTTCACAAAGATTTCAGTGAACTCTACAATTTTGAAGGATGCTGATTAAAGTGTGATGATTCATTTGAACTCATATTTTAAGTATTAAAAAAAGAATACACATACATATTTAATTGACTTGAAAACCAACTTGTTCTGAAGCTCAAAGATCATCCACAACACTCTGAACAGTGGTACACTGCTGTGCACTGATAATTGCATGCATTCTAACCAGACAGACAATTCGGAGCTTAATGCATTTTCGGTAGACAACTTCTACAAAGAATTTGCTGCCAGTGTCTTCTAACATCTCACGCATGCACAGTCAACTTTTGTGATGTTAGTGTACATGTGATGGATAGCTACGGATTCAATGGGTTAATAGAGGGACATGCAATGCAACAATGGCCAACTACTGGGAATGGAGACACTACCTTTGACGAATATGATCTCTTGAATGCCAAGGCGTGTGGTACATAAATCGACTTTAAAGGGGGGGAATGGTAAGGGAAAAAAAATAAAAAAAAAAAACATACAAAATGAAGCAAAATCAGTTCAACATTGAAAACAGATGCACAGTAATAAAACAAACCTGTTTTTAAATTAAACATAAGCAAATGCTGAACATGACCCAGGTTGATGAAGCACAATGGAACTTCTGTCTGCAAAATCAAGTTTCTAGCACCCTCCTGAAGGCAATTAGCTTTGTCAGCCTCCCTGAAGGTACAGTCAACTTGGAAATATCTTTTTCTAGAGGAATTATTTGGCCTTTATCTACCTATGGTTTTAATGCCCATTGAGCAAGTACGCGTACATAGACATGCAAAATTTCAGCTTCGGATTTGGAAAAATGGCATACGCTGAGGAATGTTTGGTCTGAACCAGCTCAGCCAACCACATATTTCTTTTTCACACAACTCTCCATTTACAGTCCTATTTACAACCTCTCCTAGGAGTTGTGTTTATTTCATGGTTTGAAATTATCTCTACTTCATAGAAATGACCACTTGCATTTAACTAACACCATAAATCCTCCTCACTGCTTTGTGACAGGAGAAACACCAGATGGGCTCCGATTAGGTTACGTGTTCTACAGTAATAGAACCTCCTGGTCTAAAAAGAGAGCCTCCAGAGAGTCTGAGGAGCTAAAAACTGGAGAAAAGGAAGGCGGAGAAAAGGAAGGCGGAGAAAAGGAAGGCGGAGAAAAGGAAGGCGGAGAAAACTGTCTTCTCTATCCAAGGACATTCTACATTACCCTGGACTTGAAAATAAGGGAAGTAAACTACTTAGGGTTTATAAGAGAGGTGAATTTTCCTTGTGTCATGAAGTACATTGTGCTACTCTGGGCAAACAACCAGCATTTTGCATTTTCACATTCAATTAAATAAGAAGAGTCACAAATGAAAAGCCATAGAAAAACTTCAGCATGTACACAAACTTAAGTAAAAAGCAAACTACCGGTGGTAGTAAAACACACATTTCATCACAATACCACAACTGTATGGGAACAACGACAAACACTCACAATGACACACATCCATAAAAACGAGACCCATATGGCGTTTACATTAGGAATTCTTTACAAGATGCTTCTCTTGAAAGACACTACATTAGATGACACTGAATTAATTCACTGCTGATCACAAAGAACAGGCTAAACAGAGCAAGCTGTCTGGGAAGCAAGCTCACTACAATTACCAAAAAAGCAGCACAAGCAGAATGTCAGTTTAGAGAAGGGGTTCACATAAAAGTTATGTGAAACACAGGAGGTCAACTCTTACCCATAATAAGTAGCAGGAAGTTTGTAACTTAAAACATATAACCCCCACCTCAAATCAGTACAAACCCAGTTTTGTCAGTCTTGAAGTTCAGTTACATTTCTTTTGACAGCAAGGCAAACTAGGTAAGTGGAGTTCTCAGTTTCGTTTCCTCTAAATCAATTAATTCTCAAAACTAGTTTTTAGAAAATAGGCAGATGCTGAGCAAAGAAATTCTTAAGGTAACTTCAGCAACAGCAAATAGGAGAAAATGAGAAAATGAGACACTACCACCATACCCTTGGCAGAGCTGCCGAGATATTTTCAGTATTAGGACTCCAGGCATCTGCCACTGTTACCTGTCCCCTCCAATGCATAGTGAAGACATCTTTTCTTCTGCAAAAGCACTTTTAAATCTAAGTAGCTCAGCACGGAAAAAAACAAGGCATACTAAAGTCTGAAAACAAGCGTGGACCTTACCAAAACCCTGCTTCCTACAAGGCAGAACAGTAACTCCGTAACTCTTATCTGAACCCCTGTATTGCACCCCTGTTCTCTGCTAACCACAGGTACCTCATTCTTCTGCACCTCTTGGAAAATGCAGAATTTCTCATGAAACGCCTTGAGGGCATGCAAGGAGGAATGGAAAGGGGAGAGAAAAAAGGGAATAAAATAAAAACAAAATAATCTTTCTCTTAGAAGAGATCTCTATCAATTAGGGAGAAAGATTAAAAGACAGGTAAGTAAATACAGAAAATTCCTACTTACTTTATCAACTCCTTCCACCAGCCTTAAATTCATTAGTTATTCTAATTAATTCCATTATATACACATAGAACTTTAATTTGCAGTACTTCCATACTTTTTCCATCTGAGCCAAGTATCAACTAGATTCTGCCATTTGAGACTGACTTGTGCACACTGAGTGACAAGTTTGAGACAGGAGGCACAGACCACTGTGTCTGTAACACTACCCTTTCAGATGCTCTCTTCTTCCCGAGTTTTTTTCTTAAACATGTGAACCAAGCATCACCAGGAAGGGGCGGGGGGAACACATTTTTCATTCCTCAGTAGCAGAAGGGTCTTAGTGCTCTGTGGAGTCAATGAAATCTCTACTTATTCTTCCAAACCTCACAAACTCTGTCTAGCAGAGTTTAGAAGCTCTCAGGAATGAAAGAAGGGCTCTTCCCCATTACTATGATTGAGCAGTTCCTTACATTTTTCACTAAAACTGAAATAAATAAAGGCAACTAACTTTGGCACTTGGCTCTCACCATATATGTTCCACATATAAATATGTGCAAATAAACTAAATGTATTTTTTCTCTTTGGGCTTTTATGGAGACCCACTAGTGTATCCTCTTTCCTCCTCAACAACTTCCTTTAAAGCACCATTTAAAGTGAAGCTATTTTGGCTAGAAGGTCACGATATGTCTTACAGTATAGCATTATAGCACTAGCTAGGGAAGGTTGGTCAGCAACAAGAAACAGCTCTCTCAGAAGAAGCAGAGTTCATATCACTGACCACAGTGGAACAAGACCACCAGGCTAAGAGCAGCCCCTATGTGCTGACATTTCACAGGGCCTCACTGTTAGGTATTTCAGCTTCACAGTTGTTATCTATAGAGACACATGGAAACACTAGCAACTACCAAGAAGTCCTCAAAGAAAACAGTGTCAAAATGGAAGAAGCAGCTGACGCACTTATCTTTTCTCCAGAAAGAAAAGGTACTAATTCAGACTGTACACGCTCTTCTCTCAGGAAAAATAAGCACACCTGCATGAGTTGCAAAGCTGCAGCCTGCCTAAAGCTTACCTCTTAGTTGATGATCTGTCTTGACTATGTCCTTGACGTATGCAACAGTACATTCCTGTCTGCAGTTTGCTCGGAATCCTACCACTTCAGTCTATCAAAGAGGCTGGTTGAACAATATTCTAAAATCGGACCCTCACAAAAAGTAAAAACTATCTCATTGTTATCTTTTTGCAATAACATTATAGCCAGTGAAATTGACTTGTCTGTCGTTAAATGTCTGTTTTCTGTAATCATTGGCACACTCACAACAGGGACAAAATTCATCATTCTGACTGTGATATTTGTTGTAAAGTAATGTCACAGTGAGACAACAGATCCTTCACGTAACAACAGTGGGGAGTAACTTGCAATTGTGAAACCAAGTGAAACCAACTTTTAGGCAGAACAGCCAGCCAAATTACAGGAAAGCCTGTTGCACAGAAGAAACAGTAAAACCAATAAAATTTATCATCCAAGTTTCTGATGTGGTTCTCTGAGCTTGTGACCTGCATGATGCTAGACCCATCTAAAATGCATTTCCCATCTGCCTACCTCTCGCCTGGATTTCTGGGAGGAGCGTTCCAGAATATCGTCACTGGAAAGGTCAGAGTCCTCTGAGAAACTCAGGTGCTGACGAAGCTGCAAATCTGAGAAGCCAGGAATAGAAAGGAGAAGTTAGAGAAGTGGTAACGATTCTTTCTGTTAAGATTTCAGAACTCGGTTGATAAGTTGTTTGACTGACCTTCAAAAATACTTAGTCTTTTTATGCCAATCTCACCTGCTTCAGCTGGGATTTCAGAGTGATCAGAGAAGCACTACTCCACAAAAATGATCAATATTAGTCAGAAGCTTCATTTTAAGAGAGCATCGCTTTCTGCAAATGCTGTTAAAAATAATCGTTGTGATTCTCCCTTTGTACTGTATCAATGCCCTTACAATAGATACAGCACTTGGATGACAGCAGCTAGCACTATTTTGGCTATTTGTACAGGGCCAGAGAAATGTAACTTGTTTGCTTTGATTACATTTATGGCTACCTCATTTACTGTATCAAAAGTTGCCACTAAACATCTCTGCCTGCACTTGATGGAATGTGAGAGATTCACATGAGGCTGCAGAATCCTCACTTCACAGATCAGCAGACAGCTGCCAGATCCCTGAGAACACAGGAGTAACTGCATCTCGGCAGTCTTCAGCAGCCATGGAGCCAGGTTGAAAACAAGAGAACAGACCACCCAAGGAAAAGATGAGGATCAGATTGAAAAAAGAGATGAAATGTCACAAAAACTGATTATTTCTTAAACCAGTCTAACGCAGAAAACAGATCTGCCTTGTACATATTGAGAGTGAAGCTTTTATCGAAGGATCCATTTTTTTCAGTGGCATATCAACTAATTCTGTCAATATGAAACGTACAATAGTTCGCTAGCACTTATCTTGATCTGCCCGTCTGACACTGGGGAGCAGTGTCATTCAGCACAGTAGCTGAATGACAAAGTATGCCAAACTTACTTTCAAGGATACCTAGGAGAAGTACATGGTGCGGAGGCACATTTTTATTATACCTGCAGCTGTAACCAAGGTAGAAGTTTTGTGCTTGCCAGAATCCACAGTGGCACTACTTGAGGGAGTACTTGGGCAGGATTTATCATCCATCTTTTTCTTCTTGTCTTTCTTATACCCAGAGAAAACAGACTTCCATAACGACCTAGGCTTTGTTGCTTCCTCTGTCCCACCACTAGATTTATCAGAAACTCTGCTGTCATTTTTGGATTTCTTCTCCTTTTTGTTCTTACGAGGGGAGAAAAGAGAAGTTCTTTTCTTACTCTTCCCACTGGAGCCTTCTGAAGAGGTGACAGACCCTTCAGGTCCAGCCACATCAGCAGCAGGAGTAGAGAACTTCTCACCAGCAGCATCGTGCTTTCGTGTGGATCCCTCTGCTATTTTCAAGGCCAGATGCTTTGGAGAGTCATAAAACAACTCTTTAGTCTTCAAGGGCATAGAAGATGCCTTTCGTGGCCTTGTGGCCCCTGCAGCAGCAGCTGCAGCCATCTCCATGTCTTTCATTTTACACAACTGTTTAGCCAGGGCATCACGCAGTGCTTGGCTCTTGACAGACTTCTCTCTGGCTCTCATTCTTTCTTCAGCAAGCTCCTTGGCCTCCGCAGAAATTTCAGGCAACCCTCTCTTCTTTTGGTTAACACCTCCTTCCATTGAGGGTAGACCACCGTTTTCTTTGACCAAGGGCAAAAGAAGTGCTTTCTCTGGCCTTGGCCTACTGGTAGGAGGTGTAAAGAACTTGTCATGAAGACTTGAGTCCTCTGTCCTGTCATCGTATGTGTCTTCTACATCATCAGCAAATGGAATCTCATCCACGCTCTCTGCAAAAGACTTCCGCACATCATCTTTTTTGGCCTGAGTTGACTCTTTGGCAGCAGAGGTCCGCTCATGGCGAAGGGGAGCAGGAGGTGTTGATGCTGGTGTTAGAGGTGACCTGGCTTCAACCTCATTCTGCCAGACTGCTTGATGCCTCTTTCTACGCAAAGTGGCTGGTTCTTCATCCTGAGGAGGTGGTGGTGGTGGACTTGATGGAGGAGTAAGCATGGTAGAGTCAGAAGTGTTGAAGCTCTGACTAGCCATAGTTCTCATGTTAGATGAGCTCTCCTGAAGGCCAAGTCCAGAACTGCTAGATACATCTCTCCTTACTTCACTCTTTAGCTCTTTTTCTGATGGAGATTTTGGAGTGAGCAGAGAAATCTGCTCATTTTCTAATTTGGACAGTCCCTGTCTTCTTGGGGCAGGCTGGGGTTTTACGAGAGGGATCCTTTCATCCCCTGAAATATTCTTGCTATTAAAAGTCTTCAGATGAGTTGTCTCAAGGGCAGATACAGTAAAGTTTGTCTCTGGGCGTTTGTTTCTGTCTACTGGGGTGAGCCCTAAGCTCCTCCGGATTTCAGCACTCTTCATCCAGAACTCCTCTACAAGGTTACTCCGTTTCAAGGCTTCTTCTGCAGTAGTAGGGTTCCCCAGTTTTTCCACCTCACTATCCTGGCCCCTAAGGACCAGTTTGGCTAAAGGAGTAGATGTTAAGGCTGGGACAGGTTGGAAACATACTGGAGGCTCCACTGGGGATGGAACGGATGTTTCAGCAGAAGGCAAAGGCTGGGAACAGATAGGCATTTGAGCAGAAGTTGGGGATGAAGCTAGTGTTGGTGCTGCTGGCTGAGACTCTGCTGGTGACGTAGGTGCAATGGCTTCTGGTGATGCAACTGGCTGGGACAACACTGGAGATGGTGGGACTAAAGGGCTCTTAATTTTTCTGTCTTTGGGAATTTCATCCTTTGTTCCTTCTTCAACAAGGAAAGGCTCAGGAAAAAAGCGTGCCTCTGGAGATTTTATTGCACGGGATATTTCAGCCAGGGGATCTTTTACATCCTACAAAAAGTGCAAAAGAGAAATATTAGTCACTGGGCAGATTAGAATACTGTTCCATTTTTGCTTTCAACAAAGTTAGCACCAAGGAAGCGGTCCAAGTATCAAAATGTGAAAAAACCCCACACTTGGCATCCCATTTGCAGGCCTGGAACATCACATAGGATTTCTCGTCAGGTGTGGTTCATTTTTCTGCCCCATTGTATAAACCATCCTTTGTAGATGACAAGGTAAAATTAAATTTTGGAAGAAAAAACACAGAAAGAGTGTTTGGAAGAGAAAATTCCAGAAACCCATTTCTATCTTTTCCTGCTCTCCCTTCAAATCTCCAACTCTGTGCATTGTGGTGGTCCCTTAGCTCAGACAGATTTGATGCAAGTCTCTCCAGATTTCATGAATACAGAACTTTCTGCTGTAATGTTTTCTTAAAGCAAGGGGTGCTTTCTCTATTAAGAGTCAATTAGGCTGCAAGTCCCTTGACCTTTAACGGCCCAAGAAGTCTTGGTCTTCATACCCTACATCCAGACTGCCATCTTACTCAGTAGCACAATTCGTTGTTTTACAATTCAACTCTTTGGCAGTGGACTCCTCTTACTGAGTTCTGGTATTATTCCTTCTAACAACAGCTTTTGCACTAGTTTGCTTTTGAATGCAGACAGTTTGGTTAAGTGACACATGACCACTAGGAGCATGAACCTCTCTGTGTGCTTTTCATGACACATATTAAACACCCAGGTCTTGTGTACTGCATTGTCCTGATATAAACAACAACTATGTCTAACACAATCATTAGATGGTCCTGAAAAAACCCTTAATTTTAATAGAATGTGAATGTTGTCAGCAATTGCCGTTGGCAAACAGCCTTATATCATAATGTGTTCACTGTAAATTAAACTGGCTTATGACAAAACTCTCTAGGATAAAGTCTAATCTTTTAGTAATTCCTTAAAAACAAACACTCGGGAGGGAAAAATGTGAATTGAACATTTTAAGGGTCATGTACTTCCTGATCTTGCACACTGGACGCATCACAGTATGCTTGCACGGTAACTCCAGGGCTGACAACATGACAGTATATCATTGATGTGTCTCAATTCCTTAAGCTGAACTGTGTTGTTATCTGGAATAATACTAAGTAATACAAATATAATTTTGAATTGCAATTGTACAGAGTCTGTTTTTGGTACAGAAGAGACAGCCAAACCAGGATAAACAGGAAACACCTTACTTATGTCTCCCCTCACACAATTTGTACATGTGTATATATATATCTTGTTAACTGCAAAATGAAATTAAAATATCCTATATAATCCTTTTCGGGGCTTTGTGATGGGAATTTGTAGGACCATGAAAGAGCCACTACACTCTGAAGACAGGAAAGAAGGATAGTACATTAGTACACAGTACAAATCTAAATGAAATCAGATTTCAAGAAGATCAACATAAATTACAGAGACAGGAAAGGAGGAAAGCCCACTGCTGTCAGTCCTCATTAGTTTATGCAACAAACCGTCCTACTGAACTACAGGTAGTAAGTAGAAAACTTCAAAGATTCCCTTTCTTACCTCTGCTTGTTTTGCTTTGGGACTATCAATCGGAGATAGAGGAAGAACACTGTCATTAGATGACGGGATAGGGATGGATGGCTTGCATGGACCTAGGGAAAGCAAAAATGTTTCCAAAAATCACATGAGATTGCTAGTGGTTTTTTTTTTTGTTACACAGAGCAAGTAGTGACAAATTTCTCAGCTTTTTACAAATTCTAGATTGGACATCTGGAACAAAGACAAAAGTTTTTAAATGTCCAAAATGGTACAAGCTTTTGAATGCAAAAACTTCTACCAGAAAAAGCAGCTAGATGGGTTCTAATGCTTTAGGAAGCTGTAATGAATGGATTCAGAACATTCTTCTCAAAATATTAATGCAAGCACACACCTTACCTCTGAGAGTAGTGAGATGGTTCAAATTCAAGAGACTGTCTTCTCTTAAATCTAATAAATGTACAGACTATCTCAAATGCAATTACAATCATTCAAACACTAATGGGAAAGCTATTACCTTCTGTCACACCACAAGAAGCACCTTCGGCTCCTTCTTCATCTTCAGAGACTTCTAGTTCTGGCTCTTCTACGCCACCTTGATGTAAGCGAAATTCCACTTCTGCATCAGATGGGATGTCATCTGATCATGGATGGGGTGGGGGGAAAAAGAACAAGAGATCTTGGATACAAGTCCATCAAGACATCTGTTAATTATTTAAAAATCTTTCATAATCCTTTCTTTCTATTCAGATGGTGCTAATCATTTTCATAACCTGAACACCTAAATGTTTCACTCTTTTTTTGGTGTGTGTGCTAATTAGAGTCATTTAAGCAGCAAATGATGGACTATTAGTACAACTAACTAAATAAGTAATTGAAGCCACACCTTACATCCCTTTCCTCTCTGGAAATTTATCAATGTTTTCTGGCATATGCAGATCATTTTACACTATCAAGAAAAGACTTTTTGCCATAATATGTGGACTTCGCACAAATTTGCTTCTATTTATGTTATTCAGCAGAAACTGAACACAGACATAAGACCGAGATCTCTAGTCAGCAGGTGCTGAGAAGATATGAGAAATTTAGTCTACAACCCATGGCATTGAGGTTCTTTCTTTTTGTTCTTCACTCCTGGCTCCCTCTTGACTATTTGAAGCAAACTCCTACATCACCAAAAATAAGATCACGTTTAAGCACCCTCATACGACTTATCTTTTGCCAATACAATTCTGTTCACGTAACAGGTGTAAGTGATGCACAGTGGTACCCTACCGTCATCCAGCTCTGCACCCGTGTCTCCCTCTTCACCTGCCTGCCCTTCTGTGTCTGCAGGCTCCGTGCCCAGCTCATCCTCCACATCATTATCCTCACACGGAGCTAGAATATATTCAAATATTGAAGAAAAAAAAGAAAAACAACAACAACAACAAACTATCCAGTGAAAAGGTTCTACATTGAACTGTACCAACAGTTTACAGTGGAGACATTTATTAATTACTGCCAAAACAAGTCTGTGGTGAAAAGATGCTTTCAGACTCCAACGAATCAAGGAACGCCGGCCCCTGAGGGAGTCTGCAAGGCATTTGCAGTGAAAGCAGCCAGGGCTCTTCTGAGCAATGGGCCTTGTGAAAAATTAAACAAGAAGGGGACTGGGAGGACATCAAAACAGAATAAAGTTTACTGTTCTTACAGGAAGATTGTTTCTTTTCTTTACCACACCAGAAGAGTCACCACCATTTTATAGCATGTGTATATTAGGTGAAAAGTGAAATCTCACAATGTACCACAACGGTTCATAGTGAAATTGAAACAGGCTTTTGAGGGTGTAAGTCAGAGACAGAGTCTAGCTCTGTGATTGATCATTATTACATTCGGAAGCTGTTTAACTCTGTGCAGCTACAGTAGTCTTTGGTAAAAGAGTCTGAGAGACTTGATATACGGTACAAGTAGCTACGACAAATTAATTGATATTTCAAAGTAAATAAAAATATTTTAGTTTCTGTTATGGATCATAATTTGATTTGCTGGATCAAAATAAAGAAAAGATTATTGAATTTATAACTCAGAAAAGGGCATTTGACATTACTACTTATGACAGGATTTAACTACAGGAGAAGAGGTAAGACCAAACTATGGGGTCTAAATTTCATTATTAAATGAAACTTTTAAAAAACCTAAACCCTATGACACCTTGTCCCATCTCTAGTGCTATGAATTATTTGCTTCACTTTTTTTGTTAAGCATTTTCATTAAACATAATTTAAATATAAAAAAAGAAGTGAGCACTTCCAGGTTTTTTTCCACAGTATAGTCATACATTTTTTTGTTTGTACAGCGAGTTAGCATCAATTCATGTTCAACAACATACAGACATTTAACTCTGTTGTACCTCCTATTGTAAATGCACACACAGTCAGCATGTATTATGCACGTTTGCTAATTTTACACAGGATATGGTCCTATAACAAAGATAACATATATTTATAACCTTCTCGGTTGCACCTATACCAGTAAGCTGAGCAGTGCAAACCTCTAGACCTGAATTTATACAAGTGTCATGCTGTCATCTTTAGGAGAGCTCCTGGCATGAGTCCCAGTAGTTATGTCCCATGGTAAGGCTAGAGGCTGTTTCCCACAGGCAGTGCGCATGTAGCACCCTGATTCTGGATGGCAAAAAAGGTTTAGCCATATGGGAGTGAATCACGCTGTGACAGGGAGTAGGTCCTGATCCTTTTTGTTTACTAGTGAAAATGTGGCTTTTGGAACCATTTATATGCTAGTGCTGCTAATTAAGACAATCTTCAAAACAAACCAACCCTCCCTAAAATCTTGCAGCCTCTCCTCTTTCTCCAATACAGGTTTTTGCTTATTTCAAGACACAGCCTTCAGTGGGTGGTTGATCTTCTGCAACCTGAGAATTTATCTTTTTCCATGCTTCTCCCTTCCGTAGTATTAAGACAGACAAACACATGGGCTAGTTTATTTTCTGTCAACTGCTGTGAAAAGGTAGTTACACCTATGTGTGATAAAGCACTGGCCTATTCCCTTATGTCAGAAGCTTATAAAATCCAGAATCTTACAGATGTTAAGCGTAGGAGACTGAATCACATGGCAAAGGCTGGACTGACCACAGGGGCGTTAACAAATCTACTGAACAAAACCAAACGGTGTCTCAGTCTGATTGTTCCTTAGGTATGCAATAGCTTGTGTTATTTTGGAAATAGTAACGTCATGGGATGGTTTTCTGATAGCAACAAATGTCACTAATCTTAAATCTTGCAAAAATGTAACTCTGATGTTACGAATATCTGATACCACCACGTTTATGTGTGTCTTCACATCCAGAAACCAGGAACTTACATGACACACATAGTGAGTGTTGGAGAGAGAAGTTCATACACAAAACTCAGTAGAAGATTACAGATGCATTAAATAAGTAACAACTTGGTGCAAGGGTGAATCCCATTTTGAGGGACATGAAGAGCTTGCAGGTGGCTGGTTATATTATACATATACTGTGCATATACATATATGCAGTTAGGATAAGGAGCAAGAGGCCAAAAGCTGTCACACAATAATTCAGAAGCTACACACTATGGCAGCCAGAAACTGGGATCAGCACTCGGTTCGTATCAGCCAGCAGCTGTGAGCAGACTGCATCGTGTGCAGACGTCTTGTAAACCCTGCTGCCCTGCCAAAGCAGCAGCAGAAGCAAAGTTTTATAGGCAAGCTAGCTATTCTGATGTGCCAAAGCAACTACGTAAACAGAAACTCCTGCTGTTCCACTGATTTAGATATCTTCACCACTTCACACAAATTTACTCCCTTACTCTAATCCCAGAATCTTCATGCTCATTGGTTTTGTAATAGAGCTAGGGGACCATATAAAAAAAGTAGCTGAGCTCTACTGTCCTTCAACATTCCTGAGGCTATCCTAAATAACGTGAACCCCAAGACAAAGGAAACACAACAGCCATTGCTATTCCTAAAGATCCCAGCTTCAACCTTATTCTTCTTTCTTGTCTTCTTCGCCAGGTAACTAGAGTTTGCAGTTGTTACAGAGAACTGCAATTGCTTTAAGCACTCTCTGTCACTTAATCTTTTGACTTCAAGAAAGCCCCATGTTCTTTTAGTCAAGGAGCTAGGGCAGGAATAACTGGTCCAGTCATCCAGCAAATTGGATTTCTCCTACCTTATTACACCCAAGATAACCTCTCTGCTTGGCCTGCCTTCCCAAGGGTTACAACAAATGTTGAGTTCATGCAAGAACGGACTATCTGAGCAAGGCGTGCATGCACACTCCCCCTTCCTCCCTCCACGTCCAGTCATGCAGTAGCGACAGGGCCGTAAGTTCCAGGGTTAAAGTACCAGCTCAGCTGCTGAAGGCATGGAGAAGAGACGGGCAGGGTTATTGTGCATTGGAATACATAGAACATCACCAAACTACCTCCAGGGACTGTCTCCAGCCACGCCTGTACCGCCTCATGGCGTATGGAAGGAAGGTCGGATGCTGAATTTAAAAAACAATAAATTGTAAGAAATTGAAATTAGACCATCAGTAAGCGTCAGAAGAGTAACAAAGGGAAAATTTTCAGTAGCAAATACAGGAATAAAACTTATGAGATGTTAAACCACCAATTCCAGGCTTTGTATTTAAATCAAGAACATACAAATATCAGGGGCCTAATCTTCCTTTAGGATATGTAACGTTACAGGAAATACAGACGGCCAGTGAGAAAAACATGGCATCTGACCAGCAGGCTGCTACTGCTGTGCTCCACTTGAAACTCTGCAGAGAAGTGAAACTAAGAGATGAAAGAGCTGAGAACGAGAGAGGGGCAGTCATAACATTCCAGAACCTGCACTGCCTGGGTGTGAATGCCAGCAGACGAAGAAGAGCACCCAAAGCAGAAGAAGAGGGGCTTCTGTGTACTGTCACTCTGTTCCAGGATTTCACATTAACCCCAACGGCCACTGCTTCTGATGGGCTCTCCAAACAGTTAGTATCACAGAATGCAGCTCAGCCAGAACAAATGAGGCTACTGAACTCAGGCTGAAAACTTACAGTTATCCACAAGTACTTATTGGTGACAGCCCTTTAAAAAACAAAATTGCTGATACACCTGTACACAGCTGTACTGTAAGACAAAGTAATTGAAGCAGCTAATCTATTGATCAGGATTGTCCTAGTTTGCCCTAGTTTTAGGGGAAGGAAAGGAAATACTGCATTACTCCCCAAAGGAAGCTGGAAAGACCACAAAATCAATTTTCGAAGGATCATCTTTTGCTGGCAGCTGTACCAATACACTATGGAAAAGTAGGAATTATAAAATACAAATTAAAAGAAAAATTTGGAAACTCTAGTGATACTCTCAAGCAGAAGCTAAAGCAATTTTAATTGTAGTAAGCTTAAGAAATTGTGTTAACATTTTTTACTTAGCTTTTTTAAACATTAAGCAACTACACTAGCAATACTGAATGTTACAGACAGTTGAACACAGCCTATTTCTGCGGTTGCAGAGGGAAGGAAATACTCGTCTCTCATTTACAGGGAGCATATTTCACACCAGAAAGTCCCAGTGCATTCTACAAACTGCAATTATAAGCGTGGCCAAACTGATCTGGAACTGTGTATCAAGTTGGATTAAGATTAAAAAAAACCCCAAACATCTAGAACTATGAGGAAAAGACAATTATCTGGAATGGAATATGATCACGCAACATGAGGTAAAGCCCTAGGCTTTTAACATAGAGATCAGCCATTAACTTAATTTCAGATTTGCTGTAAAAGACACCCCTTCCCACTGCATACTTACTACACCTACAATTCTGGCACAATGGTTACAGACTCTGAGAGAAGACCGCTACATGGTTAATTTTTATTAAGCCTAGGCTTCCGCATAGGTAAAGCGCCTATGACATACTTACCTTAAGATACTCTGTAATATGGTCTAGAATAAGGCCAGCAGGGACTGCTGGAAGGCACTTACAAGAGGGCTAGACCTTGGCATTTTCGCCCTCCAAAGTTTTCCTTTAAGGAACTGACAACTCACAAAGTTCACACTTTAAAAAACTGATATACTGTCAAATCTTAGGCACAGGGAGTCAAAACCACCACTGATCAGATTTGCAAGCCCTTTGAACCCCGCCATTCCCTAATACCAGATGCAGTTACACACTTTGAAAAGCAGCAGCAGAGAAATATGCTTACTACAGAAGCTGACTCTCTTCAACCTTTGCTGTAGTAACTACACAACACAGCTCTTCAGCTTTTCCTAAAGAGGCATAGAGTTCTCACTGCCACAAAAAGCACCTAACAGCTTCTAGTACTATCCCTGAAGGTAGTTACTGAGGGCTGATTGCCAGCACTATCAAAACACTTTCGTAGTACGGAAAAATGCTATGGAGTCAAAGCAGGCAGACAAATGGGTCGAAAGAAGTCATACCACCATGGAGTTCAGAAAGCAGTCATTTTAAGTAGACACTGACCTGAAAAGCAATATGCTTAATCCAGTGTAATTTCAGTATAATTTGAAAGTAGTTCCTTTCAGATCACTGCTGCCCCTGCTGAAGGGCACTGCTCTTGAAGGGCGCAGAAGCAACAGAGTTAAACAGCTGCAACCACAATCCAAGAATTGACCGTGCAGGCCTTGGGGGAGATTACCTCTGGAGGTGGAGGAGGACTTTGAGGTTGGGACCATTTTTTCCTCCTCCTCTTTTTCACGGATGTGTGTCCAGTGCACATCTGCCAGGATCTCCAGAGGATCAACTGGATTTACAATCTGCTGCAGTCTAAGGTTTCCAGCTAGCAGGAGGAGGGCATGGCATACCAGGTTGTAGGCAGAGTTTACGAAGGACGGGGAGGAAAAGATGGGAGAACAGTGGAAAGGAAAGGTAACACATCATAGGAAAGGAAATAAGAAAAGAAGAAAAGAAAATATTACTGGCTAAGATCAGTTTGCAAGACAGACAGAAAAATCTCAGCATTGTGTGCACGCACATACACCAGTACAGTGCTCCTCATACTTCCCATCAACGCTGAACAACGCCATTTCAAAGGCAGAGAGATGCTATTAAAAACACCATCATAGATTATCTCTAGTGCAGGCAGCTCTGCTGAAATTAAAGACATTCTCTGGGTGTCTAACAGTATGTGGTGTGTAAATACCAATTTAGCAGAAATTTCCAGTTCCTTCAGCCTATTCGTTATGATTATTGCCAAAGACATCTTGCTGTTAAAGGTAAGGGACAGTCCGCATTGTAGTTTGATGCACCGAAACAAAAGGTCTTTCATTCCCTGCTATTGGGTTTAGCACTCCTTTCTGTGCTAGGTACGTATTTTGTTGTGAATTAAATTACATGATGGATCTCAGAGTTTCACACATGTGTGTATCTGCATATGCACACACTTTAGCACTTAAAACACTACTTTGTTTACTCCTGCTCTTTTCTATTGACTTGAAGGGTAGAAATTTTTGCTGAAGAGTAACAGCATTTTCATCATGACTTAACAGCCCCCCCCACCTCCCCAGAAGGCACTCCTTGTCACACAAATTTGTTTAAAAGAAGTTGCATTACTCCTCAATTACCTGCCTACACAAAGCTCAGATACTTATGGAGTGTCAAAGGAACAACAGGCACCTAAAGCAACTGATAAGCAACTTGTTTACCTGCTGCAGAATGCCCACCTTGGGAGCATCTACCCTGAGGTATTGTATTTATAGACCCTGTCTCTATTGCTATCTGCTATGGGACTATAGCTCAGGTTTTATTTACCCATAATAAAATAACTCATTCTATGGGGCACAGGTGTTCAGCGTCTCCAGGAGTGGTCTTCAAAAGCAAATGACTCATCCTGAAAGGAAAACGCCCACTTACTTTATAAAGTAGGAAGTCAATTCTCACAACAGCTGGATTACCACTGAGTAGGACAAAACACTGTTTCAGCAGCTTAGAACCCCAAAAGCAGTTAGATTTTCATATGGTGCACTAGTGTTTGAAGGAAACAAGAAACATTAGCAGCATTTAGAGGTTGCACTCATTATTTCCTGCTGTCTGTCTCGGTTTAACAGAGTTCCTCTCTCCCAGCCACGTTTTCCCCAGACATGACAAAGTGTTTGGGACTTCCATTTCAGGAATGACCATATGTGGGATTTGCCATTAACACTGCAGAAGAAACAGGCAGAAGGAATTGCAGGAGGGACAGAATCACCAGCTGGTTATTAAAGGAGAAAAGCGTTCAGACACACAAACTCAAATGCAGAGCAGGATTCACAATTTACCCAAGTATTTAGCAGTTTTATGTCTTTGTTGCCTCATCAGAGAGTTTTCGTATCAATTAGCACAACCACATGATCTACCAGAGCTACTGGACGTCCTGCAGGGACAGGAACTTGGACTTTTCTCACTCTTTACCAAAGCACTCACATGCAGGCCCCAAGATGAGTAGAGTTAGCATTTGTGTTGCCACACAAAATCTTGTGTTAAAAGGTTTAGGTTTGCCAGCAATGGCTGAGAAGTATATAGTCACCCAGCAAGGCTCAGAAAGAGCAGGTCCCACATGATCTGCGTGTGTTAAAATGGATTTCTCTGGGATTTAGACCAGTGTAACATGCACATCTTCAGTTACTCCACAAGTCTCTAAACAGAGGCCTGAGCCTGTCCTGATTAGGACACGGGTCCTTCTCACCTTTTCCAGTAAATAAATAGCAGCACAGCCAGTCACAAAGGGTTGCTGTTTGGCTAACAGCCAAACCTAATATTTCCTTGAGGTCCAAGATGCTTGAGAATTTCAAACAACACCTGGTGTAGCCTTCCCTTTCCTGCTAAGCTTTGCAGGAAGCTGGACATTAACATATCTGGAAAGGTAGCTTTCCCCTCCAGTTCCACCATAGCACCTACCAGCACTTTATAAGCAGCAGGGCAGTCTCAATGTGTAACTTTAATGGAATGAGAAGCCACCTGCAAACCAGCTCTTTAGGAGCCAGGTCTAAAGCACACTAGGCACTGCAACAGGGGTAACTTCTTCAGTTATGCTCTTCAGCCATCTTACTAATACTTCTCATTCTTACCATCAGAAAAGTTAAATTGGAAAAAATTATAACACTTTTTTTTTTTTAAAGTCAGAAGCTAAGCTACAGTTGTTACAACCATAAACAGCAGAATATGCAGTTTGACAACTGCATATGCCCTCTTACCTGCACAAAGGCACTTGGATTTTTCTCTGACATATTCTGGCTCTAATGAACCACATTGAGGGAACAAAGGATTAACAAGGTATTAGGACCAAGCGCTTCAAAAAAAACCAACCATCAGAAACAAACTGCAAGAGAATGCATCATGGAAAATAACACAAACAGTTAGATTGGAATGTCAGATTAATTTAATGCCCATTACATGACTGCTTGAAAATTCTTGAGGGATTGCTGCAGCTTGATCAGCTTCCCCCACAGACTCTCCCCACAGACACACACTCACAAAGGACAACAACAAAAAATGCAAGTTTGCTGACACAGGCAATCTAAAGGCGGTATTTCTGATGTGTCCCATGTGTCTGACATACTGCGCAGGCACAACCAGTCTGTGTGTAAGGAAAAAATCTGAAACTCCTAAATATGTGGGGGTCACTGTTCATTCACATTACAGTAGCAAATTGTCCCTGAGGTATCTGGCAGCTTTATCTTTTTCCTAAAACCAGTGGCAATGCCAGATCTGATATATGGCGTTTGGACCAGGAGATGAAGATAGTAACCGCTACCAAATCAGTTTTTAGGGAGCTAGTAAAGCAATTAAATAAAACACAGAAACTTCTCATGTGGGACCTGCTCTTTGAAACATTCCCCCCTCCTTTGGGGAAATGGAATTGGAGATGATATACAGGTGGGTACCTTTAAATGTACCCGTGTCCTCTTCATTTGAGAGACGTTGAAGCCAGAGGCCTTGCTGCAGCTCTCTCTCCCAAGGGCAATACTCCCCCTCTACAGCAGAGGGAACCACACATCCATATATAACACCAGACACGCGTGTACACACACAAGCGATGAAGAGAGAGAAAGAGAGAAAGAGAAAGGACAGAATCAGAAAGAGAGACTGTCTGGAAATCCAGTATCTCCCCGTACTCCCGCTGTATTTAAAGTGTCTGACAGGAAAACTGCTTGAATGAAACAACATCCATCCAAGAACACCATGATTTAGCAGACTAAACACACAACATGCATGTTACCATATTTAAAAAGCAGTCTTGACTTCCACAGACTTCAGTTATGGAGATAGAGCTCCTATGTTGAAAAAGTAGCCAAGCAGCCTGCTGAGCTCATCAACAAAACTGCCACTAAGACTCAAAAAACTGGACCTCTGCTTGCAGAGCAGAACCTGCTCTTTGGAGTCTACTAGTCTTCACAAAAAGGAAATGTGAGTATACAAAGACAAGGACAAGATCAACGAGAAATTTGGCATGGTGGTGAAACACTGGAAACATGTCTACTCTTAGCACAAACTTTGCATTTTGATGACTTGAGACAAACACAGGGGAAGGAGTCTTTCCCTAAATTTCCACAGTAATCCCTCAGAGCTAAATGGGAACCACCTGAACTCCCCGATTTCTCAAGGCCTTTTAACTAAGGAGAGCTACAAGCAGCTTCTTCTGGGATGCCCTGATAACAGTTACAGGGCACTACCCCTTAGAGAGGCAGGCACTCTGCAAAACTGAAAACACTGCCTCCACAATGCTTCCAGCTCTTGCTGCCAAGGAACAAAGGGCACATTCAAATCCAACTCGCAATAATAACAAAAAAAAAAAACCAACAATAAAACAATACAGTGCCACAAAGCTGTGAATTGCACATGTTGGCATGGTGTATGGGAAGCATATTGTGTTGGTACTAGTGCTGTAACTGCCCTGTGGGCAAAGATCTTCTGTATCCAGAGTGATCCACCTAAAGCTTTCCTTCACAGTAACTCCCTCAAAAAACCAAAGCAATAAAGAAGTTAAAGAAGAAGAAAAGTTTTCCTAGGCAAATATTTCTCATTCTGCATGGCAAATACTCAACTCAGTTTTCCCTGCTGTTTATCAGAAAAGAAGGAAAAAATCAAGTTGTCTAACCTTCGCTTGACTCCTCATCTTCCTCCTCTTCATATTCGTCCTCCTCATCTTCCTCCTCCTCATCTTCTTTGTCCTCTATCTCATGATTTTCCTCAGCCTCAATCTCTTCTTCACTCTTTCCCTTCAGGAGGGCATGGATACGCACAGCTTCTTTCCATGGCACACCTCCCAGGTCTGAAGGGGGTTGCTGAGGCAGAAGTAGATCATCTTCTTCCTCCTCATCTTCCTCTTCCATCTCAGACTCTGAACTACTGTAAGTGTTTAGGAAAAAAGATAGAAAAACAACTAGTTAATGTTTCCTAGGTCAGTCGTAGATCACTAACAAGTTGTTTCAATACATACAAGCCCAAAATGTATGATGGAAACCATAATACTAATTTTCTGCTTTCAGTATTTCACAGGCATTTTAGTGACAGCATCATGTATAGGCTGCAGTATGGTCCTTGCCCTGCTTCTTTCAAAGAAGGTGAAGCAGCAGAAAACTGCCTGTGAAGCCAAGTCCAAATACATGTGCAGCATTGTTAGAGTTCGTGACAGCTGAATACAGCAGAAATAAACTACTTTCTCCGTATCGCATTGCTTTGGATAAACTGGTGCAAGAGTTCTTAGCAGCGTCAGAATGTAGAAGGTCACATCTTTCAACAATGGCAGCTACTGCTAGCATTTTGGATAGCCGAGATGTTTTTCGCACTTGCTAGGGTGAACCACAGAAAGAACACACAACCGTCAGGCCAAAGGATACAGAACTCCTCATTTTTATATATCACAGACAGAACTATAATATGTATCCAAGAAAATACACAGTGTACATAGTGGCAAGAAACTGTAGGAAGCAGTACAAGGTTAATTACAATAATAAGCTTATTATTCTCACAGCAAAGTCAAACATGCGAAACAGTAAACCATTAGAGCTTTTTAATAGACATCTCTGTTTAATTCTCACAGTTACTCAGTATAAGCTGCAGGGCAAGAAATGTAACCACCTAGACAATGACACTTAACCTTAAATGTCCTTACATGCTGGACTATCTAGAGGTACTGGGAAGAAAGATTGCTGCATTTATCACTGCGTTATAACTACAGCACTTTGAGAGACCATAACTGCACAGTGAGAAGGTCCTCTTCCTGGGCTTTTCCTTAATAGATCATTGTCATAAAAGAACTGCATTTATTGGAGCAACAGCTAGATGCTTCCCATATAAATCTTAAAAGGCTCAGATTTATCTGGATCAAAAGAGAAATCTGTTTGTGAATGGTTAAAGTTTGGGTGAATCATCTAAGAACAGTATTCTACTTCTGCTGCTTCCTTATGACAGCTGCCACTGCAGTTAACAGCCTTTGGCAGATCCCATCCCATATAAACAACGAGAGGGAAAACTGACAAGTTGAAAATAATGAAGTTTAAATTTCACGTAGGTCTATAAAAATATAACTTTTACAGTTGTTGTAATTCTGTTTCCCATCCACAGGTTTTATTACAGAATATGACAAATTGACAGGTTCAAAAAAAGTTATATACGGCAGCACTCTTTCTCTTATATTGCATATAAACATATTCAGGTACAGAGCTTCAGATTAGTTCAACACTACATGAACATATCACATTACGTAATTTTATTCATCTACTTGTCTGAGACTATTTTTGATACCAAGCTAATACAGAAAACCACTTTTATTCATGCGCTTATTGTCATGTACTTCTGTCCATAGGCTGCTAAATTCTCCTCACTGTTCTGCATATATATAACATTATTTTGCTCAAATTACAACCCTTTTTTTTCACAGCATAAACTGAATACTTATTTTTAACAGGCTGCCTGGTTTTCACACACATTGTATGCCATGCCCTTGTTGCGATTCCAAGAGACCAAAACATATTCCAAAGGCTTTACACAGATTCTGTCACTGAGATAAAAAGTGATGTTCCCCTCCTCCCTGATTAACTTTCCCACTCTTTGGTATGGAAATAAACCTGACAGGTGCTGCATTTTTGTGTGCAGTCAACAAGGTTTACTGCTGCTCAAATTGTTGCCATGACTGCTGAATGGGATGAGCTGCTGCCCTTCAACCAGCTGGCTTATCGCATGTAATCCTGACAACATACATTCTTTACTACATAGCTCACTTTACCTTCTTTGGCTTTTATTTATAACTTGGTTTTTGTTTGACCTTTGAATACTGAGAAATGAGAAGCTGAAAGACAGCAGTGAGATGGCCTGGTATAGTGGGCATTCTTTTCAGCATGGCAACTCTGTGCCACAGGAATTAATTCAACAGCTGAAATGTTGGGTTTTTTCCTATAAAGCAGAGATCAAAGACCAAGGTAGGTTGCTTTACAGAATTTGTACAAGCAGCTGAATATCTCATTAAAAAGGTGTGCCTACATAGACAGTGCTGAGGAGAGTAACCAAAACCTGAACTGTGGAAAGGGAGCTCTTCTGTTCCCTTGCCATACAAACCCACACAGCACAAGCTGTCCTTTGACACTCCTTCGAAGGGCCACAAGGTATTATGACAAACCTGCAGATGACGTACTGGGAGTTACTGCAAGCTAAAGGAGATCAATAAGTCATCTAAAGGGCTTTCTGCCCCTCAACAGCTGTGTAGTCTGGGTTTGGTTGCTTAAAATATTTTTTTTTCTTGTTGAAGCTTAAACAAGATTAACACTTTTGAAAACACAGTTTGAATACCATTTTCTGTAAATTTTCTCTACACTGTGCATGCTCCTACGTGTGTGCATGAGGGGAAGCTGTGCACCAAAATGCATGGTCTCTGCTTGATCTAGAGTTAGCACTTCACTGAACATCCATAGTTCTGTAAGACAGAGGGAACAAAAAGTCCCCCTTCTCCTCCGCCTGCTCCTAGCCCTACAGCACCGCCCCAAGACAGTGAGATGATCAAATCAGGGCTTTGGCTGGCTTGTTGCAGCAGTCAAACCTTTTTTTCTTTTGTTGCTGAAGAAGCGGCCAGACCTCTCCCTTTTCTCCCCCCCACCCCCTGGCTTTCTGTGACATATCATGGAGTAGGCAGAGCTGCACAGAGGATACTCGATAGCTACATCATCCAGAAAATTCTCCCTCTGATGTTCAGCCCACACAGCCATATCAATGCTCTCAGTAAATTGCTTGCCATATTTGGATTTGGGACAGAATTTTTTCCAGGTCAAACTGACAATGAATTTAATGTATTTTCTCTTTTCTCTCTACTAGTGTGAGTTGCCCACTACACACTGCTTTTTCAATGCAAAATTATACAACTCAGTCTATTACAGACAGAAATAGTCAATTTAATACAGATTACACCTATGTACATGGGACAAAGGGAGCTCTGCTACAAGAGGAAATCAGACTCGCTAAGCTAGTAGTGTACTGCCCTCACTGCCCGCAATCTTGCAAAACATCTCTTGGAAATGACTAACAGCTTCATGCCAAAATACCAAACCTCCATTTTTTTTAACTAACTCTTCTCCTCTTTTGGAAGTCTTCTGTCATTTACTCACTGGGCCTGCTGTGTTTTGATTTACTGAAATCAAGACCAATAATAATAATAACTCCTTACTAGTAAATTTTTGTTTAGAGCTAGAAACATAAAGGACAAAAAAATCCCTCAAAATCACTAATGTCTATATTGTTACAGCTGATATAATTCCTAGGCCTGAGCAGGGAGTGAAAGGAAGGATAAGTGAAGCAAAGAGTTTGTATCTCCCCCGGACAGCCCTGTGATTATTCAGCCAGGGCACTAGATAAGATCTCAATTATCTAAAATGTCAAAATGGTATCTTCTAAAGAAATCAATTTGTTAAGAAACTAATCAAAAAGTATTATTTAGGTTTTCAGAGATATTAGCAATTGCCAGGCACTTACATGAGAGCCACACCTCCATGAGTCCACGTGTACACACTGTGTGAAGGCTGAGTTCAGACTACTAAAACTTACTCCTTTCCAGATGCTGCACCTTCAAACTTATCAGATAACTAAATGCCAGATTCTGTACTACATTAATCCTGTAAACATTTGAATGAACATTTTTATTCCTGCATTGTTCACCACACCAATTCAATTTCACATGTATAAATGCAGTAAGGCATTTCTTATACAGTCCTATACCTGTAGGTAATGCATACGTAGAATATGTAGGATCTAAGTCTCAGGAAACAAGTAACAGCATATTCTGAGTTTATTTCAAGACAACTACTGGACAGACTGAGAGCTGAAAGGGAAAGGTTGTTATTGCCACAAAGAAAAGTAGATTATTAGAAACCATATTAAGAGATCGAGACTGCAAAAAGTGTGATTGACTATAAGGATCACAAGCATTCTTCATCGAGTATTTTCTCTTAATGATACTTGCGCAACAATTATTGCCAGTAGCTCTGTTTGCATATATTTCGATCCTGGTGTGCTTACACGTCATTTTGGAAAGAGAAATTTGTGAAGGTACAATTAGTATCTCTCAGGCATTGCATCAGCATTCAGTCAGGATTACGTGTGTCAAGCTTTAATCTTGAAACCAAAAGTGGTTTTGAATTGTAATGCAAAACATATAGAAAAGTTCACTTTGGAACCCTCTCTCATTTGAATCCATGTTCTGTTTGTTCAAAAGACTCATTTCCCTTTGATTGAATTAAAATAAAAAAAAATTTAATTGCTCACAATTTAGGACTGAATTTCATGGTGTTATGGTAGTATAGGGGTCTTCTAAGAATGGTAGTAAGAGTGGCTATTGAGAAGAACAGAAAGTACAAGATAAAATACCTATGTACATACACAGAATATTTTCAACAACTTTAGAAAGGGCAACCTGGTAAATATGATGTTAAAAAAAGCTAAGGGAAAAGCAGACAAAAGTCTGTCGAGACAGGTATAAAAAAGCCTATGGACAATCTGTGCTAACCTGCTGGGCACATCCTCTTCTGTTCCTTTGTCCAACACACTGCTCAGGTTATGCTCTGCTAGAGTCTCTTCAGGAACCTCTTCCAGTTCTTCTTCCCGCTGCAGTGACAGTCGGTAGTTCTCCAGCTCAATCCGCTCAGGCGTGCCACGCAGCCGTTTAGCAAGGCTGGGCTCTTCCAGCCCATTTACGTTAGCACCTAAAGAATAAGCCAGTGAATAAACAATAAATGCAACAGTCAGAAATGCAATTTTTTAAGGAAATTAAGCAATTGGGAGAAACAGGGCACAAGGCAGAGGGAGGTAAAGAAAGCAAGAGAATACCTTATGTCATTATCCTGTTCGCCACTACTGGCAGAACCTGCTGGGGAGCCACACTGCAAAAGGGAAACTTAGTGGTTTTGGCTATTAGATGCTAAAAGAATGTTAAATGTCCTAGTTAAGAGAAGAAATAAGGACATTTTAGCTGCAAAAACTGAAGCTGCAATGAAGCCTATGTAGTAAGTACTGGGGAAGGCCTGACCACAGATCACATACGTTCTATGAGACAAAAGTAGGAATGCTGTGGGGCAATCCTGCTGCATAATGTTAAAATTGTTACCAGTCAAGGTAGGTCTACAGAGCTGGGGAGCAAAAAAAAAAAATATTACTACTACTTAAAGATGGGGAAGGAAGGGAATGAAAAAGGCCCACCTGGAACAAGTTTTAAAACTTTTTCTAGACTTGATTTGTTTAATCATAGTGTATGATGAATGAACAGGGAAAAATCTAGGTGAGACATTTGCAAGCACAAATCCCATGAAACCCAGAAAATTGCAAGATCATGTGAACCAGGCAGTTGGAGAAAATGATACAAGAGCTTCATTCACTGTGGCACTCAATGAATTAAATTCTAACCTGAAGTAATCCATTTCTTTTTGAAATTCTAGTGTTTGAGCTTAAATATCATGCCCCTGTTTACCCCTACCCAGCTTACTACTTACAGAGCCAAATCTTTCCTAGCTTCTGTTTTGCTTTGCTAAACAAGCCAAGCCTTCCTCTCATGAAATAAGCTGTTCAGTGTGCTGATCATCCCCTAGGTCTCTGCACCTGTTCCAGTCTGGATTAATCTTTCCAGAACCTGCGTGATCAGAATTGAACACAGCTCTCCAGATGATGCTTTATCAACATAACATACAACCCTGCCAGAAATCTCTCATCTGATACACACCGAGAACACACTGCCTATTTATACACCCCATAATACTGGTGGCTTTTATTTATTGACTGATATTCAGATCTTTCTCCTTCTCTGCTTTCAACTGATAAGCACCTTGCTGGTAGCCAAAATTCTCAACACTTTCTTAGTGCATGACCTGATATTCTCTACTATCACATTTCTATTTTTAATATTACAGCGTGAAACATTTTGCAGTTCTTAAGTGTATGCCATGCCTACCCTCCTCTACATTGATGACGGTTTGAAGTGTTGCCTCAGCAATGAATTTCATTAGCAGATTTTTCTTCCTTTTTTTGCCAGTTACCTTAGTGCAAGTATTAGAAAGATCAGTCCCCAGATAATTTTTTAATTGAACTCCACAGTCTGTAGGTGAAATGCAACCCCATTATTTCCTTTTTCAATAAAACCTCAAATATCTCATTTGAGTCAACTTCTTAACTACTTGACGCTTCATGTACTACTCCCTCATTTTATCCAGTTTAAATTATTATGTCCCTGTAGCAGCCTTCAGGTGCTTTACTAAAGTCCAGAGTGTTCAAATGCACTACACTTCCTTTACAGAGGTAACCAGTTACTTTGTCAATAAAAGCCATCAAGCTAGTCCAGTATAATCTTTAGTGAATCCATGTCATATTTTATACCACTTACCTTCATAAGGTCAAAGGACTGCACTTGCAGAACTAGTAGCCTTTAGTGATTCCTTCAAAGGTGTTTTATCTACTCTTTAGATTAACAGATATGTACTTGTTCAGATAACTTTTTTTCTCTTTTTAATGGTTTATCTGCAGGTCATACTTCTGTCAGCCAGTGGTCACATAGTATTACCCTGAATTAGATAGTCAAGGTACATCAGGATAGCTTGATTTAATCACAGACTGCTACCACAAAGCTCACAATTTCATTGTACAATTCTTCCACTCTTCTGAGACAAAGAATATTTGGTCAAATTCTATTTCCACTCATTACGATATAGTAATATTTAAATTTTGCTTCCAGCTTAATTGGGTTAATTTCTATTTGCAAATCTTGCTACACACTGACTTCTTTTGCTCCCATGTCCAACGCCATTGTCCCAGCTGAAACTGGAGACCAAGTAGTCATTCGTCATCATTGCCTGACTATATATAAAATTGCATTTTATGTCAGCCTCATCTTCACTGTAGACACACTTCTGCTTTCCCTTACCTTCCTTTACTTACAGGCTTAAGGAATACAGCTGTTTGCTTTCCTTTCCTTTCCTTTCCTTTCCTTTCCTTTGCAAAGGAAATTCCCAGCATGAGCTTTGGCAATGTGTATTTGTCCTCAGACATTCTGACCTCCAAGACAGTTTTTGTTTTTTTCTCCATCCTTTGCAGATTCTCAGGTTATTCCTAACAGCCTTTTTTCCAAAGCAATTACTCACTCATCACCATCGTAGTTTTTCACACAAAATTACACAGGCCTTTCCATAATTAGTGGCATTTATTTACAACCCCTCTCCAGAAAGTTGAAATCTCATAAAGACAAACGCTGGAAGTGTTTTTCTCTGTTCTTCAGTATCTTTGAACCCTGCTCTGATTCAGGCAAGTGGCTGCTGTGCCCTCGGATGGAACTACAGGGCTGCTTTACCCTGTAAGCCATAGAAACTTGCTCAGGTGGCAGGCAGGAACATTACCTTGCATTTCCAGGGATACTGTGGTCTCTACCATTTCCTGCTACTAAGCCTTATGTTGTGTTAGCATTGTCAAAGTTTAACGGAACTGGACTGCCTTTTCAGCTGGGATTCACGTTTCATTTCATTCTCTCTAGACGGTGTTACCACCTCAGCCAAATCTGGTTTTGTAATCTGTGTTACATTCCCCAATCCTGAGTTCACAGTAACAGGGGAACTGACCTGGAATGTTGCTCTGCCACTTCTGGCTGACAGTGAAAATCCTAAAGGACCCTGGGTAGTGCAAGAACACTTGCACTTGCATATATATATATGCATATGTACATATATATGCACTTGCACGTATTTATGTATACACACACACTGTATATATACATATATATATAAACACTGTATATACACACATATACACACAGTGTATATATACACCAGCAGAGAAGGAATAACTAAGTCATCACAAAACAAGATTTTTTTCTACTTATAACTCTTTATGCATAACAGAGCCATTAGTCAGGCTCAGCTACTTCAACAGAAACACCTTTACACACACTGTTTTTAACTTCCCCTCTTCTGATGCATACCCCAACGTAACTGCAAAGTCCACAAGCAGAAAAAAAGGATGACAACAAAAAGTACAAGAACTTTGTATCCATCTGACATTATTTTACTCCTCTTCTTTTCTAGCAATCTTAATGGGTTTTTGTCAGCCTTTTCAAAGTAAAAAAACAAACAAAACATTCCCATGTTGAATGAAATGGAGTGGTTAAAAAAGGATGCTTGTTTCAATGCTGCAATATCTGGGGTGGGGAAAAAGAATGGCAGCAATCACTTTAAGGTAAAAGAGGACTGAAAATCAAGCTGACATCTGCTTATATGCATTTCATGAACCTATATGATCTTTTATCTCTGTTATTTAAAACAGAAATCATCACCCTTCTCATCATGAAGACTCAGTATAACTGGTACAGAGAGAATCAAACCAATTCTATCACAGCACAAACTCTTTAAGTGGTAGGAAGTGACTCAGTGAAACTGTGTTAAAAAAAACTGAAGATCTGGAAAATCTGCCTAAACTTTAATGTAAAAGGATGTGGTTAAGCCAAGATGACCTGTGAGCTTGACACATCCTCTGTGCCTCAAAATCTCAAAGAGGTGAGAAGGACGTTCCCAGTATTTTCTTTAACTAATTTACATATCCCTCCACTTTGCAAAGAGAACAGCTCTACATCCGAGAACTTGATACAGGAACTCAACTGATTACCAGCTTCAGTACGGGATTTCTATGAGTTTGGTCTATACAGACCGTTTGATCTACTTCATCTATTGGTTTTCTTTTTAAAAGGTGTCATGAAAACTTATCTGAGCAGCTGCAAAGCCACTGTCAAACTTCGCAAACGTGAAACAGGAGAAATGCCAACAGATAGCCAACTTTCTGCACCACAAAGCCATCCGACTATCAGAAGGAAAAGCATTACAGTTCACAAACCTACTTCAGGAATGAAAGTAAGTGTGAGATACAGGTACCATTAACACGATAAAATGATAAACAATTTGCTCACATTATGTTATAAAGTTCACACCAATTCATTTGAAGCTACAATAAGAAACTATAAATAGAGACAAGGAAATTTGAAGCTTTCCTACCCTTATTTCCTCCTATATGTTATGTGATTGGGAAGGTCTAGTCCAATGCAGTTCTTGCAGATGCTAAAGCTTATTCATTAACGTTCCTCTGGAGGTGGAAGGTGCTTCTCTTGAATCGTTACCTTGTACCTCTCCAGACTTTTGTAGCTGGGGGGAGACAGCTCCAGGGCACACTCATTATCCATTAGCTGACATTCTACCTTGTCAGTGCATCTCAGCCACCAACTCAGAAAAGGGGCTCATGAGGCTGCATTTGCCAGAAAAAAAGCTATATTACTAGGCAGAGAGGGAAGTCACCTAAAAGCCAAGAGCAGCTTCTCATGCAATCAACTGACCAGTTAAAACTTCACAAACAACATCCAAAACAGGACACATTTTAAAATCTGACTCTTTACTTTGAAAGAGTCAGTGGGCCATGAACATTAGATAGATGATCTGAAGGGAACCTTTTTTCTTAACAGGACAGGCTGCTTAGCTGTTGCATGAAAGCTGCCAGAGTCCTTTATTTATCTCAGCCTTGACACAGCCTGCCTCCTGTAAAGATAATCATATGATCAGAGACAATATTCCTACACTGAACTGCTCCTTGCCTTGGGATAACTTCCACAATTACTGGAAGGCTTAAGAAACTTCTTAAGAGAGGATCCTACCTTGATTTTCCCCCTGTACTACCTTGTTCTGTAAAATACACACATTATTCTTATGAGCTAGATGAAGTCATAGAATCATAGAATAGTTTGGGTTGGAAAGGACCTTTAAAGTTCATCTAGTCCAACCCCCCTGCAGTAAGCAGGGACACCTTCAACTACATCAGGTTGCTTAGAGCTCCATCCAACCTGACCTTGAATGTTTCCAGGGATGGGGTATCTACCACATCTCTGGGCAACTCGTTCCAGTGTTTCACCACCCTCATCATAAAAAACTTCTTCATCTAGTCTAAATCTACCCTCTTTTAGTTTATAACCATTAACCCTTGTCCTGTTGCTAACAGGCCCTACTAAAAAGTTTGTCCCCATCTTTCTTTCAAGTCCCCTTTAAGCACTGAAAGGCCGCAATAAGGTCTCCTGGGAGCCTTCTTTTCTCCAGGCTGAACAACCCCAACTTTCTCAGCCTGTCTTCGTGTGGGAGGTGCTCCAGCCCTCTGACCATCTTCGTGGCCCTCCTCTGGAGTTGATCCAACAGGTCCATGTCTTTCCTGTGCTGAGGACCCCAGAGCCAGATGCAGTACTCCAGGTGGGGTCTCATGAGGGCAGAATAGAGAGGGGGAGTCACCTCCCTTGACCTGCTGGTCACACTTCTTTTGATGCAGCCCAGGACACGGTTGGCTTTCTGGGCTGTGAGCACACATCAGCAGCTCAGCTTCTCATCCACCAGGCTTTTCAAGGTTATTCCCTGACATAACACTTGCTGAAGATATAGGAGAAAACTGGAAATCTGACAGCAATTAATTCTACCCAGAGAGAAACTACCTGCCTATTTTACTAGAATTTATTTTTCATTAATCATGCAGTACCTCTACACTTCCCTTTCTTAGTCAAATCTGTTAAGACCGCAAGCTAAGTTAAATGTCATCTCTTGGGAACTGGGGGTCCAGTATTTTGCACAGACTCAGCTGTGGCCTTGGTGAGTCAGAGAAAGTCAAATAAAGGAGTCTATTGTGAAACACATGCAAAAGGCGGAAGGAATTAATACATTTATCAGGAAAATCTTCATTCTGGATTTCTCAAATCTTGGGCTTTTAGAATGTGAAACACTGTACCTGCTTGTTTTCATTGGTCTTTTCTAAACTCTTCAATGAGTTCTCCCTTCACAGAATTGTTTGAAAACACAACCATGTCACATAAAACAACTCCTATAGAAACAGCATCATATTGGATATTACAAAGAACAGAGTTGGAAGATGGTAACTTTCTGTGGAAGTTTAAAAGTGATGCAGTGAGCTCCAAGTCAGAAATGCTGAAAGTCCTCTGATCCTGTTGCCATTAATTTCTAAGAAATATCTTTTAGGGCAAGGTTTCTGAAGCATGCTTGCAGTTCTGCAAACATTATTGCTTAGGTATAGAGAAGGTGGAAAATGAGATCCAGAGGTACTTTTAGGCTTCTCATTTTTCGTGTGTGTTAATGTCAGAACGAGTTTCATTTTTTCCCCAAAGTTTCACTCTCACCAACTGCAATTCCATTAACTGCCTCTTTGTATTCTAACTCCTCCTGTGATCCAAGGGCCTCAAAATGTTTTACAAGTATTAGCATATTAAAACAAATCTATTTTGGAAATAGGTAAGTACTTTAGAGGCAATGTATAAATCCAGACACAGAGATTAAATACCAGGAAGTCAGTCTCACAATAGATTAGTGGCAGTGCCAGAAACAGGATCCAGAATGCCCAACTCCAACACCTTCAACTCTCAACTTCACTTTGAGCCAAGACAAAACACTTTGAAGTAAGAAACGGACTGAAATATGCTGGATTTTAAGCATCTTGATTACATGGTTTACATGAGCAGGTTGAGCAATGGCCTCTCCTACCAGATGCTCACTGCATTCAGCATAGTGTGTACAGAAAAAGAAATCTTAGTACTGGAGGCCTGTTGTTGGATGCTGCACATATTGAAACAGGATGTCAATTAAGACCTTCCATTTAAATAAGTGCAACTGATCTCTACTGAGAGACATAGCCAGGGATCCTTTCCTTAATCCTCTCCAAAGCTAGTATCCAGCCACTGTTAATTTTTGTACTGCACAGGAAGAGATATAACAAAACATGTAGATAGCAACTCTAAACTGCCCTGCAGAAGCGTGCTAAATCGAATAGATTTTTTAAGGGTTGAAGTTTAAGGTTTTAAATCTAGATTCATCCACCCTTTAAAATTTATCTTCTCTTTTAAGAAATGTCTCCAGGAAACCACTGGAAAGAGCCCAGCAGGTCTGGTGAATTCCTGTCGCTGCTCATTCACGCAACCTCACATCACATACTGTAGAGCTGCACACATGCTGGTAGGTTCCCTTGAATTTTGATAAGCACATCCTCAGAGCCAAAAGAGGTAATATAACACCTGCCTAAATAGAAACAAGAATGCATTTATTCAAACAGAAATACTTAATAGTCATCAAATGTCAATGTTATTGTGATCTAATGCCTCATCGTTCTTTCTCTGACTGTGCTAGGGGATTCCCAAGCCTTCAGGGAGCCTCTATTACTCAGCTGTATTGAGAAGCCATCAAATCTTGAATTTCTGATGTCTTCATTTCCAGTTTGATCCATAAATATAAAAGCCCTGAATTCAAAGATGATGGTATGATAAGAAAAACAAAGTCTAATCATAAGCAAGATATCCAGAGTGTCCATGCATAGGATTCAAAATGAGTGCAAACATGAACTACTGAAATTCTTCTGTAATGCACACATATCAATCATAACAAGAAATCTTTCTAGGAGATACGCTCTCCTGAGTCAGAGCTCTTAGAGTTTGATATGGGAATTGGACATATGCAAACTGTCTTACGCAGGCTGGACTTGATCAGTACAACTGTCCTCAAGCTGACATTCAAAATCTAGGGAACTAAGGAGCAGCACTTTCTAGCCTACCAGAAGACAAAGGGGTTTGCCACTGAGCAACCAACACGCTCATGACCTCCACAACCATGTCAAGGCTCAGTCCTCAAACTGTCACTCTAGCAATTTGTCCTAGCAAATCAAGGACTAAGCTGTACAGACAGAAAGGTGTTTTATCTAAATACCCTCTGATGCAGAAGTACCCAGCAGAGAGATACTAAGGAACTATTTCCAGTGCTGACCAAAAAGTTTTATAGCATTACTTGATTCAACAGCACACAGCATATGAAATAAAAATCAGTGAGATTCCTGCCCATGTCTACTGGTTCCCTAAGCAATGAGGAACAGAGAGACCCCCAAACCATTATAATGTGTATGGGAATAACGGACAGTTAAAATATTCAAGGGATTCTGAAACAGCTGTCAATTTGATTGATCTGACCTTTCTTTGATTTTAGCAAACAGAAGTGAATATAATTAACCAGTTCTATTTCAAAGTAATCTGTAATTTATACTTATGTTTTAAAAACAAATAAAAATTCATCTGTAACTTTACAGTATAAGCAATGTTTGAGAAATAGATGTTTTTCATAGGTAGATGCATGAAGTAGCAGTGTTACATGACGGAAGTTTAGCATATGGTTTAACAATACAGAAAAGTTGTCTTAACTACAGCAGAGGTAGAGAATAATCCAAGAGTATAGCTATTTTTGACTCCTGGAAAGAATCCAGTGTTGTAGCTGGTGGGTGGAGAAAAGAAAGAGGGGAAAGGAGGTATTAGGTCACCTAATCCAAGCCTCAGGGATCACTGCTGAGCTTCATTCTCCTCATTGCATCTTTTCTGGCAGAAAAATCTTAATATTTGTACAGATTTCATTTATACATCTGCCTGAACAGGTTTCCAGTACTAGAGATATAAAATCTCTACATCAATTTATATTAAGTCTGTTAATTATTTGTGTGTATATTATGCAGAAATATTGTAAAAATAACATATTACCTCTAAGTTTCCATTTTGTTGGTATCACCTAAGATGTCTGAGCTCTCTCCAGTATTTTGATAAGCTCTATCCTATGTTGCCTGGTCTTGTTTTCATTTTCTGAGAGAAGCTGAGTGTGGGAAGGCTGAAGCACTAAGGGATAATCTGGCTAAAGATAACATTACTTTGCAGACGTAAATTTTCTCCTGGAAGCTATTAAAGGTATGTCACCTCAAAGAACCACCTGGGATGAGGTACATCCAGGGACTGGCAGGGAGAAAAAGGAAAGAACAGAAAGGTCACACTATATTTTAAAATCACTATGATCTTGGCTCATGAGGTTTTCCCCTTTTTTAAGTGAAGTACTCTCCTTTTTTTTTAAGTAATTTGGAAATTAATATTTGAGTGATTGTCCAGTTATAATCCAAGCAGTAACCACTTTTATGTTGTTAGAAAGAAAGCATCTGCTATCTTCTCTACTACATACGAATTTGTATCGTTTGTTCATTGTGGCATCTATCTCTTGCCACTCATACATAGCAGCCCTCTGGAACCTCTCTTTTCACTGTCGGGGACCAGACAGGTGATTTCCACTACACAAATAAGACAAAGCTGAACCAAAGACATTTCCACCTAAAAGCAGTAGAGGAATCTATTGATACAAATATTGCCTACTTTTATAGAAACTGGACTGGATGATGTTTTGATCATTAAAGAACAATCAGGAACTAGAAATTTTGTCATGCATGAAAAAGTGTGGAATATCAGGTGTTTTCAGTTTCCCATTCAAACTGTGATCAGATTCAAAACAGCTTTCAAATTGTTGTCTTCTTTCAACTACCAAGCTAATAACTACTCTCTCTTCTGTTGCAATGTACCTCATATTTCTATAATTGCAGGATCTCAGAATATATTTAGATACTACCCATGTCCTTACTTAATTTCTATCATTTGTGTCAAAATTATGCAGTGTTGCAAATGGAATAGGCTGAAACCTGAGGCTGGCAATTACAGGAAAATATACTGGAGAATACTTCCCCTAAGTAAAAGCTCCATATACTCCAAAAAGCATCAACATCTGCTCCCTCATTTTGTTGCACACTGTTCTATTATTTACATTTATCCCACACATTCTTATACAACTTGGAAAGCAACTGAATATTCCAAGCAATCCGTAGCTTCACACCTTTGTGGGAATTTTTCCGAAACGAAGAGAATTCTTTTACGTATATTCAAAATCTACCCCAGTTCCAGAAAGCAAGCTTCCAAGGACACATTACTGATTAAAGATAACTTACACATCGGTTCAGATGTTTTAAATCACTGAGTTACCCAAGCCTGAAAGTATCTGAAACATCTCTTGGGTAAAAAAAGTCCTATTTTTAAATACTTCTACCCGCAAGCCATCAGATAAACTTGTATTACAGCAGAAAGGGAAGTTACAAAATTTTCCTAAAAAAGAAAACACAGCCTTCTGAGATGACAGCAAACAAGAGAAATGTCAGACTAAACATACATTTTTGAGAGAAGATGTAAGCAACTAAACAGAGCATAGAAGTGCCAGCTCATCCCTAAAGAGCATCTGCCCAGTTTTGTTTGGAATGCCCAAGCTAAACTCTGCATCGCCAAGATCAGCTTAGCAACTACTCTGCCCTCCTCCACAAATACACTCCACAGAAGCAGGAGACTAGGTTCAAAGTTGACTCTGGGGTATCTACTCCTTCCCTTCAGATTATTTCTATTTGTTTTGGGGGGGTTTGTTATTGTTGTTGTTGGGTTTTTTAAAGTTTGGTTTTCTCCCCTTGTTTTTCCTTGTATTTTAAGACCCATTACCAACTACATACCTTAATATATTGTGCTGTTGATCACAAGCAGGTAGTAACACTGTCACTGGCTTGTTTTAATTGGTGTAGAGGTAAACAAACATTTATTCATTCACTTCATTATTTTAAAAGTACTTTACACTTTCCCACCGCTGTTACAGAATAGAGGAAAAGATCTGTAGGAAACAGTTACTCTGCTTCATCTACCGGATGAAGAAGTGTAATATGTTTAAAATATAAAACAACTTGTACCCAGCAGGCTTTATACACCACCCTAGTGATACATGTTGCAAAATAGATGGTCTATACCAACGTGCCTCTTGGAAAAACTGCTACCAAAATATATCTGATGAAGCAAGCTGTTTTGGGACGCATGGTGGAAAACATCTTAGTATTCTCAAAAACTCAAATCTTAGAATGAAGTTTACAAACCCCTGTGAAAGCTAATTAAGTCCACCTTCAGTGGAAGTCATCTGCTTTTTGAAGAAACAAAACATCCACATTGCCCCCAAATTTTCGTGCATTTGTAAATGCTCAGTACCTCAAAGTTTTAAAGTGATTTACACACAAAATTATGATACCTTGTTTCTAAAATTTTTCCTCAATATATTACTATTTATATAATGAATTTCAATTCTTCAATTTAATTTATGGGATAAATCGTTGGATGTTAGTTAGTAGCCACATAAGCTTTTCTGTGGATAATTTCTTTCCTAGGACGCTAAGTTGACTGCAAAAAAAAAGTACATGGCACTTCATTTTCTGTAAGACGAAGAAAATATTTAATCTATTTACCAAGTTCTACAAGCCCTAAATAATGTTAGAGAACCTGAGAAGTGACAGATGCAATGGAAGGACAAATCTGTGTAATTCAAGATCCCAGGATAACATATTCAGAACAATCAATGTGTTCTCTTTACAGAACTACAGTCAAAGCAGCAGGTACACTCAGCAAGAACATGGCCTGGCCCAAATCATCTACTTCTCTTCCTCATTTTCAGATAGCTTTATTTGCACAACAAATGTTAAAAAAAATAAAATTTCCCATAGCGTGTTACTTGGGGCTTTATTTACAGAATAACGTTTCCCCAGAAGTAAATCATTTTATGGTAAGTATCTTAGGTTGGAATGGGAGCAAGGAAGAAGGGTGGCATTTCTTGAAAAAGGGTCAGTTTTGTTTCACAAACAAAATTAGAACGCCTTTAACAAAAAAATGACTTTTGACTGTCAGGGCCACGGAAGGAGTTTCCTGGCAGCATCCCTCTCCCATGCAGTGGGGGAGTATATAGGGTTCAACTCTTCCCATAGGCATTAGTAAGAGAACACCAGAAGCCACGAGAGTAAAGAACCACAGGCACAGGAACAGAAAGTGTGAGGCATCTGTGTAAACTTCAAAAAGAATGAGTTGAGAGTGCCTGGGAGCTCTCCTACCATGCAAATACTTGGCTTCTCCAAGTTTTAGCTGAAAACATTTCCAATACTGGTACAGCAAAGAAGTCTGATTTCACCTCCGATAGGGATGAGCTCAGGAAATGTACCTCCCTTCATCCTTTTTTTTTTTTCCTCTCTCTTTTTTTTCTTTTTTTCTTTTTTTTAATTCATGAAGGAAACATTTGATTTCTGAAGAACATATATGTAGCTGGAAAGTTAACAGCTTTCCTGACACAGAATAGTGGCTGTTCTAGCCACCGGTGCATCAAAATGACATTTCTAGTTCACGCACCAGCACATGAAGTTTTACACTGAACACTGATGGCTCCTTCTCAGAACTGAAGGTCCATTTTAGCCCCAAAATCAGGATCATAGTAAAGAAAAACAAAATGCAATTTGAAAGCCATTTAAAGCAACTATATTCCTCTAAAGAAGGAACTCTTACATACAACAGAACCGGTTTGTGGTTGCAGTTCTGTGAGCCACCATTTAAACATAACTACTCCGGACAAATAAACCCAAAATAGGAGACATGTCGTCTACGATTAGACTCTCAAATGTCATCAGCTATTACAAGCTTTCAGTTGCCAATAGTGCGGTAGGAAGCATAAGAAGCATGCGAGAAGATAGACAGAATGAGTCCCTAACGTAGACTAATCCAATATATCTTTGAGAACAGGAAGCACAGCTCAAAACTACGATCCAGCTCCATCTGTTTATCACACTGAAAACATTACAGAATAGTCTCTCAGCCGTCTTCAGGAAGGGAGGTCATCTGCTCACGTGCCCTTCTCCTGAGAGAAGACAACTGTCCAGACAGATCACAAGACACAGGATTTGCCTACAAGGCTTTATATTTACACACTTTGTGCCTTTCTGTCACACTGAAACATCCCATCATCACAGCTCCTGCTATATACCAAGAGGAACGAAATCCTGCCAAGACCCTTACCTGTGGCGCCAGGTGCAAAGGCTATGCGTCCCTGTTCCCCAGCTCTGACTTGGGCTTGCCCGTGTTCCTCCTCTGCCCTCACACAGGGGTATCACCGCCTTGCTTACAGAGTGCAACAAAGGCCTCTGAAACCATCTCCAAATCGACCAGCATCAGTGAAGCCACAACACTGACCGCATCTATCCAAAGCCAGCTTTGCCAAAGCAATTGAATATTTAGGATGGGGGTCCTTAACAGCTTTTCTACAGCAATTCCTCATGCTGTCTGTGCAGCGTACGCCCTGTGCTCTGAGCAAACTGCAACACAACAGATGGCATGTGCCACAGAGCTTCCCAAAGTGTTTTTGCTTTTGAGCTTGCCAATCTATTCATTCCACTCTCCCCCAGCTCTGAATCCTCCGCAGCATCCCTTCACCTGGAACCAGCGGAGGGAGAAGGGGGATGACAAAGAAAAACTCAGAAGCCTGAATTTTGTTTGGAATTTATTCCCTTGAACATTTCACACAGTTGAACAACTAATGTCTTGATTTCACAGCAACAGGAAAACCACGTTACATAATTCAAAGAGACACACACCCCAAACAAAAACAGGTTAAAAACAACTGCATAAATCAAAATCTTCAAAGAGGCTACACAATGGAGACATGAAGCCTTTCTGAGCACAAATAGTCTCACTTGAATATTACCTGTCACCAAGCTTATTTAATGCACACTCCCTCCTTTTCTCCGAGGGAAATAATCTCAAAATGGTCATTTCTCGGATTCCACTTTTCAAAAACTCCTTCACACTAACTTGATACTATTTTTCTAAGACACAAAAGCATTCAATGAAGCTCCAAAAGTGCCCAGAAAAATTCATATCACCCTTCAGAATATACACATACAAACAATAAAAAAATATTCCAGTGGCATAAGTCTACAGGTCTGAAAGCTAGAGAGAAAGGTGGAATTGGGACCCCGGTTACTCCCAAGAAAAAGTGTTCTTAGCAGGATCAAGTGATGAGCACAAACTCAGCACATCACTGTTTTGTATATTCTTCCTTAATCCCCCAAACTTTTTTCAGGATTTTTCAGCGAAAGTCTATCAGGTCAGCTGCATCTCCAGTCTTTAGAACAAATAACCTTTCCATCATGCTTTTGCCTTTCCAAATTTTCTGGGCTTCAAATTGCTGGACCTTTAGCATTCTCCTTTCCTTTATGCCAAAGCCACCCAAATCCTGATAAGAACACTTACAAGGAACATGATGGACTGGGAACAGTCAAGCACTGAGCCTAACAGAGATTCCTGGCTTGCTATTAAGAGATGATTCACTGGGCAGTGAACCTCGGTCCTAATCGGGCAACCCAAATACTCTCCTCAGCTTCCAAAAATACAGGGTCTGGTTCTTAAGTTTATAGTTTAAATGTTCCAGCAGAAAAATAAATCTTACATCAGATCTCTTTGGAGTTGTATGAAACCCCATAAAAGGGTTCAGTATCATGTGCCATGTCCTGCAAAACACACCACCATGGCTCCTCCAAACAGAACAGACAACATTCAAGGCACAGCAGCAGAGGAATTCTCTTTCCTCCCAATTTGGTGGTGAATCCTGAAATATGAATGTACTACATTTTTTTCTTCTTTTTTTTTTTTGTGGGGGGAGGTGCAGGGATATGGATGTGTTTGTAAATGCACAGTTCAGTTGTTTAAAATGAAGGCACCACAAACAGAACACAATGTATGAGTTTGCTGCTATCTTCTGCAATTCAATGTTTAAAACAGACCAAATTAAAACAAGAATAAACAAATGTGAATAATAATGAAGAGGAGTGACCAAGTGAAGGATTTAACAAAAATATACTTGTTTGCAGAAGGAAACAGTATTGCTTTGAGCTGAATCATTTTCAAAAGTAGGGCATATTCAATGTATATAGAACCATATAGAGGCAATGTTTATGAACAAGCAGCATATTTATAGTTGGAAATACATATTAAATGTATTCATACTTCATTAGACACGGAAGTAGAATTGTGTGCAAATAATATTGATGCACCCATAAAGATTCATTCAAATTACACAGTTAACTCATTTTGAAAATGTGGCTCAGATAATTTACTTTAAAGGGCATGCCATTTAGAGGAAGCAGCCACCCTCCTCTAGTTCTCCAAGTCAGCAAAAGCACTTCCTCATGTGAAGTCTAGCTTTGCTTGCTATGTACAACAAATTACTTGTTTAAGAGTCTACTGTAAAGGGCTTTGCTCAGAACATTGCTTCCCGGAAACACTTAAGGCACATCCATAGGAGGATTTTTAACTTTTCATATTGCATACCTACATTGCAAACACTATATATTTTTGTGATTTTAAAGCAGGAGACCTAATGCCTCTACTTTGTATTGCATCTTTCAGTTTGCATACTATGGCTTAGATTTGGCTTCTTAAATCTCTCACAGGTCGAGTAACTACTGCAAAGATCTCATGACTTGCCTTTTATTACTGTACATTCTGAAGCGTGGGTTTCCCTAGCAGGTTTGTCCTTTATGAACTCCCTGTGGCTGACAGGGACAGAAACATGCTGCTGTGAGAACAGAAGCCTTAAATGGGAAATATCTTACAGAAAATATCACTGCTAGGGTTACCCCAAGGAACATTATCATCAAGCTGATAGGGCTTAAGACTGTTCCAAGTCCATCCATCAAGAAAGAGCTGAAAGTTCAAAAATATGTTCTTACAGACCTTCAGAACAAACAGAAAAACAGCATTTGCATTAAAAGCACATTAAAACCATATAAAGTACTGTAAACAATATTAAAAAAAATTCAAGACACAGCAGTTACAGATTATCAAAGGGAGAGACAGTTGAAAAGCAGAGTATATTTTTTCCTTTTGGCAACAGCAGCAATTTTGGCACAAAGGCAAATGCAGAAGATATAGAAAAACAGGCAGACAGGATACAGAGACAGGTTACAGAATCTACGACAAGCATGCCACAGTTCAGCAGGATCAAAAGCACAGTAACAGCTTTCCCCAACTTCCCTTCCCTGGAGAGAAGGGCATCCATCACCCAAAAGCTTGTTGCCACTTCCCAGACTGAAGGGTTGAGCCAGTTTGACCATAACCTTTGTGGAAATAGCCCTTGTAACCCACCACGTAAGAAGCCACGCAGGCTCCCCAGCAAACCAGGCAAAGCCCTCCCAAGAAGAGTGATTCTAGTTGACTGCTAAAAAGACCTCAACTTGCTTATCACTGATTGCACCCTGCAACTATTGTTATTACAACACAAGAAACAGACAAAAATACATTAAATGCCAGCTAAGACTGCAGCCACCTAGTGAGGGACTGATATCTTTAGCAGGTTAATACATGCCAACCAGGTTAGTAACACGTCACAGGTGCTTGTTGTAACCTATCTTTCTCAGCTGACCAAACCTTCTGAATGTTATTTTGTGGCTGAAAGTACTTTAAAGCATTAAGCTGTCTAAAAAAGCAGCAGCTAGATTTGGTGGCATAGCAAAAGAGGCAGTGAACGGAGGGGGAGAACCATGTAATTTACATCCAGTTGTGATTCCATGGCAACTAAAAAGCAGGTCTTGCACAAGTCACCATAAAGTTCACTGAACAAGCACTTTCCTAACTCAGGGCTGAACTGAACTCAGGGATATAAAATTTAAGAACAGTGGGGTTTTTTGTCTTGTATATTCTTTAATTGATGTTTCTGCTGTACACCTCCCTTTTGCCTTCTAAGCTATATTTACATCTCCATCAAATATCAAACCTGCACATTTTACACTTTTTTTTTTTTTAACTTAAGCATTTTAGAGAAAACTTACACTCCACGTCAAGATCTACCACACTACTGGGGACTGGTTCAGACCTCAGGGTCTGAAATTGCTATTGCCAAATTTCATTCGATAGTACTTGCCTTAAGGGAGGTCAAACATATTCAGATGTATTGACCTGTACAAGACGAGTCTACCAGATGGGTGAAGTGGAGCCTTGGAAACAGAGTTCTGCCTCTGTCTTCATTTCAGACAGGTTTTTGCTTGAGGTATTTGTCTACTCTACAGTGAAAGCAGAATGTCTACAGTATCTTAAACAAACAATTTAACAAACTGCAATAAAGCATATATACAAATAGTTCAAAGTCAGGAATTATATATACTGAGATGTAATCATATAGACTCCTCTGATTATTCAGGAATAACATCCTATTCTTTCACTGTATCATCAAGCTTGGCAATTCAAAAGGGTTTGGTTTGGGGTTTTTTCCAAACCATATGTAACTGTAAACACATCGCAGGTTTCCTGACCTACCTACGCAGCAATAACAGGAGCTAAAGTTAGGTACCTACAGGACATGACTTACACTAACAGAGACCTGACCTGCCTTTAATGACACTGTGGCTTGCTTTTAAAGTACACTGTAGCCTCCTCCTGCTTCTTAACCATTTTTAAGATATACTTAGAACCTATTTCACAAAGAGAATGAAATTTCAGCCATGAAGGGCATTTTTCTATCAGAAAGGGGGAGAACGGCAGAGGCACTGCTCACTCTTCCACTGCACTACTGTCATGCTCACACAAGAATGCACCACTGTACACTGCCCTAAAGATGACCTAACCCGGCGCAGCTAGGCTGCGGATGTTCTAGTGTACTTTGTGCACTGCAAGAGGCAAAGCTTTAAAAGGTCCAAAAGCTTCAAAAATGATGTTACAGTTACACACTGCTTTAAAAAGCAGAAAGCAAACAGAAGGAGCCCTAGATTTCAAGTTTTGTCATTTGATAAAATGGTGGCTGTTCTGTTTTACTCCTCCAGAAATATTACAGGTCTGCTACAGCATCGTGCCACCACTACACAAGGAGAGATGGAAACATCCGATTTAGAGCTGATTTACAGAGGTTTATAGCAAGCCATGGCCAATTGTTTGTTCTACTTAGTGTTCACTTCGGTGCTATTTACTGAATGGTCATTTATAAAAGTGAGTAATTAAATTTGATCAGTTGGAATGACTAAATCAGAGTAAGGAGACTTTCTGCCAGCAATTGCTTTGATAAACTAATTGATATATATAGTTAAACCCTCTTCCACTTCTCATCATCAACAGCTTTACTCCATAAACCACCTTATTCTCACATCAGATGCCCTATGGCACAAGAAATATTTTTCCCATTCCTTTTAAATATATGCTCCAGCTAAAAAAACCCCCAATTCTTCACTTTTAGAGAAAGCAATTTTAAGTCTATCCAGTTGCACAAAAAATGCTGTATTATCCCATCTGTTCACAATATTTTGCAAACATCCTTCTACCATACATTTTCCTATTTCTCCATTTTGTCATATGGAAATTCCACATAAACAAAAGAGGAAACCGTGGAAATACCTACACTGCAGACACTAAGAATAAATCTCCGTTGGACTGCATTCAGTTACAATCTTAGAAACACTTGTAGGAACAATACACACTGGTAAGAATACCACATAAAGTCAAACAAAAGCCTGATTTTTATTTGCCTGCATGTTGGTACAGTCTTTTCTCAACTAGCACTGAGAAAACATTCTTTTCTCAAAGTGTTATTCTAACTATTTTCTCCCTCTAAAAGCAGATAATTTGCTTTATCCATAGTGTTCTAGAACAAACACTAGAAATCAAATCTCTTCCTTTTTCTGACATCACTACATGAACACTTTAAGGGCTGGGCAAACGAGCATTTGTAGCACAGACACTTCTCCCATGTTAGAAGGAATTAGAATTTCAAGTTAAAAGGAAAAACTACTTCACAGTAAGACACGCACATTCACCACCCCATTCCCAAAGCCATGGCCAGGAGCAGCACAGATTCTGGCAGGGAGGGAAGAGCACCATGACCTGCCAGCACCATGATATTCAAGGGGTTTAAGGAATCCGATCCCATTAGTTGTCAGAGACACCCAGAATTCCAAAGGAGACACAATCCAGAGACAATGGGATCTTCCCCATTCAAGTACCAGATTAATGAAGAGAAGCTTAGGAGAACAAGAAACCACACCCAGAATTCAGGCAAACACAGAAATCCAGTTTGAGTTATTCCAGTGCATCAGCAGAACTTTTAACTTCACTAACACTGAAGTGCATACATTACAGACCAAGGCTCTTTCTCTGGGCCAGTTCAGAGGAGACCCTCAACTGAATATCTGTGTTTTCCTTGAATTCTTTCAGATAATGTCCCTGAAAGGACCAAGAACATCTAGGCCCCAAAGCCACAGTGCAAAAAAATACATTGAGACTTTCACATGATGCACGAAATTCACACAGCACTCCAAAAATCACACAAATTATACAACTCAACGTTGGGTGACATTAGTTCTTACTGGTCAGCAGTCTGCCCACAGAATTCCCCTAGGATCTGCACAAGAACTTCTGACTGGACATAGAGAAAGGGAACCCCAAAAGCCATCAGCTGACACATGAAAAAGGAGTCCAAAGGGTTCCGGGCTACCTGGTGCCCAATCGAGGAAACTGTGCTTTGCAGGCGCTGGCTTGCCACCCTAACTCTGTCAAAGAGGCCGAGAGAGTACTGCACCACCCTGCTAAAGAAGGAAGTGGAGCTACCTGGGGCCCTCTCTGCTGAGGTGGAGATGGTATTTGCCCGTCCACTCCCATCACTTGCCATGGTGTCCTGCAGAGGTCCTTTGGTGTCCTGCAAAATGTGTGGGAAATTAAATTCATATTAAAATTGAAAATGTACCAGCAATACTCTTTTTTTTTTTAAAAATGTAAGGCTATATGTACTGAACACCTAGAACTAGGGAAGCATCTTTCTTGCAATTAAGATACCCCCTAATCATCCCATAAGGCAAGGTCTGAAATAATTAAGTTCCTTCTCAATTTATGGCTTTATTAAAGCTCTGAAAAACAAGCTGGATATCCAAGAAAGTCAAAGCAGTAAAACTGGCAACATAATTCATTTACTGTCTGCCTGGACTGAATAAGCATTTCAGCTGACAAGAAAAGAAATCAAAATCCTGTTCTGAATGGGACAGCACATTATTTTATAATAAGAACCATTAAAAGAGAAGTGGCAATTAAAGGAACTACTTTTAAATAAAATGTATAGAACTGAAAGATCTCACAACATAAAGAAAACAATTCAATGCACTCTGGATTTTTCTACTTTCTGAAAAAAACCCAGCATATTTACTTTTTCATGTCAAGAATCAAAACTTATTAACATGACATGTTAAATGAAAATAATGAGTTACCTTTCCTGACAGAGGACCCACTGCTGGCCGCTTCCTTTGAGCATAACCAGAGAGCCGGTAACAGTAGTGAGGCTTACAGTAGAATTTACCTGCAGATAAAATACAAATGATAGTTAGCAATGAGAACACATCAGTTTAGCACAATATAAACGCCCACCTCACTGCAACTTATTTTCTGCTTCCATTCCCATTGCTCCATCTAGTTTATTCACTATACATAGAGGTAAACACTATCTGAAGTGTTTCTCTCCCCACCCCAAGCTAGCCTCCTTTCCACTGGGTGCCCAACAGCCATTTAGCTTCAAATCCTATCAAACACCAAAGCAAAGCCGTGAGGCTTGTGTAGTATCACATACTAACAATGCGGCAGTGTGTGAGGAACAAAGAAATCATCACATGAAAAGCTGGCAGAAGCACTTTTGGAAAAAGCAAGAGTGAATACAACCAGCAGAGGAAAGTGGGAGAGGACAGTGTTAACTCTCAAAGAACCATCTCTAAAAACGCACAGTGACTACTTGTAGAAAGGACAATCAACCAATGATTAATTTTCACAATTAAGACCTTTTGTGATACTACTGGTTTAGTAACACCCCAGAAGTCTACATGGGTTTTCACTGGTATCTGAACATTATCAGGAAGCCAAAGTACCACTAGTAATATAATACTAATACTACTACTAATAATAATAATAACAGCAAATAGATGGCACATAATTAACTTCTAGTGTACTGTTGTCACAGTATATCCTGCTTGGTATATGCAGCCTGTACACCCCTTACTGCTGTCCTATTCCCACAACTTTGCTAATGCATTTCAAACCTGTATTCTGAACTTCGTCCCGTTCTCTAGTTTCTCTGGGCTGGTATTTACACAATACTTTGTTTTATGATGGAAAAGTAACAAACCCTATCTTTTGAGAAGTCTCTGCTAAAATAAACATTTCTTAATATTTACCCTTTCCTCTTTCAAATTGTCTGAGGAGAGCAACAACAGAAAAGCTTTTTTACTGCACAATGCTGCAGAATACTCATCAGTCCAAACAGCTATATGAATAGCAACAATGCATGTATAGCTTTTGTTATTTTTTTCTCTCAAAGAAAACCCAGAATGGAACATAAACTAAATTTTCACAATTATTAGATTAGATGGGATACATCATATTTCTGTTTGCCCACATCTCCTTCATATATACACACAACTGTCAGGCATGTAATATCATTTCAGAACCAATGCTGAAAGTGTGCTGAAACTACAAGCTTTGTGTTTGCTTTATTGAGAACTATCTGACCATAAATGCATATATAAGCTTGCAGGCAGAGGGACTCACTAAATCTGGCGGCAAAAACTGTTACAGTCCATAACAGCTGACAGAGGTACTCAATCTGTTATTGCTAAGCATATAATCAGATATTCAGTCACTTGTGAATGCCCAAAATAATATAGCAGTGCTTGAAAAATGCTTTTTCCCCAGCTTTGATTACTGATGAGGCTTTTACTTTTAGATGTTGATATCAAAATTATCACTGGTCCCTTTAAACTCACATGCCAAGTCTGCTGACCCTCCAGGCAAGTAATAATGGGTTTTCTATTCCTTACTGGGAGACGGGTTTGATGATTCTAAGTTTCCTCAACTCTTTGTGATAGAGCAAGTCGATTAAAGTCATTATGTAATACATCACCAATGCATGATTTTCATTCTTTTTGCCCCTTAAGCCGAGTTGATATTTCTCATTACTCTGCCCAGCATATGCAAAAAGATTCTTCCTGGCTACACGCAGTAGATCAATTTTATAGCATTTTAATCTGCAGTAGAATATTCTGGAGTTTCATCCTGTGGCATATCAGTTTATAATTTTTCAACAAGTGGAGAAAACTACTGGTATTAACATTTTTTTTCCTGTTATTTTGGTTTGTACACCATCATGTCTGGAGTAGAATCCTTTCCACCTAACCTCTCACTAGTTTTACATAATTTTGCACATATTTTCCTATTGAGATAGTAGGAAAGAGAAATGGCAGCTGTAGAAGAAAATAAAGGCATACCTGCTGATACATATAAAGGCTTATCTGAGACACCTCCTCATATTTTTTCTTCAGAAAACATGACATTTCTGTTAATCACTGCTCAAGCAGAGAATGCAATACATTGCTACTCTTAGAAGGAAATTACTTTCCACAAGTGATGTGTGATTTCAAATGATTACTTTCAATAAGCACGCTTTGTTGATAAATTGAGTTTCATTTGCTGCCATATTGCCTTGGTTCTCAGATTTGCTAGGTACACGTGAAGCTTCCCTTCTTTCTTAGCATGTTAGATTCTGTTAACTGAGTCATCAGCAAGTTTTGTAATCATATTCCTTCCTCAGTTTATCAGATACAGAAAACAGGAGTCATTACTAAATCTTCAGTAACTGCTTCAACAACACTTTCTCTCTCTGTATAACATTGACTTACCTCTACTTAACTTCAACGCTCTATTTTTCACTATATAAACAGAACTTCGTCTGTAATGAGCTATTATCACAGCCCCTGACTATAAAGTTCCTATTTTAGTACATCTAAAATAAACATACCTAGTTGGACAGCTGTGATGTCTTTGAGAAGAAAAAGTTGACTGCATTTGTCTCCAACGTGTTATTTTCTCTTAAGTGCTATTAAACACTAAGGAGTTTCCTCATTTGACAGTAATGAAATAAGAGTAAAGGGTCTAGCCTTCAAACTCTGCCCCCGAACCCTTTTGAAGGCCCCAACTACTATATATTTCTTTGCATTCTAGTGGTTGGTATTACGTTAAATTAATTCCTAACAGCTCAGTTATTTTGCTGTCAGTATGACTAAATACAGTTTCAACAGTTTGAGAGACGGTGTCTTTGGAATAGAAGTTACTCTCCTTCTCTAACTCTGCAAATAATTTTTAAGCAAAGAGCGAGCTGAAATCACTAGACAGACTTCCAGGATAATTAAGAGAATTCTGACAGAAAGGCAATTTCTCTTACCATCTTCAATGTCATATGCATAAGATGACAAGCGCAGAGTCGTCGCACAGTATTCGCACTTGAAGCAACTGCGGTGGAAGAACTTGCCTTCAGCACTTAGTCTTTCCATCACATAGACTCGCTTGCGACAGAAGTAACAGACATCACTGCCTCCCAGATTTTGGGGGAACTCCTTTTTGAGCGAGCCCTAGACAGAAATAGGCATGGCTAAATACGTGCGTGTCCAGCCTCACTAAGATTACATGGTCATATTTTTCTCTTCATTTATGCAGATACAGGAGCATCTGGATGCTGTAGTTCTTTAACACAATTTACAGGTTCAACCAGGACACCAAAAAGTAACCTGACTGTCCAGGGAAGAAGGTCCTAGGATGCAATGCCTACATATGTCAGGAGTAAAATAAGCTCTGGATGAAAGAGTGGGCACCAGTACTATTAAAAATGACTTTGAAATAAATGATTGAAGGAGGCATATGATGGAAAGCCAAAACCATTAGAAATTCCTCAAACAGCAATTCTTAAACCTACTTAATGAAATTGGTTATCTCCTCCAGAAAACAATAATGCAGAAGTAGCCCCAGTGGATCAAATGCATCTTCATAAATGTGACAAGCAGTTTCTCAAACGCTTATACACAACTCTTGGATGCTGAGATTAGATTAAAACATTTTGCAAGGAAAATGAGGATAAGAATGAGGGCAGATGGAGAAAAGGAAACAAAGTCTTTCACAAAGCTATGACAGATTTCATCAGTGGTAGTAACAACTGGACACTCACAAGACTTCAGATCTACAGCACATCTAATCACAAACACGCATCACCTTCTGCACATCATCTTACCAGTTCCTTCTTGTCTAGAAGGGTTTTGGGTTGCTCTTTCCTTTGAAGCTGATTGGCTATCTGCTCAGCCAATGAGCTCACTCCGCCTGTGTACATCTTTATATACTTCTACCAGAGGGATGGAATAAAACAATGGAGCAGTGAGAAAAGAAAAGAAAAATCAAATTCAAAAAAAATGACCAAAATGATAATAGGTTAGGTGGTGAAAAGGTGCAGAGGTCAAATCATGCCAAGACAGTGGACAATATGAAGGGACAAGTAGTAGTAGCAAAGCTAGTATCATCAGAAATCACCAGTACAGCCCGGGATCAGCTGTAACAACCAAAAAGGTGGCTTGCATTCTGCATTCTCTAAGTGCTCTAGAAATACTGTGACGCCGAAGAAAGTAGATCTTTTTTTCACTTGTGAGCTATTTTACACCTGGAAACCCTAACACAGACAATTCTCAAAGATGAGGCCAAATATAGGTTAAGATTTTTGGTTCTTGGTAAAGTTGGCATCAGAAACAAAGATCTTTTAGAAGACATGTTACATAGTCTAATGCAACACACTGATCACAACAGGATACATATGCTTAGCAACTGTAAAGAACTCATTTACAGAGCACTCCTAGAGCAGGGAGAAATCCTTAACTAAGGGATTCACAGTGATTCAAAAACATGAATTCTTCCAATGCTAAAAATACACAGAGGATTGATTATATGGAAAAAGATGCAAGAGCCTCATCCAATGCATGAAAGCCGTACCTGCACACATCTGGAACATATACTTATTCAACTGCGAACATGGCTTTATGACTAGGCTTTTCTCCATCATGGGTAATTGACAGACTTCATAACTTTGGTTATCTAAAAACCCTCTGGTATTCCAAGAAATCTAGGCAGGTTGGCTGTTAACCTTTGATGCTACAAGATGAGTGTTTGCAAGCCAAGTTCAGTCACTGCAGGAGCGGAGGAAGTGTTATTTCCACAGGAAATACAACCATGAGCAATAACTACATGGTTAAAAAAATGATATGGTTACATCCCTGTTAGCTCAATCACACTGCAAACACCATGTATTTGTCTCAGAGCAGCAAGGAGCACACCAAGCAATTTTCCTTTTCCAGCCTAAGAAGCATGACGAATGTTTCTAGCTGGAGTCCTCTCAGCAAATGCAGGATGATCAGAGAAACACTCCAGCTTCTGGCAAGTGTAAAATACCAAGGATAACAGCACTTTGAATGAAAGGACTAAAGCTGTGGCTCAAAACCCCCTTTACTCACATAGCAGAACTTGTTTGAAGCACACTAGTTACTTCCACAACTAATAAAACAGCATAAATTTCATGTGTGGTCATCAGCCTTTTAGGAATGTTTGAGACCTTCACATGTTCAGACACGAGAACCGCAATAGGCATCACAAAAACTGAAATTAACCACAGAAAGGATGGTACTTCGGGGAAAAAGGTTTTGAAACTGGAGTGTTCAACCACCAGAGATTACTGCTGCTATCACTTAAATCCTAATTCCTTAATCCCTGTGCCACTGCAGTAACAAAGGTTTATTTCTATGTAGAAAGAACTCCTACCTGTCTACAGATTCCACCCCAAAATGCAGTGCACTCACAGTATGTATACAGGCAAGGAATAACATATGGTTTGCCTTTCAAAGTTTTCCAGGTTCCATATTCTTCCTCAGTTAATGTTTGCACACAACATATGTGCAGAGTTGCCTTTCAATGTCATACATCATATCTTGTCAAACATTACATTTGAAATGGTGCCCACTGGAAAAAATTTCTTCCTTTTCTTCAACGTTATCTTGAACTGACAACCACAATCATTTGGCCAAGAGTTTTCCATTTTTCTCTGAAAGACCAAACACCTTTGAGGATTTTAAAATTTTCTTAAAAGACAGTTCTAACTTTTTCCATGGGAAAAATTTTCTTTTAGCTGAACCAGGTTTCCACTGACCAAGTTTTGATTTGAAACCTTCATCCAACCTTCACAGCAGATGCTCCAGGATCTTTAAACTTCTAACAGCCCATATGAAGTTCAATGCTTAAAAAGTGATTAAGCTAATCTTAACTCAAAATACCTTAGACTATCAGGTGGGCGAAAATTAGTTGCTGCATTTTTGATTTGGCATTCTGTGTTTCTGATTTGTTTTGCTTTTTTCCTATATATCACATCTGGCCTAATACTGAGTCTTAAATGAAGGATTCTATCTTTCCTCCTGTGGGCAAAAGCCTTTAAAGATATACAACATTCAGCAACATTTTCAACACGCTCCAGCTTAGGTCAAATGAAGTTCCTGCTGTTATGTATGACAACTGCAACCAGTTCAAATTCTCAGTGATTTTTCAGAAAGCCAAAGTATTTTTTATTTTACGCTACCTATTAAACATATGCACCACTGCAGTCTGTAGTTGTCCCAAGATCTCAACAGAAGCAACAAGCAAAACAAGAAAGCTTTACCGCAAAGCCAGGACTACCAGTGCTCAAATAAACTGATTTGAGAGTGAGATGTACCACAAGCTTTTTCATTTACATGAAACATTAAATATAATTAGTTTCCAAACTGCTTTATGGCTGACAATAACCAAGCTACGCCACAGTTTGCCTCTGGCTTCTTATTTGTGCATGAATATGCACAGACATTGTGTTCTGCAGGTGAAGCATTGCAAGCCTAGCCATCTCTTGTGGTGTGTCCTTGGCTGGTGGGACAAGGGTGGAGCAAGCGAACACAGCTGAGTGCACCTTGCAATGCTCAAGCTAATGCTACCTGTCGAAGAGAGTCAGATGAAGGTGAAGAAGGGCGATTAGAAGAACGGAGGCTAAGGGAGAGCTCCCACTGGTCAACAAAGAATCGGCGAGACGGTTCAGACTCAGGCTAGAAGATAAAATAAAAATCAAAACAATCATACATGGCTACAGAGGGAAGAGAGGAGAAAATCAAAACACTCAGGCCCTTCTGCCCACCATAAAAAAAAATTTCTTAAAGACTCTTGTAGGAAGACTTTGAGAAAAATGTCCAGTGTATCTGCACTTTCTCCCTAGTGAGGCAGAGCGAGTTATTCTTAATTTGCTCTTTATTAGGTTTTAGGAGATTTGGAAGCAGTTACCTACTTCCACAGATGTCCGACCTCCTGTAATCCAACCAACTAAGCCACTGGCAAAGATCCCAAATCAATTTCCTCTGCTCCTCCTGTATCTCCCATTGTTCTGTATCACTGGCCCAAGGCACGAGGATTGTATTTCAGCCATATAGAAGCCATCTCTTCTGTATTTTAACTACATAAACAAAAAGCCCACTCTCCTTGGGGATGGAAGAGAAAGACATCAACCTGTACCCATTGCTAGTAATTAGCAGCAAATTTCCAACTTAAAATTTACTGTAAACATCACACTAAAAAGAATGAAATAAGATAAAACAATCTGCTGTTCTTGCTTATCAAATGGCAAACAATAAATCTCAAACTAAGAATTTGCCTCCTTCTGAAACTGGTTCCTCACAGGAGAGCCCCAATTTGGTCCTCCAACATACCCCTCTCATTATCTCTGTGGCTCATTACGCTGATCTCCCAAGAAGTACTTCACTTAAATAGGAAGAAAACAACAGCTGGAAGTATCAGACAAATAACACTTGTAAAAACTGCATTCCTACAAATTATAATCTGTAAATTTTCAAACATTTGACCCTCTTTTACAAGAAAATTCTGTTTTCCATTACAAAAAGGAAGAATAAATGTCATGTGGCTGCATGACCCACAAAAAAATAGCTGTTTCTAGCCACTGAGAATAGCCTAGCCTCAAGATTAAATCTACCGGACAAAATACAAAATAGCCTGCCTTTCACAATTTTTCCAATTTAAAGAAATATAACTGTTTACTTTATAAACATATTTTATATACTTAAGATCATCAACAATTACTCAAATTTCTTTTCTGAAAATATCTTTCTTTTTCTTACTACTCTTTATTTTCCTTTCAAGTCCACATGATAATCTATCACTGCCTGCAGTGTCACAATATATGTCACCGACCATGTCAAGAAACGTCTGGATGTTGTGTTGAGGGATATGATTTAGCTGGGAAGTATTGGACATGGTTGGACTGGATGACCTTCTAGGTCTTTTCCAACCTTATAATTCTGTGATTCTGTAATATCTGTTTCCTCCTTTTCCTTTCTGCTTCACCCACTTTATCCTTTCCTCTACTTCATGTTCTCCATCTCCCCTCTATTTTCTCTTCTCCTTAATTCTGTACTATACAGAAATCAGATTACTTCAAAAATAATTTCTATCTTTGCATTGTAAAGCTGTTAATCCTTTCCACCCTCAAAAGGGACTTAAAAGCGCTAGAGAAGAATACAGAAGGTAGGAGCAAGATTATTTGCTCTAGATGTTCATTTCTGTATCACCATTTCAACTGAGTAAGCAAACGCACATGAGCATGCTGTCCTTAGATCATACCTGAGTTCTGAAGTTGTTTCACCTGTTAATAAAGGGATGTTAATATGTTTAAAGTAGTCTTCTTACCCAGTCTTTCATCGGTTCCCCTATGTCCCCAAATTCTCTCTCAAATCCAGCCAAATGTTCACTCCTCCTTCCTCAAGAACAGCTTCACTGACTTTCATTAACAGCAAAGACAGCAACCCCAAAAGAACAGCAATGGAAAGTGACCTAAATGTTATAAACTTCCTTTTGACATGGCTTGGAAAAGTTATGCCCATCAGCAAAAGTCCTGGGACTGTTTTGGTTATACTCCAGCCTAAGAGGAGAGCTTGATTTTGGATGGTTAACTCAAAACAATAAGTTATGAAAAAAATCACTTATGTAAATAGTGTTTTCCAAAAGCACTCTCCAGTTTGCCAAATGCTGTTGAAGAGAACTGAAAACAGAGATAGGGGCAAGCAACTAGAAACTAAGGAAACCACTGTTCAAACTGGCATGCTCCCATATGCCAAAGACAACATGCTGGAGAGAAAATCAAACACAAAACCCAACCAAACCAAAAGTGTACATTGGAATCAAATAAAATCCTGTACAGGTTGCCAAATCTATCATGTGAAATAAGTATACAGGAAGCATGGACACAAAAGCAGTACTTCAGAGCCAGGAGTTATGCTTGGAAAATGTGAATGCTCTTGATTCCAGAAGCAAGTAAAATTTGTGAGCAACTGACATGTAAAACACCACTGTGAGATGATTTGATCCGGGGTGCAGCTGGTTTTCAGCATGTAGTCTGAAGCTTAGAGGCTGTCTTTTTACCTTACTGGTTATATTGTGTTTTGAGAAACAGAAACACTGCCACTTATCAAACAACGAGACAGTTAAGAACTGGCAAGTAAGACAAAAATACTGCGCCAAATAGACTTGGCCATGTCTTTTAACCACATGACTGTACAGCAACAGTCATCTTATTTTGATGAATTTTTCTATCTCCCGGACCTCAGATGTCACCAGTACCCAGAATCCTGCACTGATACAGGACAGTAGATAGGCAGGGCTGTAGTCACCTGATGCCTCACTGCAGGTCTGGACTCCAGGAGGGCAGCCAGCTGACATGCCCTTTGTTCAACATTCTCAGGCACTTGGTCATCAGAAAATAAACGAGGAGATCTCTGTGAGGTGAGGAAGGAGGAAGTAAACAAACCAGCAAAAAAAAGCCCCAAAAGGAACAGACACCAAAATGCCAGATAAAAGGTATGAAATCCACATGCAGAGCAGTGAGGAGGAGCACCCATGTGAAGACTGTTTTATTTCCAGTAAACAGAGGTAACTTATTTGCAATGTCTACTGTTCTAATGAAGTGCTAAGTTTTGACCCTCAAGGTCAAGAAAAAACAGTTGAATTAGTTATTTACAAGTCTCCTATTTAGGACTGCAGCAGCCAAAACCAAACAAGCATATGGCCTCTCTTTCTGGCATTACCATCCAAAAAAAAAAAAAAAAAAAAAACAAACCAAAAAAAAAAAATAAGGTGGCTTTATCATGCATAAAGCAGCTTATTTGCCAACTTATTTCACCATTGTTCTTGATTCTCAAAGATTTCCTTTACATATCTAAACCTGCACATACTTGTGTTTCTCAGATCTTGTGCACAGAAACTTTTTTTTTAGGGTAATGTACTTCTGTTCTCCTAAAGAATGAGTTCATCTCCACTGGTATATGAAAAGCAAATTCTGTGCTTACCAAAGAGAGGATGTTTAATGAGACTGGCTGGCTGAAACAAAGCACAGCAAAATCAAACTATCACAGAAGTTGCTTCTGCAGCTTCACTGCCCTACTTGTTCTTATGGCGCTGTCATGTCAACATATCCCCGACCCAATATTTGACACCTTTGCTATTCTGGTCTTTCATATCAGTCTTAGACCATTGTGTGGTGTACTTAGTGACATGGAAAAAAGGCCTGGCTAGTGGCCTGTTGAACAGGACAGGAGTATTACCTGCAATATCATGCAGCCTTCAGCTAATTTGTTTGTAGAGTTCAAAAGTAAACGGACCAGGAACTACAAACGTGTGCACAAAGAAATGTCAGGTTTGATCTGTCAAGAATGCCAGGGTGCTGCTATGTATTGCTAATTGTCCTCCAAAGCAGAACAGAAAATTCACACCTAATTTATGAGAAATACTTTTCCCATTCAAATACATTAATAACACTCTCTACTTCCAGCTGCTTTCAGTTCCACCTACTCCTTCCTGCTTGATCAGTTTAAATAAAACTAGGGCCTACTATAAAGCTGTGGGCTTCTGTGTCACTGCAGACACACACTTACTCATTTTCTACTGCCTGTTAGAAAACATTCAGCCCACAAGAGTCTTTTGTTAGAACACATTCTGAAAGTTTTATTATAGCTGGCTACCACTTATGACTTAATTCATTCAAAGCCTTTACTGGAATGTCAATTAATTTGCCAATATGAATTGAAATCAACCAGTTCTTCTGAGTGCCTGTCTTTTCCTTTCCCATGCTTCTGTGTAATACTGAGCCATTCAGATAGACCGTTGAATATTTCTTTGTTAAGAAGGCTTCAAAGTCTCTGTGCTAAATAATGCCTCATCATTTTTCCTTTTACTTTGGCCTGTAGGAGGCAGGATGGAATGCCAGTTGTTTAACCATCCAGAAAGCAAGCAGTGGAAACAATGCAACCATGTTCACATGAATTAGCCCAAAACATAACTCTTCCTGTTCTGCTACAGCCACAGCATACTTCAATAAAGAGGTGTAAGAGAAAAGGAAGAATGGGAAGAGCTTAAGCGCTAGATCTACAGCAAAATAAAAGCATATAGCAAACTGCTGATGAAAGCTTGTTATGCATTTATGTGGGTATCACACAGAAATCATCACTCCTAATTGACTCTCAGCAGCTACAGCGTGTTAACAGCAGCATTAGGATAAGTGTGTTTCACTCCCCAATACATTTGTTCTCTGTATTACACACATCCACCACAGCCTTGTGTCATCAGCATCCATGCCATTTGTTCATGCTCTTTACCCTTTCCTGTCTGGGACTCTGCTCCCCGGGATAGTCAGCACCAGGTTCCCTGTTTCTCTGCAGGCAAAAGTTACGAGCTTAATAACAACCACCAACCAGCTTCCTAATCAAAACACCCTTCCATCTGATTTTTCTTACAATGCAGGCAGAAGAGAGGCCATAAAGACAACAGAACAGTTTATTAAGAAGAATATTCTAAACCTGGCAATAATAACTTGGATCCTGTAGGGAAAGTTTTAAAAAAATCGTCCATATATATTCATATTAGATCAGTAAACCACCATATAGTACCACAATGCAATGAAATTAGTACAATAAAGATGGTAAGACACTCGGTATAACTCAGACTGTGATGTTAGATCAAAGGAAGGAAAGAGAAAGGTTAAAAGAAGTGGCAGAATGAATGCATGAGAAGCGCAGAGGTATAGGTTTTAAAAGATATCAATGTAACAAGGACATAGATCCACCTGACTCGCTCTGAGGCCTGGGCCAAGACAATTTCAGGAAAAGAAATCATTCCTAGGGAAAAAAGAATGTCTCCAAAAGCAGACTGGTCTCAACTGAGTCTAACAGATCAGTTCTGTAGCACAGGGGGTAAAAATTCCTCAGAGTTAAAAGGAGGAAGCCAAAATATTTTTTTTAATTATTATTTGTCTGAGTAAGAAGACATTGAAAAAAAGTTTCCTACTGGACACAATGTAGAAAATAGTCAAAGTACACTTGGATCCATCAGTAGTTGGTTCTCATGACTGAACTAAGCAACCAAAAAGACACAGGACAAACACTTGGAGAAGCTAGGGAGGGAAAAGACAGAGCTAAGAGGTCCTTAGTGACTAAAAGGCAATTTCTCTATATGGAAAATTAATCCCATACCACAGATTAAGAAGTAAAACTCAGAATTTAACTGCCTCCATTTCTCTATCTGTAAGATTGGGGAAAACCTTTCTTCTCTCATAAAATGTTATCTGTCAAAATTTTCTAATGATGTTGACAAGGGGAAGGCAGCTGCTAGCTATCACATCGTCTGGTGACATTACACTCCATTCAGTTTAAATTTGGGTTTTGCTAATGAAAATGGCTTTCCCCACTCATTCTACCTAGATGTCCATTCCTGCAACCTTTCTTGCACCATGCTGTCCACACTGTGCCAGAAAACTAAACACTTTTTTGTTAAGACGGTTTTAAACCAGATCAGTAAGCAGACCTGACCTATCTTGCAGATGCAGACACCAGAGAACCAGCAGAAAATGTGTGTTCCACAGAGGCTGACAATAATTAGACTAAATTAAATGTAACACGTAACAGCACTCTGAGAAGTTGCAGCAAAAAGACAAGTCAAACTTTCTGTCCAAGAAAATAAGTCGTGTCTTCTCTGATAAAAGATAACATGCCTTTACAGAGTTTAGATGCGTACAAGTGCTCAGCAAATAAATGCTTCCCGCCTACAGGGAAATTTATTTGTACAATTCCTATTTAAAGTTATGGGAGGTCTATGGAACTGCAGCTGCCTTTTTATCACCTCCAGGTTAGTTTAGGATTGATCACGGAGGAGTGGAATTTATTACTGCCGTAGGAAAATGAAACAAAATTTTAAAAAGATACAACTCGAAGAAGAACAATGACCATGTATGACACAATATAAATATTAAAGGATTTCAGGTAATATTTAACTAGAAGGACAACAAACGTGCACAAACATCTGGATGCATATTTATACACTCTGTTCAGAACAGCTCTCACTGCTCCAAATTCAAACTCAAACAGACTGAACACAAACTCTGTGAGACAAAGCCTTGGGTATGGGAAAAACAGAAAGACAACACTGGACATGTGCAGGCCACTGCAACACTCTAAAAAGACACTTCGTACAAGTAATCCTGAAAGAGTTTCATGAATACAAGGGCAGGTTTTCATTCACACTTGTTTAAAAGAAGAGTGGAGATGAAGAGAAGTTGCATTTTCTTTCCCTGCACTACTCCAAATATTTAATTTCTCTTTTGCTGCAACGCAAAAATGGAACAGGCTACTGTAATTACAAATTACCTTACAGTAAAATCTCAGTCTCCAGTGCATCAGATAATCATCACTTCTAGTAAGCTAACGCCAACTTGTGTTTCTAATCTAAGAGGCTGAAGAAGCCCTATCACTATCTGAAAAAATAAAATTGGGAATGTATTTATAAATGGGATATCCAATAACGGATCTAGTCACTTGTACAAGCAGTAATGAAGAGAGAGGGACAGAGCATGCAGAGGGAATCACCTGCTGCCTGGGATACGGTGGAGAGGGAGGTGGAGTGGAAGAAGAGAGCATGATCACTTTTTTGGGGCAGGTCCGAGAACGTTCCTTACTCCTCATCTTTTTTTAAAACAGAAAAAGGAAAAAAAATAATAACAGTACAAAAGAGATAACATTACCATCGGTTTTGGTGAGACAGGCCAGAACACACGAACGGAGAAATTGTGATCTCAAGCTCACACCTCTCACGAATGACCCACAAAAAGCCACATTTTCTCTGAAGCTGAAAGACCAAAGTTTTTCACCCATAGCCACATGATCACATGTTCATCTGACAGACACTTCTGGGTGCAGCCAACATGAACTTGTATCAATCAGTTAAGTTTCTGACTTGAGGTGTTACAATCAGTGAAAGGTACAACTTTGAACTCACCATGGCACATCTGGACGGCTCTCTTTGCTTCATGAAAAATTACTTATTGCTGTGGCTTGCAACATTTAAATATATCATTTCTGTTGACCTAATTAGCCTTGCTTATAGTTCATTAGCAAAGAACTCAAGTCACAGTGTTCTGCTCTCAGTTTCAGATCCCTCCTCTTTAACTTACAGACACTAAACTACCTCAATTAAAGTGTATTCTGCTATTTTACCAGAACAGAAATACAGCTGTTTCATAGTTAAAAAGCAGCCATATCTAAAGTCTGAATATTACACAATGTACATACACATCCTCATTTTAATATGTCAGAAAACATGCCTTTCTAGTTCTGTACCTCCTTGCTATGTACAGTCTTTTCTCTACCACTTCTTGATTAACAATGTATCACCTGTTTGATTTTTTCCTTTTCTTTTTCACCAGAACATATCTGGAAATTGTCGCACTGCAAAAAAATATGCTGTGTACCAAAAGCCACTGTTAGACAGACTCCAAAAAGAAATGGGACACTGCTTAAAGATATTACAGATGTTCCTTACTGCCCTTACAGCTGAGATGGCACTAACATCTGTTTGGGTGTTTTCTTCCCTCTCAGGAAAAAAAAAATCAACTTCTAATTCAAACAGATGCTACAAGAAGCTTAAACTAAAGCACATGACTTTGCACTGAACTGGATGAGGAACATTTACATGCTGTTTCAAAAGAATCAAAGAAGTCACAAATTTCTAGCTGAAAGGGTGATAACATTTTCAACCACTACACCTGTTCATGGACTTTCATCTGACCACGGCTGAGTTACATTTCAAATTTCCATATTTTCCCAAACTTGTCTATGTTTCCCTGGCAGATCTCAGATACAACACTGTACAAGTATATGAAGTACATGTTCAGTCCTCCAGTAGTATGCATTTCTGAGCATGCAATGACAAAGATGGCTATAGAAAAGAGGAAGGATATACCAATAGACTTAAATAAGAAATGAAGTATGAAAAACAATATTTGCATAAATCATTGGTGTAATAAGTTCTCGTCTGTTAAGATTTCAGCTCCTGGTGACTGTGGTCATCTCAGTCATTGTGTATCTTCAAAAACCACAGTTACAACAGAATTACTGAGAAGAGTTTGTACTGCCACACCTTTATGACACCTCAGGGGACCATCTCAAAAGAACAAGCATCAGACCTCCAGAAGCAGAAAAGATTTGCACCAAAAGACGTGATCTCCATCTTACAAACATCTTTGCACACATCGGTGACTTGAGCTTATGTACTACACACACACCTTGTTCTGTTAAGAGACCTATGAAGCCACAGCAGGAAACTACTGAAGGCCATAAACTGAGAGTCTGGAAAGCCAGGACAAAATACAGTTTAAAAGACTCCTCTCCCATACCCAAAACAGTCAGTTCCTCTTCTGGATAGACCACACGGCTTTTCAATGGCTTCATGACCCCTGAGGAGATGGTCTTTCCCAAAAGCAGCCAAAATGGGTTGGAAAACAATAGAACACACCATGGAACATGTTCTTACACAACTCGGCATTAATTTGAGGAGATTAACCACCACACCATGAAACACAATCCAGTATTTTCAGGAGATATGACCATCACATAAAAAATTACATTTTACATTATATTACAATGACACTGTGTACATACAGTTACCAGTGTCTTTATTAGCATTATGAGCTCCTTTCATCAGCTAGCATTACCAGCTGCTGCTGAGGTGCTTATAATAGCACAAACCCAATTTTGACAACACAGATCAATATTCTCAAAGTATAGCTCAATAAAGCAAACTTTGTAATCCAATTCATGAGGAAAATGTAGGCCACGCACAATATCACAATTAGCAGATTAGTCAGGTTTTTAACCTGCTTGATCTTTTGAAGGTTTTCCCCTTCCAAGAGAGCTAGCATTAAAGGTCTTCTAATTAAAGTTAAAACTGCTTCAGAACAGACTCTGTCAAGATTTCATTCTTTCTAGGAATCCTGTCTTAGCAAGCCACCCTTACCCCACCTGTACAACAGACACAGAGACAGTGTGCCTTGCAAAGTCATGGAAACTGCTGGCCTCGTAACTTTTAGCTCCAGGGCAAAGCAAGATTCTAGACTTAAACTGATAATCAAGTACAGCTAAGTCCATCTGACAGACACTGACAGGCAATAGCCTAAAGCAGACACACATTTTCCATCAAAACTGGGGGTCCAACCCAGACCACATCCTTTGCAACTGTGTGGTGTCCCCCCTGCAATCACTCATGCTTTTACAGTATATTTCCCTCTTCCATGCAGTTTCCAAGACACAGGACCAAACCTACCAAACACAAGACACAAAACTTTCTTTCTCCCAAAGACCCCTGAGGACCTCAGTTTCATTCTGCGTACTGGCAAGAACACCAGAAAACTCGTAGTTTCCCTGAATAACGCACTTTGTCCCCTTAGGAACAGCTTTGCTCCTCTTCAAAGGACTCTTCAGGAGAAGGTATTTGCTATGTGATATATCTTATATGCAGTCACTGGCAGAAGTTTCTGCTCGTAAACTCTGACATCTGTGCCAAACAAGACAAGCTTTTCCCATAGCTTCATGAACAGCTCTTTCCAGTAAACATACATCCTCCCTAAAGAGCTTGTCAGGAGCAATACTAATCCTTTACAATAACTCTAGTAACATATCTGGGTACCCCACACCAACTCCCGTGCTGGTAACCCGTGGCCAAGGAAAGAGCTTCGTAGCTGGAGTGTGTTCAGTGTCACAGTAGAAAGCCGTTTCTGTACCGTAGTAGCATACGGTCTCACAGCTATCACATTCTGCACGCCTAAGCAACCAGAATTAGCAATCTCAGCAACTAGCTGAAGCACTACTTCAGCAGCAACTTCCTGCAAGGATGGATTTCTGTCCAAGCTTGGCAAAGCTGGCAGCTTGGCTCAGTGGATGGCTTCCTGCCTCAGCTGATCTGTTGAGACTAAATGATTCTATATATTCCCATAGGTAATGAATGAATACAACCGATGTTTTCATTTTGCTAGGCGAATAATAAGGAACCTCTGGAATAGGGACCGTATCAATTGTTTCTTTGATCCTACTGTATCCTGTAGATTTCGCATCCCTGAGACCCAGCTTTATTCTTCTCCATTTCAATTGTCAGATGAAAAGCACTGCAAAATCCAGCATGAAAACTGGACCCAAGAGCAAACCATCTTCTGTTGACACATTAAAGCCTATCAAGGAAAGATCATCTCCAGCTGTAATATTGAGAGGGAAATAATCCACACAAAAAAAAAAATCAATGTCAGTGTTGAAAAAAACAGTGTAAGTCTTCTGAAAGTACAATTGTTACAGAAAGATTTTTCAGAGACCTTCCCTACATTGCTGCCTATATGGAGGTGCTATCAATGTTGAGGGAGACCAGAAGGAATTTTTTCTTTTTTTTTTTTCTTTTTAAACCACCTAGTACAAGCAAAAACAAGAACAAAACCAATGAACTGCTCTCTGGTGAGGAGAAAATCCTCACTGTAAAAGCAGGAAACAAAACTTTGTCCTTTTTCTAGTTAATTATAAAAGGATGACAACAAGAACTTCTGTGTTTCACCATAAAGGGTTAATTATAAAGCCTTCACAAAGTTTCAACAGCAGGTTCAAATACAAATCCCAAGGATGCAGGGATGTGATCTCCTCCAAGTGCTAAAACACAAATCTTCATCCTTCTGAACAGAGATAAGCTGGACTGCATTGGTTGTCTTCCTTTTTTTTGTGGGATAACATAAGCATTGCCCATCAACAGACTTAATACTGCACAGCCATATTACGCTCTTCTGCATCAGTTCTTTGGGTTCTCCCCCTTTACCTGGGAAGTATTCTTTAAAAAAAAAATTGTCTTAATCATGGATTATGTGTATCCACCTGAAAGCGCTCATTAGCCTATAAAGAAGATTTTGGTAAGACACAATGTAGAAGAAAAAACACTGAGTTAGAAAACCTAAACATAATGTTGACATTTTTAAGACTCTCTTGACAGTCCTACTGACAACAATTCCCCTGGTTTAGGTCTTCTTTCCTGGAAAGAAATCTTCTAGATCATGGCACTGGTCACGACATACAGCAGTAACTGTGCTGAATGCCTTAAAGATGAAGTTCACGATGAATCTATAAACATGCAGAACAGCAAATTTACAAACTAGGATAATCTTCTTCCTCTTGACTCCAAAGTATGCTCTCATTAAACTGCAAGCAGAAAGAAGCAGATGTTTCTCCAAATTACGGCAGCCAGAAAAATGAATCTCAGCACTCCCAAACACATGGGGAGGCCGTTTGCACAGGGAAACTGGAAGTGGAGGAAGCCAGTGAGATAAGTATCCCTATGTGCCTTGCTTTGAAAGTGCACTGCTGAAAGAAAAACACCGGCAATGACACTGGGCCAAAACACGAGAGAAAATAAAATTTGATACCTGCAGATTGTTCTGCTGTTGATCCCTATTCTGACCCACTCTGTGATGAAAACCTAAAATTTACTTAATTTGCATTGATACATGAATCTCCGATTCAATTAATGTGAGAAGTTCACAAGGACAGCTACATTTGTCACAGAGAAAAGGAAAACACAGTGAAGTCTCCTATAACTGCAGAACACATAAGATTTCACAAGTGAATAGCAAAACTGATAACCAATTTTACTATTGATATCAAGGAAGAGCTTTAATATCACAGATGGCAGGACACCTTTAACCTCATTGGTTGTGATAACAGCCTACATATTTTCATTTTTTTTCTAACAGAAAAATCTAGAAATACTCTGGATAATAAAATGTCTACACTAGGTTGCATCTATAGGCAAGATTTCTGCTAAAACGTCCACTGAAATTCTGGGAAGTTGAAACCATCATAAGGCAGGGAAGTTTTGATGAATTCCTTTAGAAACATTAAACCATGCATCATTACCAAAAGCAGGTTTGATTTTGTTCATTAAAAGTTAAATTATTTAAAATAATGGACTCACACACTACTAGAAAGTGACTGGTTTGAAAACAGGACAGTGATAGCTGGTGTTGGATGCAGGCAATGCATTGTATTCATAATCAGTTTCTTTACCTGTTTCCACTGGGGTATGGGAGCAAGACGGCCCTGCTCTCGTCTGCTGGATGGTTGGTTGTGAACACGTTCTTGATAAGGCAGGACAGGTTGCTGCATGCAGGTTGTAGGGAAAGTGGATTGGGACCAAGGAGGAAAGATAAAATAGTAAAGGAAACTCAAAGAAAGCCAAAGGAATGGGATACAGAGTAAGACAGACAAACATTTAAGAAACAAAAAAATACAGCAGGGGAGAATTCATTTAGCAAGTAAAATATAAAAAGGGAAAAAAACATCCAAAAATGGGAAACTACATATGTTTTGGACCTTCCCTTTCTTTCCATTGTTCCTTCAAATCGTTATGGTTATTCCAGCCAATATGTAGTGGCTGAGGAAACATTTGACTGGTAAAGAGTAGGATAAACATCAGCATTTTGAGATGACGTTACACTAATTTAAAACTTTTCTCTTTTGAGTAAGCCTCATTCTTCCCTAGGAGAGCCTTTGAAGCAGAAGAGCACCACTAGCATCCCATCTCAAGGAATGCATGTTATTATTCATTGTTTTCCTCCATCATTCCAAAATAAAGGGGTTTATTATCCATCTCCTACCTGTCTTCGTAAGCTTAAGGACTGCACTGGTGCATTCTCCTCAAACTTGGCCAGTAGCTGGGTTGCCATAGACTTGACTTTGTTCTGATTCCCAATGGCAGCATCAATTCTTCTCTCTGTCAGGGCACTCACCAGTGTGGGCCTTTCTTCTCTGTAGCTTCGTGGGATGTCCTCCTAACAATTAGCAATATCAAAATTTAACAAGATGCAACTGGACAACCTTGTCCTCTTGAACCCTTTGCTGCGACATTTTATTTCCTTTGGCATATCATCAAAAGTTCTGTTAAACTTATCTTTTCAACCTCCATTGATACACTTACCTACCAAAGAGACTACAGTTGAAACACACTCACAAGTCCACTTATATGAAGCAAAGACCTATCTTCAAACCTTCACTAAAGCTCAAAGTACTAAGTTTTAACTTACTTGTACCTATGTACAAGGTACATAGCCGTACAAGATTTCATTTGTTGTGTATTATTCTTTCATAAGCATCAGTAAAATATTTGCACTATAGCTACGGCAAAGCATAACCTCTGAAGAATAACTGATTTTTCTCTTAAAAAAAATAAAATCTTATATAAACCCTGTCTGGATATAGAAAATGAAAGGACTGAAGTGGGAACAAGGAACCTACCATATGTTTACCTCCCTGATACCTTCCTCACTGTAATACTTACATCCTCGGATTGACTGGTTTTTCTCCTCTTTCCTGCACCATCCAGTTCCTTTTCTTTTTTGTCCTGAAAATGGAAGGAGGAGGAAAAAAACGCAAAGATAAGGATTCTCATACTTTTCTGGCCTGAGATAAATGTTATCAGTGCAGCTAAATAAGCTTTGCAATATAACTGATTAATTCTCTGGGCTCATTCTCCATTTGTTTAAGGGGATTCTTACGCCCAAATTGGAGATTATTCAACACTTTCAACTAATAAGGAACTGAGCAACCCATTACGTTCTAATACAAAATATATCTTCAAAAAACTACCAAAGGCTAGAAATGTAATACTGAAATACATCACTAATTGAGAGTACATCTTACAGATGTAATTCTGCAGTTATAAATGTCACGTGTTGTCCCACACCAAGAGCTGATGAACACATGGTCTTTTGTAAGTGCATAGTAGATACACACACACACACACACACTTTTAGTACCACCTACTTGGGCAGCAGCCTAAGAGACGCAGGTGTTATCACAACTGCGGTATGGTTACCTTCGGAGTGCGTTTCCGAGAGATGCTTTGTCCCAGTTTACTGAGGAAAGAGATAGGCGATTTGGTACTGGCAATTAGGGCAGCTTTTTCTTCTGCATTCAGGTCCAGACTATCTGTTAGCAAAAACAGGTAGGACAAGGGAATACCAAGAAGTTATTTCTGTGGTGCTATTGTTAAATACACAACCGAAGGACTCACCGACTTCTTAACATAACACTCCTTTTCTTAGGTTCTCCGTACAAACTTATTGTACTGTGAAGATTGAATACCTTTCTCAGCTGCTCTGCTTTTCCAGTTTGCCAGAATCAATTCTTCTTTCAGGGTTTACAACCACCCAAAATAAATGCTGGTTTTGTTTACCCTATTTACTTGCAAATTGAAAGAGCATCACGATCATCAGTATTCTTAAGAGGAGTTCAGAGTTTTGGAAATGATACCTGGTAGACACTATATTTTTAAAAGGTTATTAAACACACTTCTTTTTCCCACCAGAACAATAGACTTGAATAAAGATAATCAGTAATAACCAGCTGTAACAACATTATTAATATTTAAAGTTCGACTCTATTGATTTGTGTTAGGCAATTACATCTTTCAGTTCTAATCAAAGATCTTCCATTGTTCCTTGGCCTGAAGTGACTCTCACCATTCACAGGTGGTATATATATATACAAAACTTGGCCAGTGTTTTGAAATTATCTACGAAACAACTACTAGCAAGGCATCTCGCATCAGCCAAGATTGATGAACCCCTAATAATAGCAAGAAAGCAGAAAAGTTATCTAGTAATGCTGAAGGGAGTTTAGAACTTTTGAGGACATTCTTTTAAGAATGTTATTTTGTATTAACTCACTTTTTGCTCCTGATGCTGCTAACAGGGTCTTTATCAGCACCACTTTTGTAATGTCAAGTTAGCGAGTGACTACTATGAGTTTATATAGAAGCATGAAGATAACTGAAGCACACATGTTCATCCTGAAGCTGTCTTTAAATCTGAAAGACCTGCCCCAAACTCCTTACCGCTAGAGGGGATGGTGTCTTTGAACATCTCATAGAACTGTGTGAGGTACATCACCATCGACAGTTTATCTGGCTCTCCAACAGATGCCATTTCCTTTCCAGTCATAATGGGAGATATTCCAAACTCTTTTTCAGCAATGTCAAAGGCCATCTGGTTATTCTTCTCCACATTGTGCTCGTCCAAAGAATCAAAGTCTCTGCAAAGGGCAGAAAGACAGCATGCACTGAATGAAGTAGAAACTAGTCTTCTGAAAAATCTCAGGGATACATCTCCTTTTTTTTTTTTCCTTATAAATGTCTAAAATTTATTTGCCAACAGACTTTTCGTATTGCAGAATTGATGCTACTTAATGGTGAACTTTAGCTCAGATGTTTGGGGGTTTTTTTCATTTTTTGCTTCTTCTCCAAACCTAGATTTTTCTTATTAAAAGCTTTATTATCCTCCAAAAATATCTTCACTTCCTCCTTTGCTGGAAGACTGTATTGTTTTCCCCTACGTAAAATCTTTTGTGTGCTTGGAACTAAATTAAGTCTTCACCTTTGTCCCCTTTTTCCTTGACTGATCCATATTTTAGTTCTGCTGGCTTTTTCCAAAACTTGTACAACTATACAAATACTATACAAATAAAAAGCTATAGCTTTCAGAGATTATATAAACCATTTTAAAAGCTATTTGAAATCTCCACAAGCTCTATAGCTATTAAACAGAGTTAACTCAAGTACACCAATAGAGTAGTAATTCAGTGTACACGGAAGGCAATAACCAAGTAGTTTTTCAGCATGCTTTACATTGAATTATGTCTCTAAATACAGATCTAGCATCTATTTTTATTCATGTCTCTTTGGGAAGTTGAAGCCATTTCAGATTTCAATTAAAGTTGCAGAGTCTTTGCTCCTGTTACTCCTTCCAGTCGATGTTTTCCCATTCTAGAATCTGGGCACTGTTTTACCCAATGCATCATGTAAGAGGACACCTCTCGTTCAACCAGTCAGCGTGGCAGTGCATAAACAGTAGCAATGACTCTAAACTGTGGGTCACTACTTCTAGAAAGAGCAGCCTAAAAGTCTTTTGAAAGAGTTACTGCTAAACAGGAGACAGTCTCTGCGTGGAGACTGGTTCGTGACAAATTTCACTGGAACTAACTTCACAGAGAAAAGAGCTGTCAGTCAATAATGCTTTCCAGTCAGTACCAACCTGAAGCTTAATTCTGTCAAACCATCCAGAAGGGAAAATGACAACACATTTATCTTCATATTCATCAAGCTATTACGACCTTCCCCTCTGCTGGTAAATCACCATACATTAGCTTCTATCAAGTTAAATTTAACTCATTTCAGTCCATTTCTCCATAAGTCACAAATGCATTGTCTCACTCTCCATACTATTATTTACGAATACCACTAATATTCTGCTCTTCCCAGTTATTCAAAACAGTAAGTCACTCACATTAAGTCTGGACGGTATCTGTGGATAATTGCACACAAAGCTAGGCCACTTTTCCATGACATCGTGAGATCTGTCACATTTACACCAGCATATCCATCCGTCTGCCTTTGGCACCAATTAAGCAGTTTACTAGAGCGAGCTACAGACTCTGTAAGAAATCATATTTTTAAGTAGAAATGTACAAAATCTCTTTAATGAATCCTAAAACCAACCGAAAAACCACGCATAAACAAACAAAACCTTCACCTAAACAACAAACTCCTTCCACAATGAGCAATACAGGACAGTTTTTTTTTTTTAAATACTATCTTATCTATTTTAGATCCAAGAAAGGATTTTTCATTTGCTGAAAGTAATTATCTAAGTTATAACTTGCCAGGCTTTTCACCCTAGACCTTGTAAAAGAACCCCAGGAGTTAAAAAACAAGTCACAAAGGCTTGTTTTAGATATGATCAAAAGGATATACAGTAGCACTAATGCCCTCTAAAGCCCAAATATACTGTTTCTCATGGAAGAACTACAAATGTACTACTGCAACTTTTTCTTTTCTCTTGAAAGCTTTCCTTTAAAAGCACTGACCTGTTTTGACCCTGCCTTACTGCAAGATCTGACAAGATTACAGCCTAAAGGGATGTGGTTGCAGGCCAAAGAACAAATCAAAAGACTGCATAGCTACTCAGCAGTGAAAGGGAGGCTTAGCAGCAAAGTGCCATTCCGAGAGTCCCCAAACACTATCTGGACATCCAAAGGCAAGTTGTGCAAAAGGAAAAGTTCAACACACCCCTCAGGGTACAGGACTAGTAGACAGCTACCAAAATGCTTATTACAAGGCATCTACCTCTCAGAATAACACAAGCAAAGTGAAGTTTCATTTAGTTAAACTGAGATTAGGTAAACGAAAGCATGAACATTAAAGACCGCACAAGAAATACCTTCTGTTATGTTTGTAAGCATTCTGAGTTTACTGTTAATTCAGGCAAGGCTTCTGCACTTTAAGTAAGGACATTATTATTGAATAAAGGAGGTGAAAAAGTTGCTTGCATAAGCAAATATGCTAATAAATACAACAGCATTATAAAGCAAAGGAAATTAGGGAAACAAAAACATATTTACATGTTAATTGAAATGTGAAAATTTTGAAAAATCAGACTATTGATCAAACAATTGCCGGATACTTTTTCTAAACCAGAAGAGACTGGTTAAGTAATACTTTAGAGCCTTCATGCTCTATGTCCTGCGTTGATCTAGCTCCAGAATACTGAAAGGAATGCAGCAGTAGCCAGGCCTACCATTTCGGGTCAGCTTTGGTGTCCTAGAGTTCACGAAGTTCTCTATTTCCAGGTGAATATCTTTCAAGTCTCCTGTATTATACAAGTGGCGTACCTAAAATGACACCAAAATAAATTAAAAATTACCCACATGCCACGGACCCAAAATCCATACAGAAAGAGCAAGACAAGAAAAGCTATCCCAACGCACCAAAAGGAAGATAACTACAGAAATCTCTAGTCTAAGAATCCCAAAATAACAAAGAACAGCTAGTCAGTGCTAACAGTCTAGCTGACCACTGCTGCTCAGTGGAAACCACACTGCAACGACAAACTGCTCTACTAGATTACTACAAAGAAAATGAGTGTGCACCTGCACACACACACACACATACGCACACACTGAGATTTCATGTATCATTACAGCAAGGTTAAAACTATCAAAATAAAAAATTCCTAACCAGGAATTTGTTAAAAGGTCTACTCTTGACTGGTATATCTGCTTTTTGCTGCTTCCAGGCTACACTGCCACATCAAGTCACTTTCTGCTCCCAAAACATTAGCATATCTTCACGTAAGGAAAAAAAAAACCACAGATTGCAAGCACTCAGAAGCACCATTTGTCCAGTTACCTGCTGTGGCCGCAAAAAGTTGACGTTGATATTGGGATACCGGGTGGCAGGATCAATGCTGTAATGGCTGAAGTTTTTACTCACATTCTCAGGGGTGGTCTGAGGCAGTAGCCTATAAATGCTTTCCCTTGGGAAAATAAAATTTAAAATACAAGCTTTAGGTTTTGTTTTGGTTGGTTTGGGTTTTGTAGGTGTTTGTTTGATTTAAAAAGACGCATCACTACTCATACTGCTAAGTCAAACCTAGAGTCATTGATTCGGATCAGAAATCTAACCACTTCAGCCACTAAATAGCCAAGTTTCAATACAAGCGTATTAAAATCTGAAATGGAACACAACTCCAGAAATCAAAAGGAGGGAAGAAAACAATACATTAAGCATAACTGAAAGAGTTCCCCAGTACAAGAAAGACAATGAGACACTGGAGCAAATCAGGAAGAGGGCTACCAAGGGTACTGGAGCACTTGCCCTGTGAGGAGAAGCCAGGGAAACCAGGTTTGTTTAGCATGCAGAAGTGAAGGCTCAGGGAAGATCTTACTGCTGCCTACAAATGTCTAATGGAAGGGTGAGGAAAGTCTGACTCCAACTGCAACATTATTATCTTTGCCATTTTTTTAAATTCAAACAAACAGAACTTAAACCATTCATTGTGCCATTTATACAATTTTTTAAATGATACTAGAGTACCTCATGGTCAGCAGCTGCAGTTGCCTAAGTTTAAAATAGGTTCTATTAGACCTTGCTTTTACTTTACTCCATCTTTTAGTAGTTCTGATCTCTAAGATATCACTTTGAGTCACCACAACAACACTCAGCCAAAGACGATAGAACCATAAAAAACAACATAAGATGTTGTTTGGCTTGAAACAAAGTGATCAATTTAGGAGAAAATTAAATAAAAGCAGGTCTTAGCTTCCTTAAAAGAAATTCTTAAGATATTTACAAGATAATAGGGGATGGCAAGAATTTTTGTCTCTGATACTTTAAAGGCACCTAGATCTTCATCTGCTTTGCTATTGCAATGCTGGTGTCAGTAAGTCAGGCTCACTTTCTCCATGTAATAACCAGTAAACACCAAAAAAAGACTCTTATTCTAATCTGCTTTTAAAACTAAAGACCAAGAACGGCTGCAACATTTCTTATTCCTCTATAAATATACTTCAGTTTGTCAGCTCCTTAGGAAAGTTTTTCTTCAACTGAATTATTCCCACAAGCATCCTCTAAAATCAGGGAGATTTTTTATCTCTCATTCTGTCTATGCATTTGTTCTAGAAGAAACTGGAATGAATGATGAGATGTTGGAGGATTAGCTTAGAACTGAAAATGCATTCATTTTCTCTATTACCTCTCTGCAAGAACTTCCAAAGGACTAGCTCCGAGCGACCAACTTCGTACCATCCAAGCAGAGTCCATTGCAGCCAAAAATCCCCTGGCTATTCCAGTTCCCATTGGCCAAAATGGCTAATATTATAGTTTAAAAAAAAAAAAAAAAAAAAAAAGCAGAGACAGAAAAAGCATCAGTTAGGGAAAATTTTAAACAAATATCAAGAATATATTCAGAAGGTAATCTGCTAGGAAATTACAGTTCAGTAATTAGCTTAAAGCTCCACTCCCGCTGGGCTAGAGGAAGCCAGATGTATGGTGAATCACCCATGAGCTCCCCCAAAATCAATGTTTCTCTATTTCCAACAACAATTCATAGCCTGGAGTGCCTGAGCAGCTTCTCTTCAAGATGGAACTTTTTAACCAACTACAAAATCCTAATTATTAACAGGCCTCCAGCAGGTTCTGTAGAGAGTCTAATTGTCCCAATAAGAAGCAGATGCAGCAGACCTAACTTCAGAAGGAAAACTCCACACACATATTGTTAAGCAAGATCATTACCATCCTAAATATTCTGTTTTCCCAACACTCCTACCCTTTCTTCAAACCTCCTACTTTATTATATAATAAACAGCATCTTTCCTTACAATAACTCATACTTTGGTGATGGGTGCAGTGGCTTGTGCTTATGCTTCAATGTACTCTTTACACATGAGGAGCTTAAAACACAAACCTCTAAGAGACTGTCTCCAACCAGTGCCACAAGTAACTGGTGGCCATTCTGCTCTCGCACCAGGGCTGCATTCTCTGATGCATACATGCACGTGAAGTCAAACATAGCCACATCTGGCTGCCCGTAGTGATTGATGGCAAAATCCAGCGATGGCAGCTGCTGATTAGTGGAGAAGTCAGCTGCTTCTCTGGCATAATTTAGCAGAGCCTCCTGGTCCACATTCTCCCGAGAGAGTAATAATTCTGTGTCAGCATAATCCTGCCAAAAAGAGAAAATTAAAACCGAAATAGCCAAGTCCACAAGCTTAGTTTAAGACTGGAATATGCAACAGCTAGCATTAAAATGCCTACAAATCCACTGATACAAGTTTTCCCTCTAATTTTTTTCATTCCTATCCGTGTTTATGCTTCCAAGAGAAAATTTGTAAATATTTTATTGCAAACAGTGATCAGTCCTACTAGCATTTCTGACTGTGAAAGTGCTAAGAAATCTCTGAGCACTTCTCTTCACACACTTCAGACAAAAGGCACAAGACCCCAATGCTTATTTATTCAGTTGTGGCCAAGCTATTTTTAAATCAGCTTCTGTCAGAATTAGATATATTTCCAATACATTCTTCCCTCTCTCCTGTTTCATTCTCATAAAACAAGGGAAGCTCAACTAAGCTATCAAAGGTTCTTTAAGTAGATTTTATCTTAACAAGGAAGAAACAAACCTAGAAGGATTACGTGAGAGAGCAACTACAATGTATTGAGTACTGTCCAGGGGTGGGTGACGAGCGAGTTGAGAGTTTGTGGGTGAGAATTAAGGGACAGGCTGGCATGGGTGATACTGTCGTGGGTGTCTATTACAGGCCACCGGATCAGGACGAGGAAGTCGACGAGGCCTTCTACAGGCAGCTGGTAGCAGCCTCGCAGTCACAGGCCCTGGTTATTGTGGGGGATTTTAACTACCCTGATATTTGCTGGAAGGCCACTCAGCCAGCCATCCGCAGCCCAGGAGATTTATTCAGTGCACTGATGATAACTTCCTGATGCAAATGGTGGACGAGCCGACTAGGAAAGGAGCACTGCTAGACGTTATTCTCACGAATAAGGAGGGTCTGGTTGAAGAGCTAAAGGTTGAGGGCAGCCTTGGTTGCAGTGACCATGAGGTGGTGGAGTTCAGGATCTCATGCGGCCGTAATAGAATTCAGAGCAGAATAGCAACGCTGGACTTCAGTAGGGCCAACTTCAGCCTTTTCAAGCAGTTGCTAGGGGAAATCCCGTGGGACAGGGTACTTGAAGGTAAAGGGGCCCACGATAGTTGGTCAGCATTCAAGGAGTGCTTCTTCCAAGCTCAAGATCGGTGCATCCCAACGGGTAGGAAGTCAAGGAAGGGTTCCAGGAGACCTGCATGGTTAAACAGGGATCTGCTGGGCAAACTCAAGAGTAAAAGGAGGGTCTACAGATCATGGAAGGAGGCGCTGCTCACTTGGGAGGAATATAAGAATGTTGTCAGAGAGTGTAGGGAGGCAACTAGGAAAGCTAAGGCCTCCTTAGAATTAAACCTTGCCAGAGGGGTCAAGGATAATAGAAAGGGCTTCTTCAAATCCATTGCAGATAAGGCTAACACCAGAGGCAATGTAGGCCCACTGATGAATGAGGTGGGTTCTCTGGTGACAGAAGATACAGAGAAGGCAGAGTTACTGAATGCCTTCTTTGTCTCTGTCTATACTGCCGGAGGCTGTCCTGAGGAGCCCCGTACCCCTGAAGCCCCAGAGGAAGTCAGGACAAAGGAAGAGTTTGCTCTGGTAGATGAAGACTGGGTTAAGGAGCGGTTAAGTAATCTGGACACCCATAAATCCATGGGTCCTCATTGGATGCACCCATGGGTGCTGAGGGAGATGGCGGAAGTCATTGCTAGGCCACTCTCCAACATCTTTGGCAATTCGTGGGAAATGCAGGAGGTGCCTGAGGACAGGAGGAAAGCAAATGTCACACCAGTCTTCAAAAAGGGCAAGAAGGAGGACCCGGGTAACGATAGACTGGTCAGCCTCACCTCCATCCCTGGAAAGGTGATGGAACAACTTATTCTTGATGCTGTCTCTAGGCATATCAGGGATAAGAAGGTCATTAGAGGCAGTCAACATGGCTTCACCAAGGGGA